>LR990991.1:21022500-21395000 GCA_905163435.1 Mamestra brassicae
CGATTAACTATAATTTTGAATCCTATCTCGCACTGGATAGGGTTTGATTTCCTATTTATTCAGCTTGTAGGAGGTGGGGTCGAGTTAAAGTGCGCCCTTGACGCGTTACAAGATCATTATCCTCGTAATAATAATAATAACATAGATACAGGTTACGTTCCATTCCACGGTTGAGTGCGAAAGTAAAAGTCTCCAGCAAGATCCAAGTTCTTATCAACTCGGCAATAATACAAGTTAGTGGCATAATCATGATGAGAGGTTTTAAAAAAATAGCAACCGACTTCCAAATAAAAAAAACACTACAAAGAATGACATAACTTGAATTTCGGAATTCGGTTTTTTTATTGTTTCTTCGTATTTTAACACCGACTTCCGAAATTAACGTTATTTTATACTTTGTAATTATTGTTTTTTTTTTTTTGGAAGTCGGTTGTATTTTTTTGGAAAAAGGTCTTTTATTTTACACTTTTAAGTGATACACACACCACCCACACCTAACACGACAGTCACAGGAAAGTCACAGGAAAGCAAAACACGAAATTTCGTTTACTTGATGATATATTTTCTATTTCCTTCAGCTATTTTAATTTAAAAACCAAACTACTGAACCGATTTTGATAAAATTTCTATGGAACCAATCGGAACGTAATTTTTTTAAATAAAACGAGTTTTTCAAATCGGTTCATAATGGAGTTATTGAGGTAACAAACATAAAAAAAATCAACCAAATTGACGCTGTAGTTTTCACCAAAATGAGAGTGTCGAATGAAACTCTATCACTGAGTCATGATTGTTTCCTGTTTCATGCGAACCAACGAATTGAACAATTATTCAGGTAGGTAACAACTATGTCGCACTATTTCCGTGAAAACAACCCAAGCGTTATGTCCGAGCCGAACCACGGATCTTACTCTCGTTGAGGTATTTTAGTTTTGGTTTATATTTTATAATGCATATCAGTTCTGTGACAATAAATTGTTTTCCATTCTTTTACGATAAACAGTCACACTTCTACTATAATTATATATATAAAACTCTTCCGTTACTGATGACTAACTGAGTGGCTGACAGATAACGCACAGGCGAAACTACTGGTCGTAGAAAGCTGAAATTTGGCATGTAGGTTCCATGGGGGGTTTGCGGAGCGCTAAGAGGGGATTTCCCGTAATTCCTACGGGAGTGGAAAAATCGGAATATGCGCGTACGAAGTCGCGTGCAAAAGCTAGTCTATTATAATGAACACCAAAATAACCATTCTGCATTCTTAAGTTAAGTTTAATAGCCGTGACTATAGACTAATAACGAGAGATTGATTTCAATAACTGTGTCCTGAAACTGGAGCAATAACCTCTGCGGGCCAGTTATTGTTTTTGTGCGAAATCATGGGCGTTATAATAACATGCATTAACTCCATCGGAATCGGTTCAACTCACAAATCATGGACATTAGACAGGATATACAGAGGACCCACTCCACATATAGTGAGAAAACAACGATACATCAATAGAACACTGCCGGCAAAAAATAAACAGCAGTTTGGCAGACGATATGTGTATGTTTTCCATGTAACTTTATTAAATAAATAAATTAAAAAAAATAAAAAACCAATAGAGAGCAGTTTATGAGGAACGGGTACTAATATAACGCAAGCATAGCCTACATACAGCCTAGCACTAGTGAATCATGAAGCCGTCTCTTCGAGAAAGTGTTTTGGGTATTGTAATGTGTAGTGATAGTCATCAAGTCCTTATCAAAGTTTTGTTACATACATACAAGGGACCTTAGGTATGATTATAGGCTACTTTAGCTCCAGCAAACCCGCACACAAAATTAATTTAAGATAAACTAATGATGAATCCTAATCTCCCACATTAAGCTTGTTTCATAGCGTCAATTTGATGAGTGCTGGCATCCAATAAACTGTGTGTGTGTGTGTGTGTTGTCAAGGCATAACGTTTGATTGCGTTTCTTCTCACATAATTTAAGTAGTCAAACTTCTGAAACTTCCCTGTCCATTGACACATAATCTAGGTACTTATAAACAGCAGTTAACACTTTTTGCGTGTCTGAGGCACGCGCGTGTTGTGCCAGTACGAGCACAGATGATAATGGTCGCATTGTGATCGGAAGAGGGCCATATTCAGTCGTAATCACTTCGAGTTCGGCGCGATCTGGGGGAAGGATGATGAAGAGTCGAGTTGTTTAGCTGCGAATTTACAAAACAAAACGAGTTTCGAGGTAAAAAACCCTTGAATATAATGTAAAGAAAATTTGATTTCGTGTAAGTTCGGTGCGACACTATGGATAGGTGGATAGTTTGATGGATGGTGGTTGACTTCAGTATTGTGAATTTGAAAACAGTTTTACCGGAATTAACATAATACCTTCGTAAAATGTAAACTGACTATACACATATCAAAGTGTAAAAAGCAAAAAAGGTCAACTTTTCTATCGCACTGAGGTTTGCTGTCAGTAAACCCAAATTCTGAGTTAAGGTCACCTTTGTTTATAAGCTGTGCTGTCATTTTTGTACGAGTGTTTTTTTATGTTTTATGGGTATATTGAAGAATATAAAAAATAATGAGTCAATTGAACACACTCAAGTAAATTATTGTAATGATGCTTTAATGTTCTAAGATTTACAGCACTGTTAGATTTGAAAATGTAGTGGAAACACATCCAACGAGTCCAGCAACCCTTAGACGAAAATATAATTTAGCTGAGGATTTAAAACAAAGAGCTAGCCCGCGCTTTCACACGTATGCAAAAATAATTGTTAAAGTGCAGGTACAAATGAGCGTTTGTGCTGCGTTCAGTTCGTTCACCCGACTGGCGCGAGCACTCGCCCCCGCCGTATTTATGTGCTTTGTTCTGTCAGCGCTCTGGTTAATGACTCGACCAGCAGTTCTGTGCTACACTAAGACATGTGCCCAAAAATGCTCTCAGGGGTTGAAGAACGTCCTCCAAACGGGTCGGAAATCGGTTTGCTCTCTTAACACACATATTATGATGAAAGCTACTTGAAAGTCAGAATTGTAACGTTGCGCGGGGAAGCAAATATTGATTCATCAGTGTTGGTTTAATGTTAATATTCATAACGTCATGGTTTCGAAAACTGATTGATTACAAGAACTCTAGTCTTCAATTTCATTCCACTAAGTCTCATTCAGAACACGTTCACCCTCTTCTAAAAGCTAGGCGTTCTGTAATCAGCAATCCACATAAATCACATTAAATCAGTGCTTGTCCTAAACAAACCAGTACCAGTATCACGACATGACATAAACTTGAGTTCAGCTTGTTTAGGTTCTACTTTAAGTTACGTACCATTGTAGTTCGCTGACTAGAATAATATTGATACCTACTGAAAGAACAAAGTCATACACGCCCGTCTTTGTTTTCCCAATAAAATATCAGGGAAAAGAAGACGTAGATATCCGGCATAGGCGTACTCATGGGAGAGCCCATCGCCCATCGCCATGTACACTTGTACAGGCCTCAGAGCAAAAGATTTCATTAGCTTTCTTATAGCACCATATAAAATCAATCCAATTGGTAATCAAGTCCCAACCAATTACTATTTATTATTATTTCCAATATTTTAACCAATTATATAATTTAATCAATTTCATTTAAACTCATTTATAACGTAACCAATCACTTGTTTACGAGTCACCGAGTCTTTCGGGAAATAAGCAAACAACTCGTCGACAGGTCACGTGACCAGAGGGTTGGGCTTTTCTTCGGCCAAAGGATCAGCGTGACCACTCAACGCGGCAATGCTGCCAGTGTTCTGGGCACTTTTGCCATTGACAGCGATGTGGATAAGTTTTTATACGTGTATGTAGGTACATACATAATTTCGCGATTATTAGTCTAGTTGTATTTAGTTGTTACTTGCACACATAATTCGTTAAATGTAAATAAAGTATGTAAAAACAACTTGTTTTCGTCTATTTTAAAAATAAATCAAATGTAAAATGATTACCTATAATAATGTTAATTTATGTTTGATGGAATGTCAAAGTGTACAATTATTAAGTTGTGTACCTACACCTTCTTTTTTTTTAAATGGGAAATTGGGAAATCATCAAATGTCTTCTTCCGCTCTGGATGAAGCGGAAGGGCGTGTCAGATTCTTACTGACCAAAACCCATCCGTGTTCCTTCTAAAGCACTTTGCGTTTCAAGGCCGCGGTGACTCTTACGAACTAATTCCGCAACCAAGTTAGTACACCTGGATGTGACATATTTACACAGAGCAATGTAAAATTTATGTAAAATATTTTGTCAACATGTAGTTGGTGTTCTTGAATAAATGAAATATTGAGAAACAATTTAAGAGTCCCTACGGAAGTAAGAATGTCATATTAATAAGACAGCGATTACATAAAATATGTTATGACATAATCCACTACATTGTTTGATACCATACGAACTTAAACCGTAGGACTGGCACGGGTTTCATCAATAGGTACTATTCCAAGAAAAGGACGTACAAATAATTTCAAAGTCTTTCAAGTTAAAAATTTAACCAAAATACCACATGATTTTATTGTTTCGTTACAACAGAACAAACACTTCTAGTACAAAAAGCAACTAGGTATTTCCTGACAAAAGTAAACATTTGTTTGAAGCGAAGTTCCGTGCCCAATTCGTCCACGTCCGGTGTCCTGCTACAAGTTATGCAAGTTTTTCTCTGGTCGGCGACAGCCCGCCTCCTTCTGTTTGTTTACATTGTATCCGCTGATGACTTTTACATAGCGCAACACTCGCAACACTCGCAACACTCGCAAACGAACAAAAACTCCAGCTTTCGTATCGACGGCTGCGGAAAAAAGTTCCAAGTGTTCGAAACAACAGCCGAAATATGAATAGTCTACCTGACCTAATTTTTCGCCAGCAAAATATATGGTGTAGCTATTCGAACCACTGACTACGCGAGTAAATTATTGTAAAGCGGTTGACTTGATGAGATTCAAGTGGAAAATCAAGCAATCAACAAATGCTAGTGAAATTACGTTTGCCTGAGGTTTGATGATGCTATAGTTTGCTTGTAGCCGCCGCAGCACTCCGTTCACAGATGATATCACACAAGTCATGTTTCATGTGTAACCTGCATGTTGGCTAGGGGCACGTTACCATAAAATGCTCGTATCGGTACTTCGTATTGTTTTGCACACCGTGTCGTAAAACGTTAGCACTCGACAGTCGACAGAACAGCGCCATGTGCAACGTCACGTTTATTCTACAGAAGAGAACAGAAGATCCGCTCCATTCGAGGCATGTCAGCAAGGTCGCAGGCAATAACAAACACTCTACCAACGTATTTTTTCTCTTCCGTCTATAAACCGTCAGTTTTCAAAGCAAGAGGGCTTACTAGTTCCATCGTGGACCTTACCCATCGCTTTCCAGCAAGAGATATAGAGGTCAAGAGCTGGCTCATCTTGATGGCTAGGTGACAATAGCAGAGGACAGATATACAGTAGAAAGGAAAGAGAGGCTTTTGCCCAGCAGAGGGACATAACGGGCAGTAGATTAGTTTAGAACTATTCATTTCTATGATCATTCCTTCATTACCGCTCGCTGTTTGCAATGAGATTTCTGCACATTCTTCTATTGTGTGTAAGCGGAACATAAATAAGCAGCCAACAGTGTTCAGTAGGTACGTCATATGCTGCGCCGAGACCTCGTGCTCCGGAGAACACGGTGGGCTGCCAGTGTCGGCTGTCCCGCACATGTGTGTGACACCAGACACCATCGGAAACTAATAAATACACTGAACTAAGTGAAATTTGAAAAATAATACTTTTGAGGAAAATTTGCTAAACAGGCTATAAGGTTTACACTCAGGTACCTAGTGTTCCACTCTCTTGACGGAACAGAATATAAATATTTTGGACTGGTTCGACAGTTACAAGGGTTTTTTTAGAAATTGGTCATCAGTAACATCAGATAGGCACACAGTGCATCGTTTTCGACAATACGCTGAGTTGATAAGTAAATCATCTAGTAATCGATGAAGACGTCAACGGCCTGGCGTTGGCGAGAGTTGCGCGGTTTCCGATCCATTGCGCGGGTTATTGCAAGGCTCGCTTTGTTAGTGCCGCCTCATTAAGCCGCCCCTGCCCCTAATGTCCCGGATGGTAAGCAGCACCTCCCTCCTGCTACACTTTATTCACCGACACTCAAGCTTCGCTTCAGGGACTCACAGACCATAAACATTGTGTTACGTGCTTATAACATCGTCTAACATTCCCCTCGGGACACGCAGCCTGTACGAAGTTGCTCTTTTCTTAGAGCATATGAAATTCACTGGAGTGTGGTGTAATCTGTGTAGATTATTGCAAGTAGTGGAGCCATATTCCTTGCAAGTGATGCTCCCCAGCGGGAAGAGCCGGGAGCTTTCAGCGCGTTCTTAAACACATGTTAACATAATATAAACTGACACGACGTGCTTATCGCGCTCAATATATTTAAATCGATGGTTTAACGACTATACAATAATATTAAGATCAACGATCGTGTTATGATCAAGGAAGGTACAAAAGTGGCCTCTACGCCTACATCTGATTTGGTTATTTGGAATAATGTTATAGCTTCTTATTTAAATATTTGTCATCAACCGGTAATTTTATTAACAATGCAAAACAAAAATCAAGTTATTCTATACTCATCAGCTCCGAAGCCCAGTAACTGAAGAGCACTATCCAGAGATAGCAGGGTGCAGCAAGCGATGAGCGCCCCCTTAGGCTTGTGGTGACAGTATGACAAGTAGAGTGTAGGAGTACCTTCGCATGGCGAACGGCGAGCATGTTGCCGCCGCGACATCTCCCGGCGACACTACATAACCGACACTGGACACTCGCGACACTGCACCGACACCGCTGACATTCCGAGACACTCACGTTTTTCTACTGACCGCGATACTTGGACATTACCAAAACAAATAGGTCGGAGGCTTGCGGCGGGTCTGTGGCAGTTTTTGCGAGTGCCACTAGCTCGCAAAACTGGTCGCGGAGTGCGGGGCACAGCGGCGGGGGCGGGGGGCGAGCGGGGAGAGGACCGGTCCAACCGGCGTCTGCGCCGCGCGCCGAATTATACGCTGCCTCCGAACACTACGCGGGGAGACACAGAAGTACAACTATCGCAGAGCTGACAAGAGGGTATTAAAAATCTAGTAGGTTCAGCTGGCTGGTTACACCGCACCAGCCGCGGATTCAGTATTCGAAAAACAACAAGATTAAAGTTGTAGATTTAATTGTAGCTACGTGGCATGATGACACCAACATGCAACAGGTCAAAGAAAAAATGAGCATAATACGAAGAGCTATTAGGCCGTATTATCAAAAACACTTTGGTAAGGCCTAAAGCGACTGATTTGATGTCTCTTCCCCCGACTGGCAAATTCAATATGGATATGGAGAACCACTCGCTCCTCATAACCTAGAATGTTTATGAGGAGCGCGGCATGGAATGGTCCTTCTGAGGTAGTCCACGGCTGTTGTTGGTGATATCGGCGCGTTCCAGCTACCACATCCTACCTGCACTGTTGCTATAACAACGCATGCCTAACGCGTTGCGATTGTTTTATAACACCCCGTGAGAAAACAATTACGTATTCATAATCCGTAACTTCATAAAGTCGTCAGCTTGTTTGTCAATTGATACCTGAAAAAATTATGTAACAAAATTTTACTTGAAAGAAAATGGCCGCGCCACCACCAGACATATTCAGCTTTAATCAACCCATTATGTCGAAACATTAAAACTGCTCTATATGCAATTTAACCGTCACCTATCAAATCGTAGTACAGAAGCGTCAATAAACTTGAGTGTTCATCTGTATCCGATCGCATTCACCGGCAGCGGTACAAAACACGCGAGACGGAATCAATCTCAATATAACACATTGGCATTACCTCGCCGAATACGTAAGGAGCTCACAGCTCAGTCGCAACTCGCACCTGTACCCGAACTATTGTTTTATCAATGAGGTGACGAACACGCCACACATGATTCTCACGACTACGTTAACATTCAACATTTCAAGACAGCATGACGTAGTGAGCGCAATGTACGCCTTCATTGCCATGTGCCCATATGTGCCTTAGTCCTGTAATCATTGAGATTTTTTTTTAATTTATGTGATGTGATGTAGATAAAAAAATAAAAGAGAACATAGCATTTTCGATACGAAAATATCACAAGCAAAAAACTATGAGTTAGTATACTACGTAGTTGAAATTAAACAAATTTAATAGTTTAGTCAATTTCAGCCTAATTTTGTAGAGATAATGCAGGCTTCGTCACTGGTAAAATTCAATTTAAGCCAAGCCTTAATTCTTTATAAATGGTATATTTTTACTGAAAATATATTTCAAACAATGTTTGTTCTTTTTTCAGCGCCAACCTCAAATAACGAATCTTCCAAATCTGAAAAGCAGTGAGGCGCGACACTGCGACACGATCGCTAAGTATTGAATAAGTCGCGGCGCGTGATCGCTCGCGACCATCTAAATCAAAGAGAGGCGGTAATGGAATTAAAACGATTCTTTATGAGCGCGCACAGGTGCTCGTTATATGCTAAGTTATCGCTAATATGCACATTAAGTTGCCATACACGCTCTATGCGCGCTTAGTGTCAGGAGCACATGCGGGACCCTTCGACTACAGCTTGACATTATCATAATAAACTGTCTTTGGATATGCATACCTATGTACAATTTTACTAAGAGTAAAATTGAGACTCCCGAGAAATTAAGAAAAAACTAAAAAGGCTTTTTTTCTGTATCAATGGATACAATAATGACACAAAAACATGATACTACCACATGTTGCTGGTGTCAGAATCACTTAAGGTGTATGCCTGCCAGTACACTAAATGATCCTAGGTCTATTTCTTGGAAAGCATAAATTCAAATTCAAATTCATTTATTCATTTTGTGAACATAGGTGATTAATTGATTACAGGTGTTTTTCAATAGATTAATGTACAGACCATGTCCCGCCGATAGGCATACAAAATCAGTTTTAGAATATTAATAACATAAAATGTACGAGTATATGCATGTCAAATTATCAAAATTGTGTCAATAACATAGGGAAAATGTCATGAAAGTATAAAAAAATATAAAAATGTTAATAATAATGTCAAAAGTACGAGTATATGCATGTCAAATTATCAAAATTTTGTCGATAAAGTAGTGATAATGTCATGAAAGTATCAAAAAATATAAATTATAAATATTCATCAGAATTTGTCATCCAAATACTCTTTGACTGAATAATATACCTTGTCATTTAGTAGCTTAAAGAGCTTATTTTTGAATTCATTATTATTCTTACTATTTCTAATATCACAAGGTAATTTGTTGTACAATTTACATAAGTCGTATCATCCGCCCAATAGATAGTTGTATCTATAGCTTCTCGAGTAAACCATTGTGTTTACAGCCAAACACGATTCAGACTACTGGGAACCGTAGATTGGCGTCTTAGTCGGAGATTTGGCTCCGTGCGACAAAGCCATTCCATGGCTCGACGAACCAAATTATACACAGAGTTGTGTGGACAAGCCTGACTATGTAGCGTCGGTGTGATGTCGCAACAGGTGAACATCCAAGTGTACATCAATGGAGATCAATCCTCATGAATAAAACTGAGTTAATAAAAGATATGGTCAACAGGGACTGAACACAAGAAGCTTGAGCCATGCCTACAAAAGTTATAAATATTCACCTGTAATATTGGTCCATTCCACGTCTCTTCCGGAGGTCCAATGCGGCGTCAACATTAACACAACATTATAATGTAATTGTCGCGATACATCATATAAAACAACGATCATGTTTTTGTAGCGATTTTATGTACACTTTGAATAAAGATTCGGCTGCGAATTGGGCGCGGGTTTACGACACACCTCGTAAATACGGGCGTAAACAGAGCGCCGAATATCGGCCCGCTCCCACATGTCCCACGCGGTACGATATGATACGGTTGATTTTATGCTCCCTGTACGGTGTGGTTTATTTGCCGATTTCAAAGGTCTGTTTTGCGGAAATCTCTTTCTTTTCGTTAATTTGAGATTCAGATAAGCTTTCTAGAACACCGCTGGACAGGGCTGATACATTGTTTGATACCTGACGTTAAACTAGAAAAAACATGGTTCCATAATAATCTACTTTCAAAGAAGACCTACGAAATGTAAATCAAAGCTCTTTCTCGTCATAAAAATGTCTAGACTAAGATAAGAAGGCTTATAAACGTGTCCAAAGTATCTGTTATCTCCCGCGGGAGGTGGTGGGGACACCCCGTACACCTGTGAATGACTCGTTCCGGGACATAATTCCGGCAATAAATCCGACTCTTAATCACAGCGGATGTAAGTGTTGCCTGAGCAGAGCGGAGCTGAGCTAAGCGGGGCTGTGACGTCACCCGAGCGTTTACCATCAGTCATAGGTGTAGCTGTCTAAATTCAGTCGGAAACAATCGTGGTCCTAATGTAACATTTTGACTACCTAATCACTATAATATTTTTAGGGTAAGCTGCTAACTGTAAATGTTTTGTCGAGTACCTAACTAAGTAAAGGGTTTGCCTACTTCATGAAGGCACCGTTATCTGTGATGGAGGATCCTTATCTCCTACCTTAATTTTAACCATAGATGTTAAATGAAACTTCCGGCGACACACAGAATTTAACATTCAACAAAAATCAAATATAACATCTTGTAGGCTGATTCCCGATAACACGAATCCTCATAAGTGTGGCTTACGTGGCACTCGCATGGGTTGTCCCGGGAGAGCGAGTGCTCCGCCATCGACAACCCGACGTCAGACAACGTGCCGACATTACACGAAACCTCGAGCTAAGAGAACCAGGTGTGCCAGTCAATATAAATTACAGTATCTGTTTTGTTTACTGCCTCAGGAAAGTAAGACAAACATAATATAACAATATCTATAAGTCATGTTAATAACGCAGCGTTTACCGAGAACTCCAAGTATTTATTTAGTCGCGAAACTTTGGGTAATTTATGTGAATACTTCAGACTCCCGGGAAAAATTACCAGGCCGCGTCTAGTGTATTAGTTTACAGAATTAATTTCACAATACGGTATACAGCCGCTAACTCTTCAAGTTTGTTCAACTTCAACTCTGACTCAATAACTAATGTCTTCATTTGTTCTCAATTGTAATAGTTGCTTGTCTCACCAGCTCCTAAATAAGCGTTAACGTTTATTTTCTGAAGGTTACGTACCCACTGCTCTTAAAAGGTTTTATTTAAAAGCCTGGTTATTATGCTCTCCAATATTGTATGACTTGGCTCCGCAATTTTATAACAATGTACATTTTAAGCGATATTTAGGAAGAGGATTCTCGGATTTCCACGAGATGTAAAATCTAAGACGTATATGTAAATAAAAATTTCCTCGGGGGTGAAATGTGCGAAATATTGTGATGCGGAAAATGGGTAGTGCAAAGCGGCTTAAAGCGGAGGGCGAGGGCGCGGCGGTGAGGGGTGCAGCGGGGTGAGGTGGTGGGGCACGTCGGGCCTGTCGCACGGGCGCAGTCGCATGCGACGCGTCTGTCGCGGATTTGCACAGACAGCACAGAATTTACGTACAATGCGCGTCGCGTCGCGCGGCGGGATGAGCCGCATGTCAGCTATCACACTGCGATAAATGGAGATTCCAACCTTTTATATCTTTAAACGAAATGCATTTAATATTTCTATTGTATTTGAAGTAACAATAACGAACTCTTGTTTTTAAAACGTGAAGCTATTTGTAAGAAAGCAGATGTGCGATTTCTTTAACAGCTTTTCATTCCACGACATTATGAAAACATTTGCCTTAAGTTTGAAATGGCTACCTGTTTTCATCGATTATTATTTTTAAGATAAACCCAGGACCTCCCAAGAGGACTAAGGTTGTTGTAGCCTGTTACACTGAAAAAAATAAACATCGGAAAATATCGCCAGGTAAATAACATTAACATTATTATTTTAGGAGGGTGCTATATTTGGTCAGATCAATTCATAAATAAGCGATTCCTTGGAAAAGCCCTACAGTCGCCATAGTGAACTATTAAGGAGGATCAATGATAGGACAATAATTATGAACAGCGTTAAAAAGAAAATATTACTCAATTAAGATAGTTAATATCAAATTATATTTGAAAAACATCATGCCTAATTGTCCGACTATACCAGTCGAATGGCCTGACATGAGATCCTGGTGATAACAAAATCACAACTACACCTAATCATAACAGCTGTTACACATGTGAGATACAACACAGGCGCGCTTCCGCCCTGACTCCTGCCCTGTAGCCACAGCCGCCACGATACGCAGTCGACAACTATTAATACCTCCCAGTAGCGGCACTTGTTAATAGTTGCACTGATATTGAGTACTCCGCTGTGGACTGTTAGTCCCGCATCCATGATATAACTACCTTTCATGAATTCACGATATTCTTGATCGACCTTTTGCCTCCGACAGCGATAACGCTGCTTATTTACAACGGATATAGAATAAAATAAACAACCGGCGAAAACTACTCGTAACAAACTAGAATGGGTGGTTGGATAAACAGAGATGGGATGAGATGGGTTATGTGGTCGATCCGTCTACTTTATTGAGCAGGAAATCCAAGCTCCCGATGCACTTAGTTTGTTGTTCAAGCCGGCCATTACGTCACCGAGATCCGCGGCCGGGACTACTGCAAACAGTACCTACTTAATCGACAGTCCTTGTTGAGACAATAAGCCCTGCGCCCCTGTCGACCCCGCCGCGCCGGTGATGGAGAGTCCTTCCTCGTCAGTCGTCAAACGCAGAGTAAACATTCAAAACAACAGAAGTTCTCAACCGCCTCTCACAATGTAATAAGTGCGAGTAACTGCACTTCTACACCGAAACATATTGAGCTGACACTTTAGTGTGCAACTTCAATCTACAGTTAAATTATAACATATTTACCTACAACGTTTGTTTAAGGCTGTCGTTCCGACATTGCTATGCTATGTAACCTTTACACTGAAATTTGTACTCCGTACGCAACAATTTGTGTAACATCGTAGTGAGCCTCCGAAATAGCTCTCATTCCGAGCGAAAGCGCGATTTAATTCTCTAAAACAGCGGAATACCTCACGCTGTGTGTTGTGTGCGCGACCGGGCGCAGCGGCTGCTGGCGACGCCTCATCGACATTATTGAAAGGAACACATTAGAAACAATGTCGCCAGTGTTCGGCGGCTGGGTCGCGGGTACTCGGTCTCGGTCGTTAAGATTCGGTTCCCGGGGGAAATTAAAACCGACGCCGATTGCGCGCTGCCGCCTACTTATCGAGGCGCTCGCAGAGTTCTCGTAGGCTCGCAGCTCGCACTAAACCCGCACGAACGTAAGCCGCTTAAAAGACCTTCCAATTTCTTGTGGAAAATTATAAATCACTCTTTGAAAGTAATTGTTGTGGGCGACGCGACGACGGCGACGAAGCCGTCACCGACCACCTCCGAGGCGCACGCAACACTTTTAAAACTATTTGGACTCAACTAGAAGAACGGACCTGGCGAAAGTGAAGTATAAAGCACTTGATGCGAGTAGATGGATGGGTTCATTTCGTATGTTGGACGCCCGTGCGCTGATGAAGACTAATGATGACGTCGTTTATGATTGATTACGCTCTCTGCTCTTTTATTGTAGAGTTGACTTAGAAATGTGTTTTTAATTGATGTTAGAGATTCTATTCTAGTTTTCTTTCGTAAACCTACATCACGTAGGGCGAGCAAGTAGCCGTCGGTCTCCGATTTATATACATATATATATGTTTTATACAATATTTTAATTTGTGTTGTGGTATTCGGTCTGTACCTCATACCACTACACAAATTAAAATTGTTTGCCAAAACAATACCAAAACAATAATCCCACCTGCAGTAAGTAGCTGTCGACTTACTGCAGGTGGGATTATTGTTTTGGTACAGTTTTTATATACAATAGAAACAATCATCAAACATTTGCGATCTATAAATAAATAATAGTCAAGTTTGGCTGAACAAGCTTCGTTAAATAAAATATGTCCTTTTTTTATTTTCTTTAAAAAAATATTTACTTTCAGGGGTTATTTTCTTTGCCCACAACAACTAGACAGTGGTGCTGCGTCCATGTTATTGTCGGGTAGGTTAGGTACACAGCTCCGCGCACGTTTACGTTCATTCCGCTCGTCCCGCAGTCGCGGCGCGTTTATTCTTCTACAACGTACACAATTACCCTCCTTCTGACCTGAACACTTTGTTCCGCTTACTCCCTGATCTCTGCTAGAAGCCAGCCTATATTCAGAAGTTTCAGTGTATAACGGCTGTTATTGCAAACTAAGCCGCAACCTTTGCTAAAACGTATTTATGATTGAATTCTCAGCCTTTTAGCACTACTGACACTATTGCTAAAACATTCTTCCATTTTTTTGTAATTCTAATGTCACAATCTGAACAATTTGAAACAATATTTGTTTTTTTGAATAGCCAACAATTATTTAAACTATAAATTTACAGTAAATTAATTTGTTGTATCTACATTTATAAGTGGGATAATCACTTATATGCCTCATGCACTATTTGTGATTAAAATTATTATTAAAACAATAAATTATTGCATATTATTTAAAATTTGCACAATAGGTATTCATTTTGTCCTATACCATAAATATCTTTGTGTAGGCACTAGTGAGACTTCTGCCCTTGTCCACACAGTAGCGGCACTTGTCTGTAACACGTTTTAATTTCCCCTCACTATAAACAGGACAACTGCCACAAAGCCGTGTTATTTGTTAAATACCTGAGTAGGAACGCGGAGGCCGCTCGGTGGTCGCCATTGTCGCCATGTCGCCATGTCGCCACGTTACCAACCCTTCGCACAGGACTTTTATAAACTGTTCAAGTAACGATGTCCGCCGGGCTTCCCGCAATTTGTTTAATTACTGTCATTTTTAGGGTTCCGTAGTCAACAAGGAACCCTTATATTTTCACATTAATTATGTCAAAAATTAATGGAGATTGAGGCTTTTTTTACTGGCTGGCGACTGACATGCGAATGCGAAAGTTGATTAAAAATTTGTAGAATAGATTCTCTGAACGACGGTGCCCATAACTCTATTTAATATACTTATAGAATCAAACAAAAAGCACTTTTCCAAGTCGGCAATTGTGAGAACAACTACGGAACCCTGCACTGCGCGTGGCCCGACACGTGCTTGGCCGCTTTTATTGTTATGTAGGTACTCGTTATAAGTTGTCTTTTATTTTTCGAAATAATAGTTACGCTTGTATTGTTCGCTGCAATAGCGCACAATTAAAATTTAAGTCTGATGACTGATCATTGTATCCGGCTCGAATCACAAATGTGTGAAAATAAATACACTTAGATAAAATATTTATAATTTACAATATTCCAAGCAAACAAAATAAAAATAAACTTAAACACGATGAAGTGAAAAGAATGGAATTAAAGTGACACACATGACGTAACGTCAAGTTGTGTGATCTGAATAACACGACACTAACTGCAAAAATATAAATGATGGAGTCGAACTCGTGCAGTGCGGCGCTGCAGTTGTGAAGCTCTAAGTAAAGCGTGCTACACGATGTATATTTAAATGCCGAAAAACATAAATGTGTGTTCAGTATCAATTTACTTAAACACATGAATTTGTTGAATGGCGGGTATCGTGTGTATTACGAAGCATAGCGTATATTCGTTTCAGTAAACTGCACATAAAATCAATGACCTCAACTGAAACAATGTTTGCTACAGAAATACCAACAAATTGACGATAAAGCTGTATCATACCGCGTGTGAGCAGTGCAAGTATCTACCAACTTGATAGTTTGTTCCTAGTTCACCTCAAGTTTGAGCCTTTCTTAAGTTATGGCAAACAAGGCATAACTTAGTATGCAGGTGCTTGCTGCGGCTTAATATAGTGCTAGCAGGAAACCTGCTCACTGCGCGTAGTTTGACATAGTTTTACACGCTGCAATCTTGACCACTTGGCTGACTGAACTGCACTGACTGAACGACGGACGCGTGTTCAGCGCAACATGTGACATGACCTAAAGTTTCAGTATTTTTCGAGCGATTAACCTTTTTCTGTAAATCGCTCGATCGCGTGTTATTAAGCGTAACTTGGTCAGTCCGTAACTGTCACTAAAGACGATTAACAACTTAGACAACATAAATTCTCTTAAGTATGTTTACCAATTACTTGTATTGCACCACACAAGCCTGTCGTCTTAGATGCAAGATAGGTAAGGTGGTATTTCGTTTGCATCATACGCATAACTCTATTGAATGTTAATGACTGTACGTATAAATCTGAACAAGTGAACTATCTTCTATTCTATACAAATATAGTTATGTAACACATAAAGGAAGGTAAAGTTTGTGCTAGTCTTACTGATACGGGCAAATCATTCCACAACCGTACTGCATGAACTGCGAACGACTTATCGTCGAAATTAGTGGAATGGCTCGGCATCTCTAGCCTCAGGTTTTTCGATAGCCGTTTTAAGGATGTCTAATCTTCAAATGGCTTCTTCCGCCCTGGGTAGAACGGAAGGGCGTGTCAGACTTTTACTGACTAAAATCCATCCTTCCTTCTAAAACCCTTTGCGTGCCAGGGCAGCGGTGACTCTTTTGAACAAATTTCTATGCTAACATCTCTTTGAGGCACACGTGGAACACAACGCGCCATCGAAGCGGACCGGATGGTCATCGGACTGCGAGCCACCCAACGCTCGCCGTCCGCAGGCCCGCGACTCCCGACGCCCGGGGCGTCTTCTTCTGTAACGGCGGTTGGGGCGAAGGCCTTGTCTTTCCCTCACGCGGCTCGCCTCCTCCTTAGCTAGCATTCCTGCTTCGCAGAAGGAGGTGACCGCTTCCCAAGCCTCCTCGCTTCAGACCATGGCTTTAACCAGGGCCGGACGCGAGAGTTGACGTCAGATGTGACATGCCTGCACACCTACGAGGGTAATATTACTGAAGTCAATATTTCGACGCAACAACGAGCTCGCGCTATAAACTACGGGATTGTTTGTTCGCCACCCAATCAGTGCGGAAGTAGGTACTTCAATAGTAAGTGATAAGAAACTCACTATGTTTCACCGCACAATTTGAGTGACATTCATTTGTCAGCAATCCTGTTTTCAGAGAGTTGACCTTCTGAATACATCTATTGTGTGTCAGCACAGTACTCGTACAGTTTGTGTTTCCACTCAAACTTTATAACGTAAACACCTTTATGTTTAACGTCCAAACCTTAAAACTGGCTCGAGAGCTCACCGAATAAATTGCGTATAACCTCACAAGTTAAATAGAAGCGTCGCATCAAATAAATTGCTTCGGGCGAGCATAATGTATGTTCTTGCTTAAAACTCATGTAAATGAAAATAGAAAGAAGTGGTTGGCGGTGGCCAGCGTAAGCGGCGCGGCGGCTGCGTGTCGGGAGCGTGGCGGCTGCGTAGCGGCTGCGTAACGGTGGCGTAGCAGTGGCGGCACACCTCCGCGTATTACGTGCAGCTCGCTTTGCAATTCTAAATACTAACTGTAACTTGTTTAATTAAAACTTCATGCTCCCACTTTATGTTTATACTTTCACACCAACTTGATAGGAATTAAATTATAAATTACAACCTGCATCATGCTAATATATTCCACCACACAAATCTTACAGACCAAGTTTACACTATGAAAATGCTGAAGATTTACTAACTACACTATATTTCAAAAGAGTGCTTCAAAAACTTTGTAAATATAACTTAATTATTCCAAAGTATTTAATAACAAGTTTTTCGGAGCTTTTTCATCATAACGCGAACTCATTTCAAGCTTAACTTCCTGAGCGTAGAACAACAGATTCGCGATAAAAAGAATAAATATAAAGAAGAAACTCCCACTTTTATAACTGACTTAGAGCGGTCTACGGTTCGTAGCACACAGTTACTCGCTCGGCCGAGCTCGTAGCGGCCCGTAGCGGCGTAGCGCGTAGCTCGTAGCGCGTAGCGGCCGCCGAGACAAAATGCTACAGATGTGCCCCACCGTGCGCCACAGCGAGCGCGCCTCGCTTGACACCGGACGGGCGTGTGTCTAGGTATACCTTATAATTGACACTGTTACAGCGCCTGTACCACACAGTAGTCTGTACTGGCACTTGGTAATTCATGATGAAACGAGATCGCATATACTCTATGGTCGATGTAAGAAACAATGCTGAACGTTTGTTAAAATAGCACAAAAAGGTTCGATTAAATGCAAATCAAATAGCAATTTTAGCTTCCATGGTACAGGGTAGTGTGTTAGTAAAAACAACAACGTAGGCAATGCAGGTAATAGAATGCAATAGCCCGGGCGTTTCATTTGGCTGACGGTTTCATTTGCCGGGCGGTCTGGGCCGGCGGGTAATGGCGTGTCGGTCCATGGGCCGTCACGGTGCCGCCCCGGACCATACAACTGAATATATAGCTACAAGATCTGACTATACTAAGGTAAAACACGCACTGATTAGGATGTTTTTTAATTCATTAGTTATCTTTCAGCGGCTCGAAGTCTTTATGAATTTTAACAACATTTACTACCGGATCAACTCTGAAATATGAAAACGGTAGGTATTGAGTACATTGATATTCCCATAAATATTTCTCCGTGTATAGGCGAAAGTCTGTAAGACGCGGAAGTCAGAAGCTAATCCTAGTTCAAACACGAGTGTCATGTGTGTGACGATAGATCGCAACTCTATCACTTGTATCGAGAGTGAGGGAGTTGTTGGCGTGCCGTGAGGGATTGGCGCGTATTACTGGCGCGCAGGAAGGCGCTACGGCGAGTATTACGACAGCGTGTTATTTTACTACCCACTGGCGCGCGGCGACGGATCAAAGCGAATCATGTCGGCGACATCTACAGATGTGCGTTAGTTTTAGGTTTGAGCCCCGCGGCTCCGGTCAAACTCTGAAGTAAAATACCTATATAGTCGTAATTTATTGACATGAAGCTCTGAGCCACTTGTGGCTTATATGTCTGGTCTCCTACAAGTGAAACGATTGAATGATGTAAACAATTCCTAACAGGTAGGTACAATACTACACAAAAATCATAAAATATAAGTAGTATTCAAGAAGGAATTGGAGGAGCTCATGGCTAAAGAATAACAGCCCCACGGGTCGATCAAAGGTTAAGCAACTCTTGCCAAGGTAGATCTCTGGATGACCATCTTAACATACCGAGTTTTCTCCGTGCCTCGGAAAGCACGTTAAGCCGTTGGTCCCGGCTGTCATTTGTAGATCTTTAGCAGTCGTTACGGACTGTCAGAAGCCAATAAATCTGATCCCAGTCGTGCCAAGAACTACCGTGTTACCCGGTTAATGGGTTGTGGGGATCTGGTAGGCAGCCGCTCCATGTAAAATACTGGTATTCAGCTGAATCCGATTTGACTGGAAACCGACTCCAATATAGTTGGGAAAAGGCTAGGCAGATGATGATGATGATGATGTAGAATTCAAGACAAAAGTTAGAGTTTGAAGAATTAGTTTTCCTTATAAGCATGATTCGTCGAGGTGACCTTGTTCAATACAAACTATGTATAAGAATGAATGTTTCGCCGCAATTGACATCCGCCCACAAGTACTACAGAGCCCCATCGAACGAAATGCAGAACATGACAACAGTCAGATGGTGTATGTACAATATCAGTCAATAATCACGTGCTGCTGTCGGGTGCACATCAAAAGCGCCGCCGGCCTCGCGACGTCCCCCGCGTCATCTGTCACACAACGGTCACCGACACCGACGTGTCACTCGCAACGATACTGATGGCTAATTGATTGCTGATATCGATGTCTAGTGCAGAACTAGTGAAATTGTATGTACATGGATTTGGAAAACTGCTGACTTTGATAGAATTCAATAGAGTGTCGCCAGTATTGTATCTAGAAATCGAACCTAGACCACTTCCGCAGGTGTACTAGCAGCCAGTAGACCTCTGAAGCGGTACGAGCAGACAAATGAAATCCACTAAATAAATATGGCGAAAGCACTTCGGAATCAAACATGGAGCCAACAGTAACTCCATTCCTTAGACAAACTAAACAATACATAATTTGTTCCTCCACCACGAGTAAGATTCCTCAGTGAGGTCGCTTTACAACAAACGGGACCCTACACAGAATGTGATCTTTAATGTTATATGAAACCAAGCAGCATTCCCCATGGATGCATAATGAGGACACGGTCACAGGTGCCCCCCCCCCCCCCCGCCTCCCTTCTGAGGAGCAGGGAGGGGAGCTGTACCACATCGACTGGAAAATTAAAGTACCGGAAGAAAATGGGCCTTGCTTCCTGCCTTTATCATATAACATATTTCCTCTGTATTTTACTAATAATATTGTAATAAATACAAGGCTTAGGCACGCAGACCTGCCCGGAATAATATTTCCCTCCAGCCGCCTCGCGTAAACTAAGAGCTACTTTAAATTCAGGCCTTCAGTGGCACAGAACAGGTGACCTCGACAGTGGCGCAGTTTCGGTGCTGAGCGAACCTTATTGTGATAGACAAGGAACGATAGCAGACGGAATGCGGGACTACCCGCAGGACACTGAGGCGAATATATACGTTGCTCAAGCTGCCTATTCACACTGATTGCAGACTACACAACACACCTATTTACAGAATATCTCAGACTGATTTGGTTGGCGCCTTACTTTTGATTTACTTTGGCGGTTTCAGTACTTCTGTGAGTTTGGTTGTAAATGAAACAGCTAGTAAATATTCTCTCTACTAAGAAACACGCACATTACTCAAACGATCCCCAAATCCAAATCTCAGTGATTTGCGAGATGTGATTGTCTTGTGACTTGTCGTAAAAAGAACGTCAGAATAAGACGCGGACACAGTGTAGCCATGACAACGTTATGAGCCGTCGCGTCGCATCAGCTCAGGAGTGCGGCAGACGTCGCCCGTGACGTCACGACCCTCGTCCACTGTCCGCGCGATATTGAGCCCGAGCTTAAAATAAAATCAATTAGGACGCTGTATCCGCCCCAACTGGGACATATCACCACAAACTCGCTCCCTATGCTAGCGATAGGAAATTTGCCGACAGATTGTGGTCGAAGTTGTTTAACATCAAAGTGTTATGCGATAATTGGACGACAATTTGATAAGTAGACTTCGAAATAAAAATAAACACTACAATTTCAGAAGTCGGTGTTAAAATACGGAGAAACAACCAAAAACACCGACTTCCAAAATTACAGTTATTTTATACTTTGTAGTGTTTCTTTTTTTATTTGGAAGTCGCTTGTATTTTTTTGTAAAAAGTTTTTTATTTTACACTTTTTAGTGGTGCAAAACACGCAATTTTGTTTACTTGGATATTTTGATTTAAAACCAAACTACGGAAACGATTTTGATAAAATTTCTATGGAACCAATCGGAACGTATCAGATTAAAAAATATTTTTTCAAATCGGTTCATAAATAACGGGGTTATGAGATAACAAACATTAAGAAAAATACAACCTCCTTTTTTTGAAGTCGATTAAAAACACACCTATTCTAATATAATAATGACTAATCTATACTGCAACGGCTGAACAGATTTGAATGAAATCATCCCGGCATAGTGAGGATGACTAGTAGATGATAGTTCCCTTGGGATCATTTCCGACATTTACGCGGGCGAAGCCGCTGGCAGAACCTAGTTGTAATTAACCCGTACGAGACAGATGTACCACGCGAGCTACTCCGAACAATACAAAGCGAAAGCTCAGTCAAAATACGCAGGCACAACCTCTTCTTATCTAATATCATTCTAGGAACACAACATTCGTTAGAAACAAAATATCGTGACAGTCACAACATCAATTTATCTGGTGTTTGAAGATTGCTCCGCGCAGCAATATACTGACTATGTGCGTCGTGGAGCTCGTGCCTCGTGACTGTCAGCACAACCAACATAAATATTAACAAACAGACGACAAACGCCCAAACACAGCTCCAACAAACGGCTTTCTAGCGTCAAGGAAACTTCCTGTACTTTAAAATAATTAAATTAAGTAATGAAATAAATTCACCGGCCAACAATATTCAAAACGAGAAACTTGGGAATCATTCGAAACAGAGCGAAACAGGACTGAGTCAATGAGGCGATGGATTTATCAGCGCCTCGTAATGACGCCAGCCGGCCTGGGGCCAGAGACCCTTCTCAATGATAACAGAACTCGTCATTGCCGGCGACTGCTTTGTCAAGCTCTGCGTTCTAGAACACTTCATATTATTGTATTTCCGTGGCAAATTGCGTATCAAGGGTATTTTAATCTCTTTGCTGTTTTGTCATATTCTAGTCGAGTTTAATTAAATTAATTTATTCTAAAATATGGTCGCTTAAAATCTCAAAGTTTCTTCAATAATAGAATCGATTCACATCTAGTTATCTATCTATTTCTCGTAGCACATCTCCCGCCTGCGTACAGGCGAGTCCGTCGCACGATGTGCTAGTCGGCAGCTCGCGAGGTGAGACAATTGAATTTTATTAAAATCGGTTCAGCAGTTTGGTTTTTTAATCAAAACAGCTGGAAAAATATGTCATCCCAGTAAACGAAATTGCATATCTTGCTTTCCTGTGACTTTCCAACGGTGTTCTTAGATGTGGAGTACCTACCACTAAAAAATGAAAAATAAAAAACGTTTTTACAAAAAAATACTTAGGTTGTATTTTTTTGTAGTTCCAGTCGGTGTTAAAACACGAAGAAACAACCAAAAACACCGACTTCCGAAATTAAAGTTATTTTTTACCTTGTAGTGTTTTTTTTTTATTTGGAAGTCGGTTGTATTTTATAAATTATTTTTTTGTCAAAAATGTTTTTTAGAGCCTCAGTTTTTTTTTATTATAGCTATCAAAAACACTGACTCCGGCAGGGATCACTTCTTAGCTGTACGCACAATGAAAACGTTTTGGCCTTGTTTTCTCTGGTCACACATGTCCCCAACTGACACCTGGTACCTGCGCCTCAAGCGATACTGTCCGCACGATAGCGGCGCACGACACAAAGCTGCCTGGACCGCCGCCTCTCTGGCAGCTGCAGCTGATGTACTACCATCCCACTGACACTGTTGTTTATTCCTATCTCGTCGTCTACACAGGTTCTTAATAACATTATCAAATTTAGACGCTTCGGTTTGGTTTCTTCTGCAGCTTTTTTTTTTTAAGGATGGGAAATCATCAAATGACTTCTTCCGCTCTGGGTGGAGCGGAAGGGCGTGTCAGACTCTTACTGACTAAAACCCATCCGTGTTCCTTCTAAAGCCGTTTGCGTTCCAGGGCCGCGGTGGCTCTTTCGAACAAATTCCGCAACCCTGGTTCTTTTGCAGCTTACGACCACCCCAAGGTACAAGCGTTTCGTAAGATGGATTGCCGGTAATACAAAGCGGGTCACGGTATTGTCAAGTTTCATTTTAAATTCAAAGTACCCGCAGTATTGAAAAGCAAACAAAACGTGAAGTAGGAAGCCAATAGAAGTAAATGGCAGAAAACCACGGGGACTCACCAGTTGCATCTGATTGCAGTAATTGCTATGCAAATAACTGCCGAGAAGAATATACTATAGTGTTCAATAATTGAATGAGTTATTTGTTTACTGAGTACCTAATGTGATATTTACAATGATTGTCGAGTTACTGAATGCCTAACTGGCTGTGTAACGGATAAGATGTCGTAGGGAAAACATTTTACGGGTAAATAAAGACTGGATAAATATTGGGAAAATTGCAACAACATTTTTCACTAGTAAATTTTTTATGACCCAGGATGTCGAACGCGGCAACCAGACAGACCCAGCTTATCAAAAATAATTTCTATAATATGTCTTCACAACCGCGGTGTCTTGAAAGCTGTCCTCTGAACATTACTATGAGAGGCTGGCTACAGGCTCAGGACACAATCAGACGACATAGCTTGTCTTAGGCATGCATGCTAGTTAGCCGCACGGTACCGCACCGTGCCGCGCCGGGTTGCACCGCGCCGCGCTGGGTCGCACCGAACCGCACTGGATCGCAACGCGTCGCACAAAGCCGCACGACAAAAGACTGCGGACGGACAAACAAAGGATACATTCTAACGATCGCACGTAATCCGCTACATCGTGTCATACATACCGCGTGTGTATAGCTATGTATGTAGTGTGCAGCGTGCATTCTTACAAATTTCTTGTTTCTGCTTTGCAATGCAATTTGTATATCTTTTAGCAACACGCGACGGTGCAGCGGCGCGCGGCGGCACGGTACGTTGTCACTCTTATTTCAACCTTCTTTTTGTGATAGACTTAGGGCGAGTTTTTGATACGTTGTTACCCGTTGGTTAACAATCATGGGCACCTAAATTTCGTTGCTTGCCTTTTTTTGACCAATTAATAATATAAAAAATCAAAGCTTAACCAATTATCAAATAAATAACTTTTATGTAATAACTAACAATTGGCCTAAAAACGCATTTTAACGTGCACAAAAATGTTTACCGATTAATGTTAAAGTTAACCAACCAACCAACCACGGATCAAAAAACTCGCCCTAAATATAAATGGAAGTAAAGCCATGCAGTGCGTGTTGCTCCACTACTTCCACGAGGACTACCAGCGACTTGGAAGTCAGCAGTTTGAGACTATCCCGTGAGCTATTCCAGCATCCACAATATCTTCTCTATAATTTAATCCAGTTAAGCATCAATTTAATGAAGAGCAATAAAACCTAGGTAGCTTATGGGAATTTCCTTAAGAAAATTATCAGAAAACGTGAAAAGTAAATCACTGAACACGGCGCTTTTTGTTCATGTTGATAGATCGCTACTTGTTCAACTTATAATACTTAGTTAAACTCTGGAAGAACAAAAAAGCAAAAAATTGCGTTGAATGACCTTAATTGCAGAGCGGCGTGAGCGAGGGCTCTTTGTGGCGGGCGCTGGAACTTTGGAAAACTCACAACTTAAATGAGAATTCTTGATAGTGGCCCAGAGTAGCCAGGGCTCCAGGCTGCACAATAATAACTAAATCGCGTGACAAGTGTATGTATAGGGCCATGTAGGTATGTGTGTCCGACTGTCCGGAGCACACTACAAGTTTTAACTAACCGAATTTTTAAGCGGCGAGCTGATCGGTCCTCACAGGATGTCACTAGGATTAACAAAACGGCCGAAGACTTTCCTTTTAACGTACTCCTTTCTGAAATACAGCAGCATTTATTACAGGCTATCATTTTAACTATCCAAGAAGAAAGAAAGAAAAAGAGTTTGTTTGCGCCAAGCATGACGCATACCAAAAAATAAAATAAACAAAATTACAAATACAAGTTGGGAAGTTATGCGTCACATTCGCGCAAAACGGTCATCGCTCAGCATATTGCTGGGACTTCTATGCGAGACAGAGCCACAGCGCTGGTTTTCAGACAACCGGCGTTGGCAGAATGACGTCGATCGGAGCAGCATAAAAAGAAAGCATTAAAACGAAAAAAATGATAATAATATCCCATGAATGTTCTAATTCTTTTAGACTGAAAGAAGATTGAATCAGAAATGTTAAAGCGTATCGCTTTACCTCCACGCAGTACATATTGTGCGCTAGAACTCCAGCGCTACAAACGTCTCGTGCAAACGTTCGCCTCATCGAGCCGCCCTCGCCTCCGCCGCACAACACACAATATTTGTTTTGTTCCAACACGGAGCGAATCTAGCGCGATGACTTGTCGAACACTTCGCAAATACTTTATATTAAACACGTAGGACTCGAGTCGTGCCGCGTGAGGGGAGGAACACGTCTAGAAGATTATCTCCATATTATCTGAAGGATGGAAGTAATTTCCTCGCGGAAATAGCCGCTGCCTTCGCGAAGAGGAAATTGATGCCGAAAAAGGTGAAACCATTGTTTTTGATGTATTGAGAACTTGAGAGTATTGTCTCAGGGCCGATATGTTAGTGACAAGCTTTCATTTAACATTGCCAGTCTTGAGTGGAAAATGTTTTCAACGAGTTTCTGCGAATATTGTAACAAGCAATAAGAAGAGTGTGCAAAGTATATTAAAAAAACAAATTATGAGATCTAAGGCGAATGCTGTTGACGATACAACTGAAAGATAAAACATGTTTTTTTTTCTTAAATCAACAGTGATATCGTGTACAGAGTAAGGGGTACTAAAACAAGCACAGTGAAACATTTTGGGGAAGAGGATTATCGTCGATTGATATCCGTTTGAGCGGCTTGACGGGCGGTGCAGGAGTGTGAGTACTGTAGCATGTGTGTATATAACGTATCTGTATGTTACTGGCAAAGCATATCATTCAGTCAATGTACAGCATACCCAGTAATTCTATACAATACAGACTTCGTCCAAGCTTGTTTAAAATATATAAGATATCGTTCATCATTGTGTGCCCTGCCTAGTCAATTATTGCATTGCCCAGGGATTTCATAGAATGCCAGTAGAAGATCAAGCTAAGCATTCAATGAGGGACGCCACTAATCTTGTTGTAATTCTGTTTATCTCGCTAGTGTTGATACTGAGTGGGTGACTGTGACAACTAATTGACCCAGACAGTTCTTGAATCAATCATATAAAAGCAAGTAAAGTGAGCTCGGGAATTAAGGGCACCTCGAAGAGGATGACGGGTAGCCCCGTCCTCCTATGCAGACCGAGCGAGCAATGCTATCCAACGATGCTCCTGTCATACCTTTCGTATTAGGTTAGGGAAAATAAATCTAGAAATTATTAAATTAAAACAGAACTTCCGACATTATTGTTATACCAATTTAATTTATTTTTAATAAAATCAACATCTAATCAAACATTAAAAAATAACAAAGCAAAAAACTTAAACCTTATGAACATACAGATAGGGCTGAAAATATTTTTAAGCTTTTCGTTAAAAGTTCAAATTACGTGTTTAAATACTTCATTTATATATTAGATTTTGAAATTTATTTATTTATTTATTTGGAAACTCAACAGCTTATTATTAACATACATGAGTTATGAATATTCAGTTCACCTCCCCATCAATGAACAGCCAAATGCAATTGCAACACAGTTACTGGCATCTTAAAGCCTGCATAGACTGAACATTGATGGCGAGATGATAACAATTATCTCTTAAGCCAATAATAGAGTTTCACGGCATTGACAAAGCCATAGGTTATCTAGAAAGTGGCGAAAAGAAAAAAAAAGAAAAGAAATTATAAAAGTGAAAAATAATGTGGAATTGTTGACACATTGACAAAATTAAAAAGAATATCAAAACAATTACAACTTAAGAGAATGAGTGATGGCACAAATTATTCACTAAACAGTATTTGCTTGACTTGTCTCCGAAATGATTGCTTGGATAAATTAAATATATCAACATTTTCAAAAGTCTCAGAGTAGATGCGAGGCAGTCGGGTCATAACAGCATTTCGCCCGTATTTTGTGCGATGGCCAGGGATACTGAACAATTTTGTATGTCTGGTACGTGTTTTTGGTGTACAGAAATATATAGATGATAGCAGATCACTGCTATCTAAATGACCTCGTAGGATATCAAAGAACAAAAGCATATCCAACATCTTACGCCTATCCACAAGGGGAAGTATATCATAGTGTTTGCAGTCTCGGACATAAGAATCATGACGTTTACGGGATTTAAAGTTTAGAAATTTACGATTTTTTTCTGTAGATTTTCGATTCTTTTAGTATATATCTCATATTGGGGTGACCAGATTTGGCTACAGTACTCTAAAATGCTACGCACATATGCAAAGTATATAATCTTTAGAATATGACAATAACTAAAAGGCCTACAAGTGCGCATTACAAAACCTAGGTTACGAGAGGCTCTACTGGTGATGTTATCAATATGTTGGTTAAAGAGCAATTTGGAATCCAACATTATACCAAGATCTCTTACTACGTCAACTCTTTCGATCGCATTATTATTAAATCCATAAGGATATTTAGTTGGGTATTTGGAACGGCTAAAGCTAATGCATTGACATTTCGAGATATTGACCGTGATATTATTTTGTTGATAATACGTGAACAATGCATCAAGATCACGCTGAATCAGTTCACAATCAAGTCCAGATTTTACACACATGTAAATTTTCATGTCATCGGCGTACATGAGATGTTTCGCGGACCTGAAACATGACTGAATATCATACAGGTATGCGCAGTAAAAAAGAGGACCCAATAAAGATCCCTGGGGAACACCGGAGGGGATATTTACAAAGTCAGATTTGTAACCTCCCATAACCACAGCTTGCGAACGGTTCGATAAGTATGACTTAACCCATCTCAGTAAATCTCCTCGGATCCCAAGTTTTTGTAGTTTTGCCAGCAAGATCATGTGATCCACACGGTCGAATGCCTTTTCGAAATCCGTGTAGATCACGTCAACCTGGCCATCGGCTTCCATGTTATTCAAGACATAGTCACAAAACGTTGTTAAATTAGATGCTGTAGACCGTCTCCTAACAAATCCGTGTTGGCTCTGACCTATACGGTTTGAGATGATTGGATATATACTACAATAGATGATCTTCTCCAAAACTTTGCTAAGTGTATTAAGAATCGATATTGGACGATAGTTTTTTATATCCATCTCGGGCCCCTTCTTATAAACTGGCACTATATGTGCTGCTTTCCACAAGGAGGGACAGACGCACTCGGCTAAGGACCTTTGGAATAATAAAGCTATAGGATGTGCTAAACTATCAGCGCATCTGTGCAAGAAAATAGGAGGTAATCCATCGTTACCGGGACCTTTTACAGTGTCTAATGCACGTAAGGCTTTAAGTACGGTGTCTTTAGTGATATAGAGGTTAGTCAAGATATTATCTGAGCTGGTCATTTCATTAGTAGCAGTTGCAGCAGTGGGCGTGGACGAGCTGACGAAAACACTGTGAAAGTATTTATTAAACGCGCTACAAATGTCATGACCGGACTCATATGACTCCTCATTTAAGGTCATTGTTTTTGGGTATTGACTACCGCCTCTTTTACTTTTAACATAGGTCCAGAAAGCCTTCGGAGAGTGACTAATCGCTTTCTCTGTTTGAGTTATGAAGCTTTGAAAAGAGGATGCTTCTACATCGTGTTGCCTAGAACGTAACAATGCAAACTCGTAATAGTCCCTAGGGTTACCGTATTTTTTCCATTTCTTATGTACTTTTATTTTCTCACGAATGATTTTTATTAGTGCACGACTGTACCAAACCGGGTATTTAGGATTTTTCGGTTTTTTAACTAAAGGAATGAAACGCTCTGCACCAAGTATAACTTCTGTATAAGACAGGTCAACAGCAGCATCAACCGATTCAACTGATAACTTATCTTGCCAATCTATCTTGCTAAAGTGTTTATTCAGTTCTTCATAATCTCCCTTATAAAAATTACGACGTGGTATGTGCATTTCCTCTAGAGGTGTTAAGAATAATTCAGTAGCCGCTATGACAAGAGCAGGATGATGAGAGTCTTCTTGGAGCAAGGGATCATCACTTCTACTAACAAGGAGCGGTATAGTTGAAAAGCAAAGATCTAAGATTCTGTTATTAGTATTTGTGATAAGGTTGTGTTGAGATAAACCGAGAACGCTAATTTCATCTGCAAATAAAGCAGCAGCAGTTCTTATTTGTAGCGAAAAGTTATTTAATATAGAATAGCCTTCATCATTCCATGTTAAACAGGGTAAATTGAAATCACCTATAAGAATAAAATTATGATTACTATTCACAGCCATTGTGTCTGTTATAGCCTGTCCAATATCATTCAGACGCTCTGGAAAACTAGATACATCGGGGGGCAAATAGACGAGAATAATATGCAAGTCTTCACGGGTACCAACGCTACGAGAAGAGAGTGTAATATGTAACATTTCAATACCTGCACACTGAAGGTCGTAACGTCGTCTAGTGTCAAATTTACGATTGACGCACATCATAACACCACCACCAGTCTTTTTACCAGTTGAAACAAGATCACGGTCTTGACGGAAGATCTGATATCTGTTATCACATAATTCAGTGTCAAAAATGTCATCCTGCAACCATGTTTCAGTAAAGAGTAAGATGTCATACCTAGACCCTAAAATACTGTTATACAAATCTAATACCTTAGTTCTTATCCCCCGAGCATTTTGGTAATAAAAACTTAACTGTGTGTTAGCCATAATTAATTATAGGAAAGAACACTTAAAACTAAAATAGCACAAGTGGGTAGCTAACGGTGGGAAGTACCGGTAGGGGCAATAGTTTATACGTAGTATGGACATAGCCCGAGAGGAAAAAATATCAACAATAAATATCATAGAACCATGTAATATTATGACATTTGAGCGGTAGTAAGAAATCATTTTGGATCGGTTTAAAAGGTAACATCTTGCCAAATTGAACACGCATTGTGGGTAGGTAGTAAAAACTATGTCAAGTGCCAACCATAAAATCACCATTGTGCCATAACTCATAATTATTGCAAGCATGTAAGATATATAACTAGAGGAATGATAACATAAATAAAATCGGACAAAATGACAATGATTTCGGTGGTAATTTACTATCTGTGAGTTCCCAATGATTCGTTTGAAGTCAGTGGTTGTTTTCCTCAACGGTATTTGTAGGGACAGGCTGGAGGCATTCTATACAACAACTATGTATTCCACAAAATACCATTTTATAAAGATTGCCATAACATACACAGTTACACACGCGTCTTGTGCATGTGTACGATAGGGTCGCGAGTGGTTATCGCTTGTCCAATTCAGTTTTTGAAAACGCTGTCACGGACAGAGATGGCGGCGGTGAAATAGCTACAACTGTACACTTCCTTATATGTAGTTCTCAGTATTGGAAAACATTGTTATACTTAGAAATATGTATGGAGACGGACCAAAACTGTGTTTCACGAATGCGTTTGATAGCAAAAGATTTTTTCCTTGCTGGATGATTACCTTAGTGAGGTTCGTAAGTCATGATTAGTGACCGCAACTGTAATTATTACAGTGTCGTGCAAGTGAGTGAAGTACCTCTGAATATTACGGAGCGGTCCCGACGGCGGCGCTTGTATCCAATCAATGCGTCAGATTGCAGGCTTTTTACATTCGGTTGCAATTAATCTACTTTGGCGACTCTTTATTATAAAGAACAGACGTTTTCCGTTAATCATGATTGCTGTATGATTCCTGATTGAAAATTATCGGTTTCATTTCCTCCCTAGGGTATTGTCAAAGGACTGAACAGTTTAAAGGACGGCAAATTCCAGGGCAATTAGTTGTGTTGTGTAGCCAGCCCCAATAAGAGAATCGTATTGCATTACCTCTTATTGGGGCTGTGTCAATGTAGCTAATGAAGGAAATAAAATTATTGTAAAATAGAAAAGGGTCCTTTTATGAAAGAGGCTTGGATCTGTCTCTGAAGCACGAGAGCTCGAGTTATACCGCTCAGCGCCGAACAGTCACCTGCTTCGTATGCACGCCAGTGTAGCGATCGAGGATTGACACGTCATGTAGACGTATTAGCCGGGAGTGGATAATGTGGGGCTTACGTCTGCGGGACGTGCTACAGATGGGCACACGTCCCACGGACGTCGACTAATGCGCGGGACACCGCCACTAATGACGTCGCCCGGCGTCGCTCGCTGCCGTCAAGTGATGTGCTCGGTGTGGCACCTCAGGTAACGCGGTAAGTGCAACACATTTGTCACTACAAACTCCCACAAAGCTGCCTTCAATTATAAGTCAACTACCTACCCTACCCTACTTGCTTGTGAGAGAATTTAAACACACTGTCTTGTCTGTCTGGTAATTTTAACACACTGTCCTCAAAATATATTACAATCTCAATTTGCGTTACATTAATTATTTATCAAAATGTGGAGCTTATGGACTGCACAAGGATTGTACTAAGTCACAACTTCAAAGTTATCAATAGCAAAAAAATGAAGCTCAGTGACCACGAAGAGATCAAGTAAAACTGTAAAACATTTCCCAGAGCACAGCAGCGCGCGGCGACCGGCGGCGGCGAGCATCAAAGTCTTTAAGATAAATCGCTGACTTTTTTAATAATGGCCGTGTAACACCGTTGTACGGCGGAGAGACAATTTAAACGCTTACAAATGAATCCCAGGGGTAAGCCCGCGCCACTCATTTGCATCGCCACAGCGCGGGACCGGGACAGAGGGAGACGGGGGCTCGGCCGGGATATAAGCGCTTCTCTATGACACCTCTAGTACACACTTGGTCTAGCGGGAATTCTAATTTCCGTTTGTCGATATCATTCGGCATTTTCAATTAAATTCGTTCTGAATTGAATATGGAAAATTAATTAACGCCTCTTTAATCTATTTCCATGACTAATATCGTAGAATAGTGTACAGCGGGGATTGGTGGTGGCACAATAGAATATGTTTGCTAACTAACCACTAATTAACAAATTAAATAGTGTCACTGGAATAACAATAACAATAACAGATTGATTACAAACATCGTGATGGACTTGTGAGTTTCAGAAAAGGTAAGATGGTGCCGACTTGCCACAATATAGTTTCAAATATTATCTTTTTTTAAATGTTTTCTGTCCAAAAACTTACGGGTTTTCTTAAGCTATTTTTCATTTAGCAGGCATACCTACCTACTATATTTAGTAACAAGGTACAAATCTAATTAAATTGCTCCAGGCCTACGCTCACGAATTTCCAGAATACTTGTCTATTAGAGAGTTGCTGAAAAATTAATTAATTTTGAAGTAATGAACTATTCGGAGACTGAAATAGTAATTATGTTTTACCACCGTACCGTTGTACCGTAGAATGTTAGGTTGAACTGTCACTCTTGTTGCAGAGCGATTCTTTAAAAATCTCACCTTTAATATGTAGTTAGCTGTCAATCCACACAAACAAGATGAAATGACAATTTACTTCAAGCTCACTCCACTAAATTCTCACGGTGAGATACTCTAAATCTAAACTAATATTATTAAGAGTAAATTTGTATTTGTTTGTTTGTTAATTAAGGTTAATTATGTACATGTAAATTATACTTTAAATATTTCAAATGGAACCTTTCGTTGAAAAGTTACAGTTACGTAAATAAACGCGAAAGGTTTTATTCACGAAATCTCAGAAACTACTGGATCTATGAAGATGAAATTTGGCACGCAGGTAGATTATGAATAGGAGACGTCCGTTAAGAAAGGATTTTAGGAAACTCTCCCCGTAAAGGGGTGTAATAGGGGTAGGAAGTTTGTATGAAAAAACTTATTTCTTGGGCGAATATACTTAAAACTTAGTACGAATACTGGCCAAAGTGAATTAAAAAAGCAACATTTGCGCTGATTTTTTGTTTGTGGATTTTCCAAAACTGCCCTTTAAAGTGGACGAAGTCGCGAGCGAAGTGCTAGTTACAGAATAAACACATAAATACGTCTTAACATCCGCTAATGTAGAAAGGGTGTAAAGTACTCTTAGAGAATAGAGTAACAGACAAATGTGATACAGGTAAACTAATTTGAGAACACAACAAGGTTAGCTGTCTTGGAACTATTAAGTTGGGCGCGAATCGAGAGGGCGGAGGGCGGAGGGCGGAGGGCGCGATAAGTGGAACGAAGTGTGCGCCGCTAGGACATTAATAACGCGCCGGCGACGATAAGTCACCGGGTTTGTGTTCGCGCCTCGCCGTGCGGGCCCGTGCGGGGTGTGCGAGCTACACGTGCGGGCGTTGTGCGGGCCGCACAGTGAGAAGGGACACTCGCAACGATGACCATTATGAAACTAGCATGTACATTAGAGGCGCAAATGAATGCGTTTTAATCACTGAACACAAAAACAGAAATACCAATTTCTATTATGTGGTATTACTTATACCTTTGGTATTGTGCTCATGATTCGCCTACATTTTGATGGAAATAACCATCATGAGGATTTAAAACTACTTGTTGTAGTTCATAAAGTGCGATTATACTTCGAAGGACCTTTTGCCGGCACAAGTCACAAGATAGAGAGATCATACTTCGTAGATCAAAGTATTATCTCTCTATCTTGTGACTTTTCCGCTGAGCTAGGAGAAGTCGGACGCGGACTTAATTACTGCTTAATTATCTGCAGACGATGAGAACGCGAGTGTCGGCCGACACGACTCGTTCCTGTCTCGTCGTGAGTCAGCGGGATCCCGGACGGGAAAGAAATCCGTGTTGACCGCTGTTTTCACGGAAAATATAAGTGCAACGTCTAACAAAGAGTTTTCAATATTTTGTGTCATACTCATAAGATTCGTAGCGCCAACTGAAAAGTTCCACAGATTTTTTTTTCATTTTTAGGAGACATTGTTAACCTACATAATATTAATTTGCCAACCCGGTAGATAATATTTATATCTTGTCTCGTAGCTAGTAATATTAGCACTACCAAACATTTTGAACTACACAGACAGATCCAATAAATAGGTACATGAAGATGTTTTCTTATTTTGTGCATGGTAATAATGACGCTGGAAACTTAAGTTATCTTCTCTAGTTAACTTACTGAAACTTGTTGCCGCAACAACTTTATCGAGGTGAAACGAAACGCAACAGCCTTAGTAACACTGCCTTCAAACACTGTCAATCTAACAACTGTTATAAATGCGACCGTTTGATTGGATGGATGTTTGTTACTCAATCACGCTGGAACGGCTCAAAGGATCTACAAGTTTGGCGCTGAAATACATTATATTATAGTCTAGAATAGCACGTAGGCTACGTTTTGTTCGGGGAGTATGTTCTCTTAAAATGATTTCCGACATTCACGTGGGCGAGGCCGCTGTCAGATGCTTATACCTAAACTAATATAAAAATAAAAAAATAAACGAGAACCTCAAGAACTAACACTGACAACAAATCGACAGCGAGACTGCACAGTTTATAGAGTTAAATATTATATAGTAGGTACGTATCCGTTAACCCAATCGTCAATCGATTCCGCTTCACTATGGGATACCTACCTACCTACCTAGCTACGTTTATCTATAAATACGGACCTACTTTTAGAGCCATCCGCTTTCAGTGAGGTCGGCGCCTGTAGTAAATACTCGTGCTTATGTACGTACCTATAGTACTTACAGACGATGGTGATGGATGTGATCTGGATATTGTATCAATTAGCGGCTGTGAGCGACTAATGTGTCGAAGTGCCGCCTGTAGGCGCGGCACAATGCCAGTGTCCCAATAACGTAACGTGTCCTAATGTACCGATCTACGCGCGACCGCCTGTAAGCCGCTTACACACCGCTACCGGTGATATTGTGCATCTCTTTAGCAATAATACATTCATGATCGTCCGCCATTACATTATTTTGTGACAAAAGCTCACTTCAATATTGCTAATGATATGCTAAAGGGCGTCCAACATATAAGTGAAAGGGTTAAAATATTTCAATTAGCAAAGAACAAAACGTAGCGTGAACAAAACGTTGCGGAATTTGTTCGAAAGAGTCACCACGGCCCTGGTACGCAAAGGGCTTTAGAAGGAACACGGATGGGTTTTAGTCAGTAGGTAAGAGTCTGCCCTTCCGCTCCACCCAGAGCGGAAGAAGTCATTTGATGACTTCCCATCCCTAAAAAAAAACAAAAGTGTGAACAAAACAGAGTCAACCCCAAAATCTACAAATTGTCATTTTACTACCGTCACCCCAATGTATCAGTCGGTGCAGCCGCCAGCGTATCTTCTTCAGCGCATTTTCAAAGCCCAAAAGCGCTGCCTGAGAGCTATATTTGGTCTTAAAGTAACAGACAGTTGTGTACCTAATATTTAAGTCTCATAAATTGTTAACCTTCCCATGCCTTTACATCCTTGAATTAGCAATACTTGTAATAACAAACCGCTGCCTCTTTGCAACTTTAATAGAAACTAGAAAACGAAGTACGGCTATGAGATCTCAATACCAGAATCTATTATGCACCGGCGTATTCAAAACTAGTTTATTAAAAAGAAATGTGATTTGCATGGCTCCTGTTATCTTTAATAAAATACCTGACGAAATTAAAAACTTACCATTGCAAAAATTTAAAAAACGTTTCACAGAATTACTAGTAAACAAATGTTATTATTCTGTGCAGGCTTTCTTAAATGATAATCTTTTGTAATGTAGTAGTAGTCGTCTTTTATTATTCTCTACTGTGTATTCATTTGCATGCTATATTTAGGCAGAATGTACATGGATCCTATAATATAATTGAACAACTTATTTTTATATACCTACATTCAAAGCAAATAAATAACTATTCTATTCTATTCTATGCTATTCTTGCATATGTCACCGGAAAATTGCAAACGCCGTAAAATTGAAAAATATCGCGTGAAATTGTAAACTTTTTTTCTGAATGAGACACGGAGATATTGGACACTAATGAATTTTGATGGGATTTAATGTATACAAAACGATTTTTTCATAATTATAATCGAATAAAGATTTATTACAATCTTACGGGGTCAATTTTCCGGTGACACATACACCTCTACAAGCACTTCGCCCGCGACTTCGTCCGCGTGAATTTAGTACTTTCCTTTACAAAATGAAATGCCCCTCCAATCCCTCTATCGGGTAGCTTATGAAAAAAACTTTTTATAACAACAAAATGCAATCGAAGGATCGGAAGTCGGTGTTTATTTTGATTTTATTTCTTCGTCGTGTGACACCAACTTTTGAAATTAAAGTTATTAAATATTTTGAAGTGTTTTTATTTGGAAGTCGGTTGAATTGATTTTTAGTAGTGATACCCCACAACTAAATTGCATATACCCATAATCTGGCAGTCTACACATTTGCGCTATTCGCCGTTAAGGAGTTTCTTTGTCCGTGTAATTTATACAAATGCGATATAGCTACAACTGAACCCAAAACAAAAATATCCATCGAGATGGATTTATAAACAACGATGGCCGATTGACTGAATACTGACCCCAATATAGCTGGGAAGAGGCGGCAGATATAGTTCCATCGCATTTATTATTTTATTGTTTTTGGTAATCGCAGCGGATCGGCACTTTTCGTAAATGCCGACCGTTCTGAAACACCACCTGCCTTTTGCACCATCTACTTATAGTTGTTCGTACCTGTTCCTTCGCTCGGGCGGTAGACCGTGAGCTACAGTGCGTAATAACTCTGTCAAATAATTAGGACCTGGAACAGTAAGTTACTAACAGTCTACACCATGCTACAGAGGGTTCAAATTCTTCCATTCAAACTTAAGCACCCCCTAAACCGTATACCCCGTAATCCCCTAAACCGGTAGGTAAGTACTTTTGAAAAACTAATGATGACATTATTTATTATTTATAACTCAAGGAATGAGATTCTTCCATATAAACTTTAACACCCCATAAATCGTCTTTTGGGGGTTGTTGTGAAAAACCAATTATAACAACATTAAATACCAGTAACACTTAGACCAGTATTAATACCAAGTTTCAAGTATATTGCCCAAGGAATAAGATTTTGCATATAAACTTCCACCCCCTATTTCAGCCATGTACGGGAGAAGTTCCCAAAAATACTTTTTCACTGATGTTTTCTACTCACGATCGCGATCTACCTCTCAAATTTTATCTTCGAGCAAGCAGTTTTTGAGATTTTATTTTAATTTTTCTTATTTATCCACCCCATTTCTCCCGTTAGGGGTTGAATTTCCAAAAAAAGACGAAACACGTTTGCTTTTATTTTTGCTTATAAGCTTTAATGTTAAATTTCATTCTTCTTACTTCAAAATGACGAACTCCCAATACCTACAAACTTTCAACCCCTATTTCACCCTCTTACGAGGATATATTTTCAAAAAAGCCGGTATACGTTCTTATTTATTTCTAACCATTTGATGATTCTAACATTGAAAATGACGGTTTCCTATACAACCGCTCATCCCTTATTTTACCCCTTTAGGGTTGGAATTTCGAAAAATTCTTCCTTAGTGGATGTTTTCATCATAAAATGCATCAACTGCAAGTTTTTAGCCGTTGTGGTTTAGGCTCTGCGTTGATGAATCAGTAAGGACAAGCAATTATATATGTACGTGTAATAGTTATGAACAACTTTTACTATAGGACCAACTCAAAAAATCGATTGTCCCATACATTTCTGTGCGCATAACTCGACAAAATGTACTGAACAGCAGATTTTTTTTTCGTCGTCGTCTAAGTACCTACTATAGCCCTTTTCAGCCATACAGGTAATCTTTGTTACTTTATGCACTTCCCCAATTTATCGACACTTTTTCACGATCCCAAATCGAAACCTCATAATATTAGGAACCAGACGAGGTACTTACAGTTGGTATGAATTCAGTCATATAATATTAGTGGCACATTCGCCTGCGCCAATCTACAAAACTTTACGAATTTATCGGAAAATTTTATCGTTAAAACTCGACCTAAACCAAATAGCAGCTCATTTATATTTGAAGTAGTGGACCATTACAGTTACTCACGAGGTTCGTATCAACATGCGGTCGGCGCGCCGGGCCCGTAGCGACCGTGCGGGGAGCGGGTTGCGGGTAGCGGGTAGTCTCGCACTCTCGCCTCACATTTCGGAGGATGTAGTGCGAGTATTTTTTACTGCGCCGAGACAATGTGGTCAAGTGATTGAGCACATCTGCGAGTCCCGCCCTGACTGCAATCCCATGGGGGACAAAAAATACATCATTTGTTTTTTTGTGAGCAACTTCTTAGATATTGCTGGGCATGTTTCAAGAACGGAGGGTTTTGTCAAACATTATTGCTTGATAAAATCCTTCGTTCTTGCATCAGGGAATGTAGAATGAATGTTGAGTAGAACGGAACGTGTGCAGAGGTGTGACTGAAAGGTGTATAAGAGGAATACGGAGGAGAGATAGAAAAAACATGGCGTTAAATACGAAAATACAGAAGTTTTCACTTACGAAACTATTTCATTTCACCATCCGATCCCACAGGAACATTAAATAGCAAATTGTAGCTATCAGTAACAACATATTGCGCAGAATTTAAATCCGAATCTAAAACGAATTTATTTATTTGTATAATATAATAATAATATAATCGGAGATGAGACCGCGGAAGTGTGGAAATCGAGGCTTCTTAAATGCTAAGATTCTCCACAACCACGAGATGTGCAGTCTCAGAGAATATTTTTTCAAAGCCGATGTGGGTATGCACCGAGACCATGGCTAAAGAAAACTGGCGCAAACCTGTGATAACCGTAAGGAAGTATGGAAAGGCAAGGAGCTCAATGGCGAGTACTTGCACTGGCACAACCAAGTAGCCAGGATTATCCATCAGCAACTTGCTTTGAAATACAAACTTGTGGATTCTGAGGTACCGTATAACAAGCATGTGCCCGACCCAGATCTCGAAAAGACCATGTTATGTTGTACTGGGATCGGTCTATCATCACTGATACGACTATTGTTGCCTATATACCTGACACAGTGGTGATAGACCGATCAGCGCACCAATCGATGCGCTCAATGAATAATCGATGTTACTATCCCGCTTGACGAGAACCTCGTGAAAGTTGAGAAAGAGAAGCAAATCAAGTATCGCGACTTACCACACGAGTTTGTCGAAATGTGGAATGTGGACTCGGTTGTCATTGTGCCGATTGTCGTTACGGCTAATGGCTTCATGGCCAAAAGCTTCGACGACCATCCGTCGAAGCTGGCGTTACGCAGTTGGGTAAAGGTCCTGATACAGAAGGCAGTACTCCTCGATACGGCTCGGATTGTGAGGAGGTTTCTTACTCTGGAGCCCTAACTGGCAGCCCCGGCTGGCTAACCGCGGCGGAAAACTACTTTTATATTTTTAAATGTTTTTTTTTTGTGTTTTTTAAGAAATATTTAGAAATGTTAATTAGTATGTAAAGGCAAATGAATAAAGATATTAATAATAAATACAATATACTGTGTGCTACTATTTTTTTTTCTATATTTTGTAAGATTTTTTTTATGTATATATTTATATATGTAAACATATTTATGTATGATTAAAATGGTGTACAATAAAGAATTAAAGAATATTTTTTTTTAATTGTATAAAATAAGTAAGAATGATGAATGAAGGAGTTAATAATAATATATATGTAATATAATACACCTACGAATTCTACGAAATAAATGGTAGACTTAACAACACCCTTGTTATGGGAATGAATGTATGTAGCTCCGGCCACTGCGGCAGCACTGCTGTGTAATGTTTCGAGACACTTCCGAGAAGCGAACCCTACAACAGCGGAACCGGTCCAATATTAATTGACAATGTCAAGTAAATTCGGGTATCTCAAGAACTCGTCCGAATATCTCCGAGAACAAATCAGACTTAAACATATTTTATTATAAAGAATTACTTTTGTTGTAATAAGGAACTTCTCTGATTAGATGAATGTTCAAGAATTTCACTTAAAACTTGAATTCTGACAATCCAGCGCACCGCGCGCCGACTCCACACTTCGCCAGCTAACTGAATTAAGTACTGAAAGCCTACTTCATATTACCGCGCGAGAATATAGAGAAGTCTCACTTCTTTTTTTAAAGTGAAATTTGTTTGTGTTTCAATCTACAAATCTTGAAGCACAGAACTAAACAGTTTTGTAGATACAGACTGCACCTTCTGTGCGTACCGGCACAGTGCGATACTTCCAAGTTTTCTTTGATAAAATAAAGACGGCTCATACGTTCTTAAGAGAGCCAGAGTATTTGTAAACATTTCATGTCACAAGCTCCAATATTTTCCAGCTTCTAACAGTACTTATATCGAAAGAAAACACAAGAGGCAGGCATTTTGTTCAGAAAACATTTTAGAACGATAACAAGAGAGCTTTGTACGTCCGCTTCGAGTTGTTTGTTCTGCCGACAACTGCTTGTTGTCACAAACAACGATTACTGTCGAAGCCGGCGGCACACCGCACAGGTGGGTGACGAGCTCGGCGCTATCGCCGGGGCCACGCCGCGCATCTGTTACACCGCCGCCGACTCGCTGCCACTTCTTGATTAATCACCACTATTCATTAGGGCGCGGCTAATAGGCCGCGACGGGATCTCTAATAAATTGTATTAGCGAGTAATAAGGTCTGCGAAAATACAATACAATGGATTTATTCTTAGATGCTTCTAACGAGGTTTACTACTTACTGCCACTATCCTACTAATATTATAAATCTTTAATATTTTGGGCCTATTCTTTAAAAGAATATCATACTTGGTCCGTTCGTTTCCCTCGAGTTTCGTTTAGTTATCGATAAATTTTGATCAGCGCGCGGCGATGGCGGACGTTGCTAGAAAATTTCCTGCGCTCGCAGATAAAGCAAATTTTATCGACGAGCTTTCGCTTTGTTACAGCCGAACGACAGAAATTCGTTTACGCAACCTGATAACAGATACACAATAACTGCCGTGAACACAAATAAACGCTGGACGCGTCACCAACCCGGCTGTGATGATATCGACACGATTTAGCTCCAAAGTTACGTTAATGTTTAATACCACTCGTTGGTTCTATTTTCTGAAACGAAACGATGTGCTCATCGTGATAGCGAAACAATTGACTGTTACTGTTGACGCCATACGTGTATTTAAATATCGTATCGCTGCCGTCCCGCCCTATGCGTGGTGATATGAGACCAACGACAACCGTTGGCGACAGTTCGCGAGTGGCGCTGTAACACGACACTGCAGGTGTGAAGCCTCAGGATCTGTGTGAGTTTTCGATGACAGGCTGCTGAACGAAGAGGTCGTGATATCTGAAGTTGTAACTCGTTGGCTACAATAAAACCTCGTCGTAAACCTGGCCGCACACTGCGCTGACTCCGTCCGACTCGCTCGTTGCGTCGCGCCGACATGCACTACTTTTTATGAGCGCGTAAAACGCTGAACCGTTATTAATTTAGCTTTTAGCTCTTTAGAAGTACTAAAAAGTTAAAAATTCTACTCCGCTCGCGTCCTGGATTGCTAAATGCGAAACTAGTGGAATTGAACTCAGAGTAGGTACAGAACTCTTTGTGAGTCACTCGTCACACATATTTACATGTTCACGAATTAAATCAAATCGCACAAGATGGCCGCCGCACAATTCGCATACATTACGCGCCCGCATCACACGCGCACAATTAGCGCTGACATCGATGAGCCTCGGTCCGCGGACATCATATTAGATGCTAATGTGACGTCATGAAGCTCTAACGTGAACACAGAGATGTTATAATGGCATATTTTATCATGAAACTATGATTTTAATCTCCACGCGGCCAAACTTGTTCATTAGAATTAGATCAAAATTGGAGTATTATTATTGCTCATATTTAAATAAAAAGTACAAATGAAATCAGAGATATCATTTACGCATTCATTTCTAGCTTCAATATCAAAATGGCCTATAACATATCTATTCTCTCCCACCTCTTGAGAGTAGCCTCGTGTACCTAAGAATCAAAAATCCATTCATAACCATTAACTGAACATAACTCTAGACCACGAGTGTGTTATTAATTTATGACGTCCTTAGAACGTCGATAGTTAGCACCACTTGTCATATTAATTACCGAGTACGAGCCGCGCGCATTACACCGCGCCGCCGAGCGATCGCGCGGCAGACACAAGTGCCAGCCACTACCAATCTGAATTATATAACAAGGAATGATACCCCATCTACAAAATCAAAGCATAAATATAAAAGCCTACTTTTTCATATGGACTACAATTTAAGCGGATCAGTGTTGTGAGCGAACTATAACAGTAATACGGCATTGTGCCGAATGGCATTGTTCGAGCGCCGCGCCGCGCCGCCGCGCCGGGCGATGGATCCGCTGCGAGCGCGCGGTAATCCGCCGCCCGCCCGCGCGTGCGACCGCCCGATAAATGACCGTGTCACACGGTTTAATGATTAATATTTTTTGTATTTTTATGTATTCGATATTTCAGCCTGCAAAATTATAAACTCTTAAGGTCGTGCTTTCTAATACAGTTTTAGAACCTAGAATGGCCGGATGTGCAATATAACCGTCCTACGCAATAAAATAATAGTATTATGAGCACACAAGAAGACGCTGCTCGTCCTCTTGACATAATCCTGGCGAACACGATATACCAAATCCTGAAGGAAATGAAAGGAAGAAAAATGATAGCAACATCACGGAGGGGAGGGGTGGTAATAGCGGAAGCGGGTTCGTTCCTCGCGAAATAGTTTTAAAATTATAAAGTGTAGGTACACAAGCAGGCGTCGGCGCGTGATTTATGACGCTCGGCCAAGACGCGCCGTGATTAATAACCGCGCGACGGCAACGCGGCGCGGCTAATACACAGGTGAGCGCCGCGCGGCCGGCTACTCCACCGGGCTATAGCATAGCACGGGGTTAAAGACATGTCACATAACTGGGCTCGCTTAGCTATAAGAGTGTGTTTCGACATAGTATTTGCGAGGCAGCTAGACGGTGCGAGGTTGCTAGCCAGCATGCATTCCCCGCACATTCTTCGGTTGCATCCTTCACACACATCTCTAGCTTGTTTGCAGGAACAAAATTACAAGTACCTACCTCCGTTAGCCCTTTTTATTTTCCATGTAGATGTATCCCGCACATCTCTGGTAGAACAGCACTCTTGCGGCCAGTGTTCTTCCTCACGGAGAAGATGCACGTTTCCAAGCATTGCAACATAGTCATTTGACATTTCTGAAAGGTAACGGTCCACTCATAGCTTCGAGTGCCTCACGCATCACGTCCCCGTCTGCATCGCGTCTCACAGTGGACGCACGCCCTAATTATCGCGCGACAAACACTCGCCGGCAACTAACTCGCCGCGCGTGTATCGTCTGCCTGCATACCAACTGGCTAACTGTGCTTTCCAACACTCGCTTATTAATCATTTGCCAATACTCATATTTTATTTATAAATCTTGAACTTGCTAACAACGTTGTCCGCTTGAGGTAGGTAATTGAATTGAAGCTAAAATTATAAGCAAACCGTTTTTATGTGGACTCAAAGTGATGCCTATTCAATATCTGCTTAACTATGTTTTGGGAGATAAGAATATGACTCTGAATACTATGTTGTGGGCACAAAGGTGACAACAGAATTCAGCACTTCTTCATCATCCTACTACAATGAATAAACAAAACCGGCCAGGTGCGAGTCAGACTCGCCTGCACAGGATTTCGAATCAATTATATTTTTTACCATTTGAGTCCCCTCATACATTTAACTAAGTATAGCTTGAAACTGTAGCTTTAAAACTAAAATCTGTTCTTTTCAGCTCGAAGATATGAGAATAGTCGATTTTGATCTATCTTCTTAAATAACTTCTAATATGATAATTTTAATGTTTTCATTCCATGGTTTTCAAAGTAAAAAATGTATTTGATACCATCACAATAAGATAAAATTACCAAGATAAAACACATTATTTTGATATAACATCCGTGTTGTACCAAATTTTAACTGACTCGGGCCAGTACTTTGACACGACTCATCCTTCGAGTATGAGACGTTCGGAACAATATAACAAAACTATTATCCTGATAAATTCGTATTTTGAATAAAAGTAAGTACATCATACGATTATATCTCCACAATAATACGTATCCTTACACCTACACTACAGCAGTAGGTACCTATACAAAACGTGTGTTTGTGTACCTCGATGTTTGCACAAACATACTACTACTGTTTACTTAGTACGGTACGGTAGGGCTACCTTCTACATGTCCTTGTTTGTGAATCAAAAGGTGATCCGAGGGATGTGACGCGGATAATTTCAGAGGGTCGTCCCGACGCGGATACCGCGTGTGGACTGTGTGGAGTGGATCGCCTCGCCCGCGTCAATACCGCTGCCAAACTCACAACTTTGTAAAACACTACGACACTCACAAACTACAAAACGTTACAAACATTATTCTGTATTTATCTTTATATCTTTTTGTTTGAATAAAAGAATATAAAACCTATCAAGCTATATTCCAATCATAATAGCATCTCAAATAATATAGATATTCGCACTCAAATCAAACAAATAGCGCTAAGCTGTGTACCAGATTTGTCGGTAATCATCCCTTTACACGAGCCGCAATACCCGCCGATCACTAGTACCTACATCACTAGCTCGCATCCAGTCTCATTACCAGAAGCCGATAAATACCCTTTGTGGGTGTAATAGTGTGCCGAGCACACACACGTACGCAGGTATTACGCTGTCCCACAAGCCGCTTACCGCGAACACAAAAGACACCGCCCTCGATAGACAGGAAGAAAAAATACTGCCGTCTATTATTAGTTCAAGGAGAGGAAAATCCGGGAATGTCGAATATGTTATAAGGGCAAATATCCGCGAAATGCAATAAAACGGCGATAGGCGCCGAGCGCGCGGATACAATATGCTGAACAATCAAGAGCCGCGGCGACCAGCGTCCGGGAGCCGGAGGTACGTTGTCTCAGCGGTATTATAATACAGGGAAATCGAAAAATAAGACACAGAAAGTCCAAAATGATACAAATTTAGTACAAGGTGCGATGAGAACTCGCGCTTGTAAAACTAGAATATCGACGCAACGTCTGTGACGCCCACACGTTCGCATCCAAACGAGTAATATTACTAGATATTGTCTTGATCGTGTTTGCTTTACACGACTACCTAGGTTTAAAGAATGTATTTCTCATAACGAACAATACCTACATACTTTACTTAATAATGAGCTTAAAAATGTATCAGAGCCATGAGTGGAGCAGAATATTTTGACCATTATTTAAGGAATTAAAAATTCTCGCACTCCCATGTCTGCATATTTTTGAAGTTTGTCTATTTGTTAAAAAATACCCTCATTTATTTTTATTAAATATACAAGTCTCCGAAAGACTGAACAAAAAAATGGCGGGAAATTACTAGTCCCTGCTCAGAGATTGCAATTTTATTATACAGTAGAAATGCCAGTTGCATGAGAATTAAAATCTTTACATATAAATCAGGAGGAACGGTTGTGTCTGTACATTAAAAAAAATACTAAAAATGGATTAAGGGCGATAAAAAGGAAAATCCAACACAAAAAAAGTTTTTTGTCGTTCTGTCTGTTAAAGGTAATTTATAATAAATTACCACTTGCCCTGAGTATGTTACCAATGAATAAGTTTAAATGTAAAATGTTTGCGTGGCTCTTAGACATGTGTTTTCATTCCGTCAATGATTTTTTAAAGCATACATTTTGATATTGTAGTTAAGATCTTAATAATGTCATTAAGTAGTACTTCGACATTATTATGATATTATTTAGATTTTGACATTATAATTTATATTTTAATTATAATAATAAAAAAATTATTCAGCCAATAAAGTAATAATGTTATTATAAAAATATTAGTTTGTACATTAAAATACATTTAAAATAACAAAAAACAAGTAGGTGTTGCAACCAGCACCCTTACTAAGTTATAAAATAATTTGTATTAAGGGTAGTGGTACGAGCCCATACATAATATTTTATTTTACATCATAATTAAATTGCAGGTAGAGCATGTATTTGTTAAAGGAATTTTGAAATTATGAGAAATTAGACATTATAATTTATATTTTTTTATTTAACTTGATTAATATTTTGACATTGTAATAATGCATTTTTGATGAGTTAAATGAACCAGTCTATTAATTAGTCATTAAAATTATAAATTTCATAACTTCATACAATATTCTTATAACGTAAGTACCTAGTTTTGATTTGCCTGTACCCAGCTTATTATGTAATATTTCTACACCAGCAATGGTAGTATGTGTGAAACAATGTTTAATGTAAGATCTAAATGTACCATATACTGAGAAATAAATTTATTATTATTATTATTAAACAAGCGCGCCGCCCGCGGCTCCGCCCGCGTTTATATCGAAAATTATTCCAAGGGAACATATTCCTGGGATAAGAAGTATCATATGTGTTATTCCAGACTATAATCTACCTCTGTGCCAAATTTCATCGAGATCCGTTCAGCCGTTCTGACGTGAAAGAGTAACAAACATCCATCCATCCATTCATCCATACAAACTTTCGCGTTTATAATATTAGTAGGATAAATAATTATGTAAGCAATATTCAGCGATCAAGCCATTCAAGTTAATATTAACGTAAATGTGTTTATGTATTTTTTTAATCTTGTTTTTAACTCCCAAAAAGCGAGGTGTCATGTGTGTGTGTCTGTGTATCGGCACCGCAGCTCTTAAACGGGTGAACCGATTTGCATGCAGTTTTTTTTTAATTTGAATGTTGGCCTTCTAGCTGTGGTTCTTAGACATGTTTCATCAAAATCAGTTCAGCCATTTCAAGATCAACAGCTATTTTCTATTTGATGAAGGGAAATGAGCAACTTCCACAGGTGCGAAATTTGGTATTCTATTACTTCAATAGTATTGCAAGAACACGATAATCTTGACCAGATGCTGCGGCATGACCTGAGGTCCGCAGAATACCTAACTCCTCACTTAGTAACACAACCATTCCAGTGAGAACAAACACTATAGGGACCTCTATAGTTGGGCTCACTGGAATGGTTTCAATGACCAGATTATAGCTCGACTTTACCTGATGCTGCAGCATGACCTGATATCTGCAGGAGACCCAACTTCGTGTTTGTATTCATTTGAATGTGCGGCCATTCATGAATAGGTTATAAATAGATTGTGATCACGATCAAGGTCTAGGAAAAGAGAAATGAGTGAAGTGCCGTTTAGGAGAGTGCAGATCATAAGGTTTCTAGTAGTATTAGGTAAATAAGTTAAAAAACCGGACAAGTGCGAGTCAGACTCGCGCACCGAGGGATCCGATCCAGTCTTGATTTTTTCCGAGTATACATTACCTACGGAACTTTATATCAACTATGAAAGCAAAATATAGCAGGTAAAATAAAAAAAAAACTTAATTAAAATAAAAAAATTAAACACTGCGAGTGATTTAACATCCTTAATATTTTTACCACCTACATTGCTACCTAAGTACTACTAGGTATTACTGCCACTCTTTATTTCGCACTACTGCCACGTACGATTGCTCTAACTTTTTGTCAAAAATCTCCGTTTAAAAGGTACCGTTACGGTCATACCCTGCGTCTCCCATAGGAATACATTATATTCGATGAGCTTTGACTCCCGTTGTCGAGAGTGAGTCTTCTGCCCCTCACGTGCTCGTGAAGTACCGTACAGATATTGGCAACACTGATACATTTCGCATATCGACTGATATCGGATATTACGACTTGTAATTTATCACTCGATTTCATATCAATAAGGGTAGCGCTACACTATCCACTCGGCAGTTTACCTAGCGGAACACGTTTCCCGTCAAATGGACCGTTTTTGCATTTATGCGATGTTGTTTTTATTAGGGTTCCGTAGTCAACACGGAACCCTTACAGTTTCGCATGTCCGTCTGTCTGTCTGTCCGCGCTTTAGCTCAGAGACGCTTAGCGCTAGAAAGTTGAAATTTGGTATGAGTATTGGTACTTATTAATCACGCCGACAAAGTGAAAAAAATAAATCTTAAAATACATTTTTTTAGGGTGGGCCCCTACATGTAAAGTGGCGATGTTTTTTTTTATCATGTCGTTGGATAGGTCGTTTAAAAATATTGAGGGGTTTGGTAAAACCATTTTTCCATCCAAGGATCCATTTGCGAAATATGAGTCTTAAAAGTGCAATTTTTGTTAGAATCAAGTGTTCCCCCCTCTGCTATGTAAACAATTGTTTTTGGAGACGTGACAATATCCATAGTAATAGCATGTCTAACGAATTTAGAGGGAAAGCTATCACCGCTACCTAGGCTTGACGAGTTAATGAGTAATAGTCGGCCAACTTATAAAATGGAGCTAGGTAAGTCTAAAATTCCTAATAATTCCATAGAAAATGACTAAAAACCAAGTGCATTTGTAACTTTGTAATGTAATAATAGATAAGTACTTTTTACTATTTTTCCGGCATGGTTTAGGAGACGTGTAACTACGGAACCCTACACTGTGCGTGCTCTGACAAGCACTTGGCTGGTTTTATTTTTATAAACCTTACGGGAAAATATGAAAGTAGGTATGATTAGATCTTGGAAACAAAAGCAATGATTGATTTTCTCACAAAGAAGGCACTCTGACATGCCTAAAACAAACGTGTGGATCTCGCTTATAATAGGTGCTTCAACTATTTCAACTATTCATCTAGCTGAGTAGATTCCTAGTTCAATATTTCACCAACAAAAAAGGTAAGGCCAAGTAAGTTAAGCAGCCCCATTCACACGTGAGCAAGGAGCTCATATAGAGACCATTAAGACCCGAGCGGAACGAGCTGCCATCCGCGAGATATATGAAGCACACGCACCCGATCACAGCCGATTATAGCCGATGATACACGACAGTGACCCGACTCGCAGATACCGATCTATCAGCCAGCCCCACGTACTGCTCACCCGCTCCGCGGACGAGCCCACGAATGATAATAAGATGGCTGACTTACTGAATTATGAATTATTTATACCGGTAACACGTAACTCGACTGAAACTCTTGTTCAACGCTCAACTTCACCCAAATACACTTTACATCAACGTTCTGCATAAATGTCTCGCATAAATCGCAACGTTCCGTACAAATACAGTTTCACGCCACTAACAAGACTGGGGACAGCAAGCCACCTCGCTCACAATCATTGTGAGAGCAATTAGGTGCTCGTGCGGCGCTCAAAAACGGCATTCAGAGAAGAACAAAGGCACAACAAACAGCCGCGACCCGCCGCCGCTAATTAAATATGAACAAGAAACATCCAAAAATTGTCGCCGACCTTTGACCTCTGCCCCCCTGTGCCTCCTCCCCCCGCCTGCAAACCCCGCATCTCGTCCCCGACAGGTGGTAATTGGGTTAAGCACCGCGGCTGCAACTGTAAACGCTATTTTGGTCGTCCGTCGATATCGTGCCCTCGCTAGAGTGACGTAATCACTGACACGCTCCAACTGTTCAAAACCAATTACATATCGAAAGGTACTTTTATTCTGTTATTTTTTTATGGCTTTGTCAATGAACTTTTTCAAATTGTTGCCACGCTTGATGTGAGCACATTTCATCAGCGTATAAGGGAGTCTGCGTCGCTTCGCCCACTCTGAGCTACTTGCTTGTACTCAAGCAGTCTAAAGATACTTTCTTGACAACATTAACCGTACTTTAGCTGACTTTTGATAAAGAGCTCTTTTGTCTAAATTACGTTTCCAAATTGAGTCGTCCTTCGTGAACTCTTAAGAATATTATAAGTTGGAGTGCACGGTGCACCAGAAATAATTTAAGCATCTACATCGAAATGCACTCAGCACGGTTGGAAGTTGTGAACAGTTTGAATCGGTGGCGATACCGATGAGACATGCACGGGACAGCGCCGAGCGACTCGCTCTCGACACAGCACGGTGCGGCGCGGCACAGTGAGACACAGTGCCACACAATGCTGCCGAAATAACCGTCACTGAAGGACTCACACTCGATCGTCACGCGGTTCACTCCCCACGTCGGCGCTCAATGAGTTACGTATTTGATACATCGGCACAATGGCATTACAAATGCATAGAACGTATTGTTACTTGCGCATATTTGCATGGTATACAGTACGGATTGGCATTCAACTTGAAATTATTGAGGTGCGACGGTTATTATTCTTATATTTTTTAGAGTATCCCAGCAATAGGGTTCTTACCTTAGGGTTTTTTCCGTCGTTTTCGGTTCTCTAGTAGGCACAAAGCTTCCTGATTAAGTTGTAATGTGATGGGAAACAAGCCCATAGCCATTTATTGCGTCATAAAAGGATTTCCTATTAAGGAGCCCCGCGCTGTTACCGTTGCAGATGACCGGCTGCTCGGACCTCATAAGCATTAATGGCTTCAACTTATCCTGTTACCTATAGAACTATCTTCTTCTTTCATTTCGACGGTAGACCTCAGAAAATACAAGCAGAGTAAAGTATCGGTCAGCGGTTTGACCGGGTTTTCAGATTAATAAAGGATAATTCGGTAGAGCTTCAATCGATAGATAAGAATCCTTAATTCAATCGGGTGAAGAGACTTTTATCAAATGATAGCGAGTGTGGGGACGGGAATGTGGTAAAGTATGGGCTGAGTTCCGAATGATGTGAAAGAAACGCGAACAGAAGGTCAGCGCGGCCCGTGAGAGAATTCAAGCTATGGTGATTTAATAGCGAGAGTCCAAGACGACGATGTCTATTCGTCGTCTAATAATCGACATAAGTTCAACAAAGCAAGCATTTTTGTACGTGTGTACATATATTACGATACAGTACACAAGCGAGTGGGTCTTCTACATTAGCTGGGTGGCGCCGCCCGAGCCGCCGCCGCCGCGCCGGGCTCCGGATACGTTTTCAATTAACTGCTAGCGAGTGGCGAGGCCCGCTCCGTTTAATATCGCGCAGCGGACTTTAATCACAGAAGAATCAGGCAATAATACTTAGCCGGGACTCGAGGGACGACGCTGATTGAAATACCTCCCACTCCGCCGCGACGCGACGTAGGTACCCACTGCCGAGTGCCTGCAGCCCATCGCGGATGCGGCTTCAAGAAATCAAGAAACTCGCCTCTTTATAAAATGTACCTATATACATTTTTCGTTTGAGCTATTTAATTAAATTTAACGTCGTCGCACGGCGCTGCATTCGGGATGAGTTTAATTAAACATTCCGGGAGTATAATGTTAATGTCGCTTCCGGCGCTCTGGCCGCGGCGCTTGTGACGTCACGACACGAGGTTGAGCGGCGCCGCGGGCCGGCACTAGTTCGACACTGCTCACAACTCAAGGCTCGCGACGGCTCACAAGCTCTGCATCACTGTGACACATTGCAGCAAGAAGCACTGTCTGCCATACATAAGTCGTAGCGCACGACAAACGGCCGCTCATCTGTTTGTAGATATATCTGAACCGAGATTATACGTCAAACTGCAGGCGACTTGAGGTGAGCTACTTCGAAAGCTGCTTAGCAAGCGATTAGTTGAATGGTCAAGCAGAACCTAGCAGAGATTTAGAAAACAATCAAGCATATGAATCTGAATTGAAATGAGTACAAAACGAATACCACGAAATACTTAATAACAAAGATATAACTGAAGTTGTTCGGCGTAACTGAAGTTGTTCGTCACTCATAGAGCGTCTCCCGTTATCGCTAAATTCACACACGTACTTATTGAGTAGCAGCGTACTGGGAGAGAATCCGCGAACACTCGCCTGTTGAGGACGACACAAAACTCGCAACAATCCCCAACTCGGCCGGAATTCGGCACAAGTTGCTATCCCGCGCCTAGAGCCTGCCTCGTGCGACGGACATGCGACAGTTATAAACGAAGATATAAACTCATTTATGACTGTCATAGTCATAAATGAGTTCCATTTCCAGTGTCGTTGATCAGTCTATCGTAACACTGTTTCTGTTGTATATTTCAGTCACTTCTGTAATGAAAATGTACTTTTATATCCTTGTTCGTTGTACCTTATGTATTATTTTTTTCCGGGAGGTCTGATTGGCAGCCCGTATGGCACAAAGTGAACCTTCTGCGCAAGTATAATATTTGTTTGTAACTTGCGTCGTCATCTCGAGCCTCACGTCTGTCCCGAGACCCACGTTCGCGATCGCAAACTTGTGCAAGTACCTTGGTATACGTAGTACTACTTGTACACAACGTAATATGCATGTTACGTTACAAAACAAATATCCTTTTACTTGTACCTGTTTCAACACTGACCTATAATTATTTAGACGGTTCACCCTTGTTTGATAGAACAACGTTTGATATAATATTACTAAATCGAATTTTAGTTGCAATAAAGTCATTTCGAAGAATTATTCATTTGACCGAATAATTCATTGGTAAATTTTTATTTAGCGTAATTATTTATTTGAACTAATTTCATTTCGCCGAATTTTCAAATGCACTAATTTTATTGTTTATACCCTATACACCTGCCACCCTCAACTATTGTTACCAGGAGAAACTGGATGCAATCTGGACTTTAGGGCAGCTTAGGCTTTTTTTTTATAAACCACCCAGAAGTAGGAGCCCCGCGAAGCGGGGCTCCGTCGACCATGCATAGAATATTTTAAGGTTTGGTTAAGTGTTAAATACATGGTTATACCATCTGAACATTACATCAAATGAACATTATACCTTTTGATCATTAGCGCAAATGTTGTTATAGCAAATAAATATTCGATGAACTGAAAATTCTGTCAAACGATATTATACAAGGTGATGATTTTCTTAAACGTTGTTCGATTTAGTAATATTATATCAAACGTTGTTCTATCAAACAAGGGTGAACCTATTTAGACACTATCAAACTCCAAAATACCCGGCTCGATACAAGTGACATTCTGTCAGGGGTAGCGTGGCGTAGGGGGTTGTCAAAACGTCAAAAATGTGTTGTGGTCTATTAAGTACTAAGTAGGTATATATTTTCTTTTATACAACGGTCGCTCGTACAGGACACCAGAGGATTTAGACAAAGTGCCAGCGCTGGCGATTGTCGAAATACTAAAATCCCTTATATTTTAGTATTTCGACAATCCTCGGTGTCCTGTACGAGCGACCGTTGTATAAAAGAAAATATATACCTACTTAGTATGAGCGCAAAATGACGATAAACTCTATATAATGTAGTGTTCCTGAACATTTTAATGCTTGCCAGGAGCTGCTCTGTATTCCGCGTCTCGCTGGGTCGCGGGCTTGACGCACAGACTGCTTCATTGAAGTGACCCTTACGATGAAACTTTCCAAAATCTTAGACTCTGTCAGTTTAGGACAGTGCCTAACTTGATTACGATAACCTTTAATTACATTCGAGGTCACCTTCTTATGAATTTGTTTAGGCTGCCTACGCGAAAGTCCTCAAGTGACAAAATTGTGAAAAACTTAAACTTTACTAGGCTAAAGGGTATCTGTGTACTTCTTGCCCACTTCAAATTGCTGTACCTAACAGTAACTTGAAGTGGGCAAGTAGTGCGCACAAGTCGCAAGTCGAAGCATTACTAACGAACGACTTGTTGGAGTTGGGATTAACTCGGAGACGAGCAACTTGCCAGAGAGACCAGTGCATGTTCTAGGAAGGTACCTCAGGCATTCCTATATTTTCTACAAACGTCAACTACTGTTAAAAGCTCGGGCAAATATTATCTTAAAACTTTTACTTGAAAACATTCTCATAATCCGATGTTATTTGTTCGCGAGGATCTGATACGTTCACTTCTTTTAGTTCAATACTAGAATATCTCTCAAAAGCTCTGCTCACCTAGTTTCTACTTTTATTAATTTTATTATCGGATCAAACAAACAATTTCACTGTTTGAAATAGAACGTTTGAAAGCAGTGATTTACCTTGTTCATAACGTTCATGGCTTTTTTTTAAATATTTTTTTCAAGTAACGGCCAGGAAGGATCTCGTCACTAATTATATCAGCCAAATACTCCACGTGAGTCGCTCTTCAAGCTGAAACAACGCTCGTCGAGGTCGGTCCATGGATCGATGACCTTCCATTTCATATCTGCACATCTGTGGATTGGAAAGCCCGTTAAAGGTTGATTTACGCATAGCAGGGCGTGACCGGGCAGTGTCAGGGCCGTGGCCATGCAGGGACCGTGCATCCGTGTCCTTCAGGGGTTTGCTGTTCACATACGTCAGGGATGTTACCGGGCACTCGGGCAGTGAACGGGCCGTGATCGGGCTGTGCAAATGTCACTCTCACCATTTTATTTTGTTGGTATCGGTTTATTGTGGTTTGAGATTAGAAAAAAAACATTTAAATACATCATAGACTGTACACTGACAGCCCTAAATATATCTCTTATCGTTCAGTCCATACAAAGGTTGTCGGTAAGGCTTCGCGCTAACGGGCCACCAACTACAGCCATCGGTGGCTAGCAACAAGTTGTTTACATGATTTTAAACATGTTTTATATGGAATCACCGACCACGTGTAGCGAGTGGCATCCAATCGCGACTCATTGTTCGCGACACGCCGCCGGTGGCGGCCACTCGTTACTCAGTGTCCGCACATGTCGTTGGTAGCGGCTACTCGCTCCTTAAAAATACCGAAATCTGGGTGTACCCAATGTAGGCGTTGTCGTCGACGTCGTCTACGTCGGATACGAATTATAGGAGCGCGATCATACCTTCCGTCTCGGAATCCACCGTGAGACTGTACAGCCGGAGAGTTTTAAAAACTACTAGTGGCGGCCACCGACCACCTTCGTTTACGCGGTACCAAAGGACGTGGCGCGCGACAGCCCCCGGTGGCAGTGGTCGGCGGGCGGCCCGTTTACTCGGAGCCTAAGAGATTATTTTGAGCGATACGATCACTCATTGTACACTTGTTTTTATAAATGTCCTGTGCATGTTATGAGGTGTATAATAAAGTAATCTTTACATGGTATAAAATGAAGTCGCTTCCGCTGTCTGTTCGCTTAGATCTTTTAAACTTCCCAACAGATTGTAATGCAGTTTCCAGTGATTCGGAAGGTTTATACGTATAATTCGTCCTGAAATTGGAAAAATGGGATAAGCGCGTACGAAGTCGCCGGCAAAAGCTAGTCCTACTAATATTATAAATGCGAAAGTTTGTGGGGATGGATGGATGGATGGATGTTTGTTACTCTTTCACGCAAAAACTACTGAATGGATTTTGATGAAATTTGGCACAGTGGTAGATTAAAGTCTGGAATAAGATAGGATCAGATAGGCTACTTTTTATCCCGGAAATATGTTCCCTTGGGATAATTTTCGACAATCACGCTGGCGCAGCCGCGGGCGGCAACTAGGAATAAATAAATAAATACATCATGTCTTTGTTTGAAACAGAAGAGTTGATCATGTGTTGTTCTCGGTGAAGAGGGAATAAAAAAGGTAAAAGAACCACAAAAAGTGGCTCAAAAACGCGCCTGGGTTTCAGAGTTGTCGGCACGATAGAGAATACCGACCTCATCTAGTTTAATTAGAGGAGAAATAAAAAATCAACTCATAAAATAAATATTTCTTATAAGAAATATAGTTTTATTATTGCCTTTACATACGTTCAAAGTAATTATTTTTTTAAATTAAAGTACACAGTAGGTACACAATCACACATTAGATTTCGAACATAGGTAAAGTCACACAAAAAATAAAGGTAGGTGTTACTGAACAGTAACTGTTGAAAAACAAATCCCAGGTACATACATATACTACCGTACTATCGTATCAAAATCCTTTTCATGCATTCCAATCCAGTTTGTAGTTTTTTAAAAAGTTATCTTACCCATCTGAAAAGACATACCAAATACAAAATTAGATGTAGGTAGTCTAATTTTGTATTTGGTAGATAATTTGTCGTGTCTCAGTTAGTACATGTGGCGAGGGGTCGAAGTGAAGCCATGCCAGCACTGAACTTGTGCAGTCGAAGGGCTAAATGTGGATTGTCCAAAAGTGACTAAGCTCCGTAGAAACACAGATCATATATTTTTTAATGCATATTGGTACTTATGCGAAATTTAAAAAGAACATCTTTTGGTACTTACATTTTTGTAGGAAACTCTTATTTTATCTCCAATACAGATAAACTTTTGATAGGTACAGACTCTGACGAAATTTTGATAGAAGTATTCGTCCCGTCTCAGAAGTCAATACTTGCAATTTGAATCACAATAAATGTCGGCAAATTAGCTGCTTATCCAAACGCAGTGCTTGGTTTTATTTTGTATTAAATATCAACTTTTTCATGCAATGACGGCTCAACAGAATAATCCTCGAACCGTCAACTTGTCATGGCAAATAACAACCGGGCAGACCTGAAACTGATGCATGGAAATAGTTAGTGCATCCTGTCTTTTTATAGCCATGTTGCCAACTCAAAATACGTTACGTAAGTACGAAATAATTGTTTGGGAACGTCACAGTCGTTTTAAAACCTATAAATCACTGCAGTTAATTATTTTTCAATGTTCTTATGTCGACTATGTTGAAATAAAAGGCGGACTTTCATTCAAAATCGTTTATTGACCAATACCAGTTGTCTATGACAGTGGTTTTCTCGTCCATGCTGACAACTTCAGCGTAGCATACATAACAAAAGAGAGAGCCTTGATGACGTATCTGCACGTCCGGGCGTCGGGCACGGTCGCCTGCCCAGTCACGGACGTGTGTGAATGAGTGCATATAAAATCTATGCAAGGATATTTTGACTGAACACTAACAGACCACGGCACTGACACTGCCCGGCCACGTCCCTGATAAGTAGAAATCAACCTTTAGTCATAGGTTGGCCCGGCTGTCATTTTTAGATCATTTACAATCGTTACGGGTAGATAGAAGCCAGGACATCTGACGCAAGTCTGTCTCAGGGGTATCGTCTTATATTCAGGCAAAGAATAAAGAAGCCGACCCCATCATAGATGGGAAAAGACGATAGAGTTTCGTGTTTTGTTAAATTAACATTCTACCTATTTACAACGTAACTCGAATTCATTCAGGCTATGTAGTATATTTGTGTAGGTAACAAACAACATAAACTTTTGCATTTACAATGTTAGCGAGACGAAGTCTAATTTTAACTTCAGTGTTTGTTATAGAATGTGATGTAAACACTAGGACCGTACTTAACTCATCTAGAAATGAAAGGAAAACATGTTACATTATGTGCAATGTTTACGTGTTAGCTAGAATTGAAACAAAGTTAGTTTCCACATTTCCACCACAAATAAATGGTATTATAGCAAACTTCATAAACTACCAACGACATTAAAATAAGAACACTCTGATCATCGTATAAAGTCAGAAGCTACCTATCTACTGTTGTTGCTTGCTTAGTTGAACCACATCAAAGCGCTGCTGATGAATGAGCCTCGCTCTTTTGCATCAATACGACGCCACACAACGGAATATTAATCTGTAGCCGGTGACCGAGAGCGAACGACTACAAAAACGGAGACATGACAATAATCTGCGGCCGAGGCTTAATAAACAATCGAGTTGTGTACCGGAGCACAGAGGATCTCAATCAAGCCTGCCCGGCGACTGATACAGCTTCACAAATATCTGCCTCCCGAGCTTGTCCTAAATGTTCGGATGTGCGAGTATTCACGGCATAGCAAGTAGCGGGGGCAAGAAGCAACGCAAGCTAGCAAGTACCTTACATCACGAAGACATTTCGTTGTATAAGCATCTTCCAAGGTCCGTGTCGTCCTTGTGTGGAGGAAGGTTTATTTGTGATGGAGTCCTGTTATAACTTCTCTATCGAAAACTGGGCTGATACAGGTTTTTAAGTCTGGAGCAGCCTCACACAAAAGGATAAAGATTTAAAACTAGTCGGTTTTCGGGGACTCAACACTTTTCGAGCTCTTATCTGAAGTGTTCTTGGAGAGGTAAACTTTTCTGCCGAGCACACTGTGTATGTTGCGACTCTGCCTCCTTATTCCGAATGACGTGAACAAATCCCGATCTAATTATATCGTTACGTTATATGAACATGAGAACAGAAGATTCACGGCACTCAACAGTTATGCTGGGGCACGTCTCGCGTAAGAAAATTTCCTGTGAAAATCCCGCTGTGGCTAGCTAGTCTTCTGTACTTTTTTGTTCATTGTAACTTGGTGGACTGTAATGTGGTTATACAACTCTATGTTGCCTATAACCGAGCACGTACGCGGAAATACGCACTAGGTACATGCTGTCGATGTCCGCCTGGTCACACCACGCGGTGTCGAGACACGTCACCCGGGTCCCGCAGACGTCACCTCGTCTTGTGACAAACTCAATTATGTCTCGCGCACATGCCATTACGGTGTAGACATGATAAAGAACATCTGTCTAATAACTTACTTTTCTTACAAGAACGATCTAAACTTTTTTAGGTATTTAGGGCACGCATTGCAGTTTCAAACTTGTGAACCTTAACTATAACAGTAGACTTAAATTGTATCATACATCTTTGTACATAATCATAGCTTCATATCAACGTGTACAGCACCTACTGCTTGTTAAAATCAAAATTGAATATTATGTAATTGTTGAAAATATTGCCACTAGAAAGCTTAGGGTTGTTTTTAACCCCCGACGCAAAAACGACGGGGTGTTATAAGTTTGACGTGTCTGTGTGTCTGTCTGTGGCATCGTAGCTCTCGAACGTATAAACCGATTTGGATTTTTTTTGTTTGAAAGGTGAATTAGTCGGGAGTGTTCTTAGCTATATTTGATGAAAATCGGTCCAAGATGGCCGCTGCCACAATTATATTTTCACAACTCCCTAAATATGGGTATCGTCTTAACAAAATGGCGAATTTAAAAACCTATATTTTTCCACAAATGTCTCAATATGGGTAAAAAATTAAAGGGCTTGACTAGAAGAATAATGTACACTATATTGAAAGAGAATGAGGAATATTTATTACGAATTTTTTTTTTCAGCTACATTATAGGTAAATTAAGTTTAAAAAGCATGAAATAAAAATTAAATTTCAAATTTAAAAACCCCCCGGCAAAAAAACTTTAAACAGTTAAAATAAAATGTAGTTATTATTTTAGTTTAATATAGGTACGATTCTTTGGGCCAAGCGTCATCGTGTCGGTGGACCGCTACTATACTAAGTATGTAATTACAAAAACTTGCGGTCTCCCGAGGCCAAGACGCTTGGCCCAAAGAATTAAACTAAAAGGATCAATACATTTTATTTCTAACTTTTTAAAGTTTATTAGTCGGGGGTTTTTTAAATTTTTAATTTATGCAGCTTTTCGACACCTACAGCATTGTTAGTCTACCAACGTATGATAAAAAGCCCTCTCAGTACCGGCGGAGTCTATTCATTGTTCAACAATACCGGTATAATTCCGAACAAGTAATTTTGAATGAAACCCTAGAGATCAGAACTGTATTTCGAAACGATTGAATGACTCGGCGCCAAATGAAAAGGCTCAACAACAGTCTGTCGGTTGAACATTCGATAATTGAGTCACAGTTCAATTAATGACGATGATTCATTGATCATCACATCCATCTCACTTGGTCACACGTGATGCTCGACTGTTAGCCACTGCATCTGTAACTTCCCAGTGTATCGTACTATTGGCGAGCTACTCGTCGTTCGTATAGTAACCGCACCCGCCGCCGCCGCCTCCTGTCATTCTACTCAACCACTAAATCCTCTTAACACTGAAACCGAAACCGCTGATTTATTATTGTCTTATTGAATTGAATCTTTCAGCTTTTTAATTAATATACTTCCGTTATGATTCATACACGCACCTTACCTACGAACTATGATCGCGCAACAACTGAACATCAAAGGATTCCTGCGTAGTCTGCGTGACCTACATCGCTGGTTAAATTATTTAATCTGAATAAATTAGTACTCGATTAATATTCAGCCTGTCGGGCTGTAGGTGGACGAACTCGATTGAGAACTGATTTCACTGTGCGTAGGTATTGGCAAGATGTAGTCCTGTAGCTGTACCGAGAAGATCATAAACAGGGGCTTAGTAAGGAAACGTAGATGAACTGACAACAACATTATTCGGTAGAGCTCTCACAGCCCGCTAATTATAACAAATGCGATGTTATTTAAACCAAGTTTATCTCTTATATCCTGATCAGGTGAGCGCGTCTTGGGTATCGCGGGAGTAATTAAGTTAATTTGCGTAAACAGTAACTAATCATACTCAAGTTGAGATCAAGGCATTTACAAAATTAGCTTCTTCTTAATTAAATAAAACAATTTTCCTCCGGCTGAAGGATTTAACAGAAAACTTAACGATCGCGTTCCGAGAAATTCTATTCATTATGCGAGTACTAAATCGGAATAGGTTATTGTTATCCTGTACAAGTTATGAATATTATCTTTAATTTGAAGTTGGCAGCTGTTCAATTAGTTCTCTCCGTATTGGACGGAGGCAGCTCGGGAACCGATCTGCCTCACTCGGTGCACTCGTGGGACTATTTTGAACTCGTTTCTAGATATCCTAACAATCCAAACTTGACCGCGAGCGTAGTTGTGGGCACGCCACCATGCTCATACATGAAGCTTCGAAAGAGAAGCATCAGCTTTATTCACTGTGCCCATTGTTCGGCACAAAATTGATGTTTTCACAATCAATAAGTATATTTTGTCGTTCACGAGCTAAATGGATGCTAGATTGTGTAATGTTTTTCCTAAACTTATTTATGATGGTCGAGTGCGTCTCCGATGTATTGTTTAGGAACACATTACATGGGTCATAATAACACAGAATGTGGTTTTCGTTCCTTACCTTGATTAATGTGACACATCATACAATTAAACACACATTCGTCACACCACAATTTAAAACATTGAATGAACAAAAGGAACCGAAACGGAAAGAAACATTTTGAGGGCAACTTTATTTAGATTCTATAAGTTGATATTACAACAAAAGGGAGTGAGGCCAACTGAAAGATCTGGCTGATAACGGTTCGGCCACATACGACATTTGTACCATGCAGGGTTGGCAGAAACCACTTTGCATCTTACTGCTGCATGTCCAAAGTTTAGCAAACCTGCCCGTCGGTCAGTCTGATTATCTGCGAGCGAGGTATATCCTTAAGAAAAACCTAATAACACTTTACCCGGCAGCACCCCACAACTACGCTTGCGACAACTAGACCTAGGAGGTAGTCATCTTTGGGAGGAGCCGCGCCGTGCCCTCATCTCTGTTGTAGGCAGAGACCTCTCGCTGCCGGCCGTAGTTCATGCTATGGTCGGCAGTGAGGAGTCCTGGGACGCGGTGGTCTCCTTCTGCGAGACAGTTATCGCGCAGAAGGAGGCTGCGGAAAGGGAGAGAGAGATCACAACCGCTCTCCCTGCCCGCAGCAGGCGCATCGGGCGTCGGAGGAGGGCATACGCTGCCCTCTTCCGGCCCCCCTAACTGGGTCCAGGGGCGACGGACTTGGGGATGTTCGTCGCCCCCCATTCATCCGGACCCGAGGTGGCGGCGCGTGGTGTTCCCGTGCGCCCCTCTTTGACGTAGCGAGGGGAGTCAAACACCTCACTCCCCTCGCCGACGCGAGGTGGCCCGCAGCGGCGGGCCGGCACCAGCCGGGGATTGCGGAAGTCGCATACGTTCCCGCGATCCCCGGCGTAGGTGGAAGATGGAACACCGGGGTGGTTTTAGTCAGTAAGAGTCTGACAGACCCCTCCACCCGGCCCAGGGTGGAGGATTTCCCACCGACATAAAAAAAAAAAAGGTAGTCATCTGGATGTCAATCAAAATTATTTAGTCAGTATTCAACTAGGTAGGTATGCCTCCGTCCTAGAACATATTGTGAGCCCCTACGCACAAATAAATAAAACCGTCCTCTTAACAATATTATTAGTCGCGACGCGCATACTGCGGGATCCACTATGTACTGTACATACCTACCTTGTGTACATGTGAGCTATCACCAGCGCTTACTGCTGCTGCGAGTCACCTGGCATGGGTTAATAGTTGAGCAGTCTATCTGAGTGTACTGGATGCAACACGGTGCTGTTTGTAAATGCTGAGTACCTAGTGCAGACTTATGTGTTTAGGTATCATTCTATAAACATTGTGAGTACATCTCGGATCTACCACTGATAAGTGCTCGATCTCCACAAACAGTACACATCAACAGTAGATTCGTTCGGAATCCTTTGCACGCGAGTCCGACTCGCACTTTGCTGGTTATTTAGAATACTAAGGGCGACTTGCGCATAAATAAACTAGGTAACTAACTAATTTGCCCGGGTTAACTATTTGGTTAGCCCCAGAGACGCGCCAAAAACATACAAGTCTATGATTCTTCCAACATTGTGCTATTTTATTTATAACCAATAATGAATGTACGCATTTTTATGAATGTATCCGCATTTAATCAAATCGCTAGAAGACCTAGTTAGTTCTGCACTATCGGGGACGTTTATAAATGTCTGATACGAAGCTGCTGTCACATTTATGTGACCCGGTTTATACTTTGGCAAGCTGTTGACTCTTGAACACCAATTATATCACCACAAGCAACAAGCTAACTGCCCGTTGCATACAATCTCAAAGTGCAAAATACTTGATTTATAATAGATGACACTACTTTTTGTCCGTAACAATAAAGTAGGTCTATTGAGCATTTCGTCTACGTACCTACTTATCATACTACCACTAGGTACTCTATACCACACATTTTGTTACTGAGTAAATAAGCAACGACTGGGGGCTCTGGGATCTTAGACCATAAGAAGTTATACCAATTTATTTGACATAACTGATACATACACAGTTGACATGGTAGTCAGACGGCGCCTTGAACTCGACAATAATGAAGTTGATCGCGAATCAGACGACACAACAGTTATCAGTTATGAGTTAACTCCGCTACTCGCACGATAATTGATATTCAGTCGTTACTTTTATAAATACATAACATTCGTTATTTTTGTGAACAATTTCTCAAATATTTGTATGCCAGTAAATGGCAAAACATGTTAAATCATGATTCTAAAAATAAGACCTTAAATGTACCATGTTTTAAATGTAAATAAAATATTCTTATTCTCATCAACACTACACTGCACTACTGCGCCGGTTTGCATCCAGTCTGAACACATCTGAACAGACGGAACTTAATGCAGCTTCACTTATTAATTCGTATGATCGCTGTTTGAATATGATTATGTTCTAACTTCTGCACTCTCGCTACAGCTATAGCTTTCATTTGTGGAATTAATTTGTACTTGTATACTTTTTGCTTTTTTTGCTAAGACATAGAATGTAAGTAGAATGCAGAAACATGGGTATGTTCCATGAAACTAAGTCATTGCTCTAGACAGCTGCAGTTCTTCAAGTGCTGTAGTGGATAGTTGGAGACAAACTACATCAGCCCTCTTCCTATTATTTACTGTATGTCGAGCTTCCTGCTCGTATTTTAACTTGAACCACCACTTTGCATTGGTCCGCGCGCCACTGAAACCCACAAAAATCCTTTGACGAAATTCCCTGAAACCGCTCGACCTTTACTTTTTAATTGAATAAGAATTTAATAGAATTAAAAGAATTTAATAAATGAAGCTACTACGAGTATCCACTCAGATAGTGGCCATCAGTTTGACGAAATTCTCATCCCTGAAAGGTCTTCCTCGTTTCAGTGATGAGAGTCAGCGAACAAATACTTATAATAAAACCGCCTAAGGGGGAACGTGCTGAAATTAACGGATCGTTCCGCGCCGGTCCGGGCCGCCCGGGCCGGGATGTCCGGCGTCCGACCCGGAACGGATAATAACATGTTATAAAATTAATTGTAAAACTTGATAAACCTTGATATACGACTCCGCCAGGACGTATCGGAAATAAGCTCATCGAGGAGGTGCAGCGAGGGGGGGGGGGCGGCAGGGCGGGGGGTGCATCGGACATCAGATAAAGCTGCCTTTTATGCTAATACGAACACTCGCGCGGAGGAGCGGAGCTATCTGCTCGTCACGACCAGCGTCACTCCACCCACCTGCAGCCTGTACACACTAAAACCTTCATACACTTTAACTTATTAGCTTATTAGCGAAACATAAACAACCAGCATCTCAAGTTTTCAGCCAACATCGCAACCACAGGGGATCGAACCTTACAGACAGACAACTTCTCATCCTTGTGGATACTATCAACATCCACTAGTACCGGCTCGCTGTTACATAATCTCATCATTGTCAATTCCTGTATCGACATAAGCCTATTCACAGTAGACTATAACATGGCAAGCTGGAGCGCGTCCCAGGCGGCGCCGCGTCTCCAATAAGTCTCAGCCGCGCCTTTGTGCAGTAACGCGATTACGTCGACGATGAGCTACACTACGATCATACGATGTACCACAATATAAGTAACGTCGCTAAACATAGCATTACACACACTGAGCGGGAGCGCCACTTGCCACTTATGACTTCTTGATGAACGGCGCAGTGGCGCTTCCTGCTTCTTTAGGAATTGACTTCGGCCACGCAAGATTACCATGTATGTGTGCTCTAGAAAAGTAGAACTCTGTAATATAGCATTCGACAACGGTAATCCACTGGATGTGAGACGCACTGGATGACAGGCCCGGTCGATGTGGCGACTCTTGGGGGAAGCCTATGTCCAACTGTGGACGTATTTCGCTTGAAAAGATGATGACGATAATCAATGACATTATTTTCCAGCGTATGCTAATACTGAATGTGCCAGTCGAATGAGTGTGAATTAAAAACGTAGATGTGAAACATGTTTTTATGTCATTCATAATAACCGCAACATTTTAAAATATGTTAAGTGCTCGAGTACAAGTTACTCAATGTAATAAAATTATAATCACAGAACCTGGCCGGGTTTATTGCGGCGTGCCGGTCCGGGACCGGGTCGGGTCGGCCTAGCTAGAGGGGAAGGGGACGCAGGTTCATGCTGAGAAGGTACACTCTAAACAACGGGCGGTAGACCCCACAGGTACTATTATAATCTGCCAGGGATGCGGTATTGTTCAAAAGTGTTACCAAGGCCCAGGAACGCAAAGGGCATTTAAGGAACACAGGTAGATTTTCGTCAGAATTAGTCTGACACTCCCTCCCGCTCCGCCCAGAGCGAAAGGAAGATGATTTTGCATCCAAAAAAAAACGTACTATAAAACAGGAAAAGCATGGTGCTGTAAATAGCTTATGGATGGCTTGACATATTTCAGAGTTGATCCCATACTATAAATTGAACATCTTTTACGTTCGTCCCTTGAAAGACTTCAACTTAGAGCAATCAATTAAATGTCACTCTAATAATAATATCTAATATCTAGGGACAACTCACACACGGTCATCCGATCTCTCTAACTCTCTTATCTCTCATCCGAACTCTGTTTAAGCTGAGTCCCTACAAGTTGGAGACAGAAACTGTGGTTCTTCTGTCATGTCCTGCCTGGTCTGTGGTGGGCAGCGCGGGCGGGACAGTTGACGGTAGTTCTATGTCGGCTACTCGGCTCTTGCGAGCTTACAAAGTAAAATAATTAGTTCGCTACAAGTGTGTTGCTTTGTCGAGCATTTGCAAGGGTCGAGAGCCGTGACGGACGTACAACACATACACAAACGCACTACTCTCTTCATATTTTACGTCATTGATCGTCGGTTAGATTGGTGCATCAGTAAGAGTTTATTGCTCGTGAGGACTGAGTTGCACATGACGCAATCTTTGAGACCGCAGCAACAAGTTGCCGAACAAAATGCCACTATCTCTACAAATATTGCGAACAGTGAATTAGCTTCACTGACAGTTAATCTTGATTGATAACCTAAATAAATCGTTAATATTCATAATAAACCCGTGTCGTGGAATTATCTTCCATGTAGAATGCCATGTTATTTGTAAAATTATACAAATAACTTTCAGTTGACAGGATAGCATGCAAATAAAACAATAAGAAAGATGCGCTTAAAGAACTGAAAGTAACGAACTGAAAGTCGCAAATATAATGCACACACACACGGCGCGGTCCCGTCCACAGTCCGGGCGAGCCCCACCCCCTCTGCCCCTCGCCCGCCCGCGAGGGACCCACTCCAGACTTCATTTCGCAAATTATACTCTCAACAAACTCATATCCGCCCAATTACTTACCTGTGATACTACACCCTCTGAAATTGCTCCACATATAAAACCTCCCTAATATAATAACGAGATTTTTTATTCTCCGCCAACATTTCTTCAGGGATATGAAGTTTCAGTATTATCTTTTCCCGTTTTCTTCCGTAATCTTCAATTACTTACTGTTCTTATAGTTGGTTTAATGTGAAGAGATCTTTTTTAATTCGTGATGCATTTTCTTGAAAGCCAGAAAAGCATGACTGTACTTATTTCCTGGAAGCAAGACTGACAGTAGTGGTTCGGAAAGTAAGCGCTGACAAAAGAGTCGCAATATAAATAGCGCGCAACGCTCAGACCGCAAACAACAACAAGCAGACCACCGAACTAGTGCAACAATACCGCTGCGGGCAACTGCGACTGCCCTGACGACGACATTGTTTACATCAGTTGTGACACAAATAAGATTGTTGAAACCTTTCAGTTTTTTTTCGGTAGCCAAATGAAACAAAACATAATTGGTAGAAAGGCTTTAAAATTTAGCTCTGAGGTGCGCGCCACAAATAATTTACACACAATCACTAAACACTATCTTCAGAAGGAACATATTGAAAGTTAACCCTCTTTAATTAAAACAGCTGAAATGAGTGTGGTTTTCTTATGGAGATATGTATGTGCGTGTCTGGCGATCTTCTTGCGATACGGTAGCTATGTGGGTTTTAGCCTTCTTGGGTTTATGCAGTATCCTATGTTACAGTGTGTTGGTTTATAAGATGGGAATCAACTTTGCGGACAGTCAAAAGAAACTTAACCGATATTTTGATTATGCTGCTTTAGACATGCACCTGGCGTCGTTATGACAGTTAGTACAGCGACGCAGTCTCCCTGATAAAATAAAACTCGAAATAGTCGATGCGCGCATGTCCATTGTTCAATTGTTCATGTCAATCAAACACAATCGAATCAGTCGCAACATTCTGCTACACAGAGTTGTGGTGTGCGCCCCACGACTCACGACATTACCAACGTATGGTATATCGGAATTGTTGCTCGTTCTTTATTGGAGCCTTTAGAGTAATATGGTGAAACATTGTAGTCTCAGGTTACATTGCACCAGCTAACTAGTTTTAGAACAAAAAATCAGAACAAAATGTCCGGCGACATGCTCATCTCCAAACTGCTTTCCCTGGTGTATGTCACTGTCGTGGTATTGTCGCACTAACTCTTAAGTGGGACACTTATATTTTAATTTAGTGTTAGGTATACAGCGTGAATTTTTGAAGGGTGCGTGGATGGCCTAATCCTAAACTATGAGGAATATCAATCAACACTGAAAGGAGTCTGGAACCCGATTTTGTGAAAACTAAAACTGCATTATTGGATTTAAAAAAAATTGGGGTTCCTAGTCAAGAATCGAACTGGTTGGTTTTGAGAAAAAAAATACAATGTATTATTACACCATTCGAAACGGTCGCTAATAAGGATCAAATTCTGGGAAGTAATAACATATGGCAAATTTAAAAGAAAGTGCAAATTTTTAACAAAACATTTTCAAAAATAAACCCGTATAGTTTACTAGTACATGGTTATATTGCGTGCACATTGGTGCAAGAAAGGACTATAGGCATTAACCATAGGCAAGGTATAACCAAACTATAGATCCCGTAGCAAAGCACTGAGGAAAACATTAACAGTGGTGGCGATGCTTTCACCTTTGTGAGGTCACAGAGAAGCCTTCAATATAGCTAAACGTAGAGAGGACACATATTACCTGCGGTCGTCCTCCTCTCCGCTGTCGGCGCCCGACCACTAAACTGTGCAACTGCTGACTACGAATAAAATACAAAGCCAAACACAATCTCGACTTTTCCATATCAACTTGAAAAGTGGATACTCAATTGATATGAGAATAACTAAATTATGCGTTTTATGACTTCAATGTTAAGGTTCCTAGTTTCAACTACTTGTGGTAGGATACGAGTCGGTAGATACGAGTCGATAGATACGAGAAGGTATCTCGAGTGTAGTATAGTGATATGAATGGAGCACGTTATCGCAGCGCGTCGGGCGGCCGCTCGTATCGTACAATTACCGCGGCTAGTGGGAGTTAATCAGCCGGAACTCTCCCGAACCCTACTATCATGTTTTTCGCAGAATTCCTTCGCCTAAAGACGCTGATGTTCACAGAGTTTTGGGCAATTTCCGAAAAGTTCGGGACGCTGGCTGTTCTAGATATTGCGGCGTCCAACACATAATCGGATTATGAGCTAAAGAGTGACGTAGGAGAACGAGCGGCGCCGGGCAACACTACTTAGTGTTATCGCTGGTCGGCGACGGGCTTGTTGTTTCACAAAGGCATACCGGTGGCCGCCGCAACTATCAAATAACGCGTATTTTTCCTCCGCTATAGGTATATTGCGCACACTCTCGCTTGTGGCTCACGAACGCTGCCGCTGGAAACATTCTGAACATCTTTTCTCTGAAGATCTGATAACGTCCTAATTAAATTGGCGGAAGCGAGGCTGGTAGGACAAAGTATGTTGAGTTACGAAGTTTATTTACATTTGGAAAAGAGGTTAAAAAAAATCGTTTATTCGCTTGAACTACGTTACTCCTAGGAGTAAATAAGAAAGTGCTTAATGGACACGTGAATCAGTCAAGTGGACTCAGGGAAAAGCATCTGTGACTGACGCACCGACGGACACACGAATGATCCTATAAAATTTTATCATTCGGAAGTACAGAACCCAAAAAACCTACCAAGAGTAAGATGAACCCTATTGTTTACCAATCTAAGCACCGATTTGAATGAACGACTAAATAAATACAATATTGTGTATTTTGTAACTTGAGTAACACTAGAACTACGAGATCCGCCATCGTACTACGCTGAGAAAATCAAACCGTAGCCGCGGGCGTCCTCCGCAGCTCCGGGATGTACCGTAGCACCACGAATACGCATCTCGAATAACTCGCCGCGCGCTAACTTATCCGCGCCTGCAGCCTTAACCAGCCTGCGCCGAAACACGCTGAAATATTTAAACGCTACTTTACATCACTATCCTATCCGAAACACCAACTTTCGAAACTAACGAAAACGACTTTATTTAAATGATCTTAATGTAAGTAGGAACATTCGCGAAACGAAATGTATTTTAAAGAAGAATTGTAATTTTAACCTCTTCTATTTAGATCGATAATCATCGCGATTGTTGTGGTGAAGTAAACGTGAGGAGTGCGTCATACGAGCCGTGTGGACCAGTGTGAGAGCCCGCGACACTTGTTGAGTGCGCGTGCGCCTGCCTGATGAGCAGCGCGGGCGCGCGTTCGGCTCAAACATGGACGTAAGTAGCAAACGGACGAACCTACATAAGAGAGCTCAAACACACGTGTGTTTGAGCTCTCTTAACACCCCGTACCGTAAAGAAGTGCGAAGTGTTAGCAAGCTGAAACGACAAAGGGCCGCCTGTGTCTGTCGTAGGAACGATGGCTATAGCAATCGAGTCCTGGAGTGGAGACCTAGATCGGTGACCGAGCGTACCGAGGGACGACTCCTAGTTAGATGGACTGAATCAAAAGCAGTTGAACGACCGGGGGCTGCCATGCTGTGTCATAGCCTGCGAGAGCTCTGTGTCCAGCATGGCCTGTACTCGATGAGCGCAGAACTAAGCGAAGTCGTGAGTCTGTGTACTGATACCCGACTTCGTGTTTGAAATGTAGTATGTGTGCCACGCCGGAAACTGTTGGAGGTGTGGACGGCGCCCGCAAAAGAACTTTGTTAATTGTTCATACACCGAGGCGAACTAACGCCACACACAACTCGTAAATTAAGTTTTATTAAAGTATTATTTGTTGTTGAGTGTAAGGCAATCTGTATGATATAAACGAGATTTTAGTACTCGTATTTACTTAGTTTGAAATTTTTAACAGTTAAAATCAATCAAATCAAGTTATTTATTAACTTGTTTATCTACACAAGTGAATCTCGCGATAAGCTTTTATATCATATAAGTTGTGAAATGACGTTATAAGTTAAAAGTTTTAAAGTAAAAACTAGTGAGATCAATAATAGGCTAAGCATTTCAGAACTGCAGAATAGTCCATAACTTTAACATGTGTCTTTTGAGAATACCAGTGAACAGAAAGCTTGGATATTTCCTGACTGTATAAAATGACGAAACACTCGAAAATCGTTTTCTTAAAAAAATACCCTAAAAAATGCAAGTTTTTTTCTACAACGTCGATTTTCAAATAATTTAATAAAGAAAAAACGAAATACCTATCACTATTCGAAGCAACAAAACTATTGTTATTGTTTGGCCCCTCACACTCGCATGTGAGGCAGAGACAGCACCACACAGCACCACACAGCACCACACGGCACCACACGGCTAGAGCAAGCAGTTCTAACAACACTGGCACTGCTAATGGCGGCGCGCACTACATCAGGATTGCGCGTAAGCTGACGTGCGACGTGCGAGGTGCGTGCACGCGACGTTCGTGATGAATGTGTCGCTATAAATACCTCACTGTGACTTACATCCCCACATTTAAACTAAGTACGTACTTACTTAACTATAAATAAAAACATGGATTTAAAAAATGTTTATTTAGTTCGGTCTTAGCATGATCACGTAGTGTAACAGCGCTACTCAAACTAATATTTCAGCGGAGATAGAGCGCCGCAGTTAGCGTGCGAGCGTGTGGGCGTGCCACTGTAGCACTAATAGGGAAAGTTGCACAATAACGCGCCGCAACACAAACGACGCGCGTCGCTCAGTAAAAATGCAGCGTATGCGGTGCGGGGCCACCAAAAGGGCGGACCCCGCAGTGCTACTGTGCGCGGTCGAGTGTCAGTCTACACCACGCTGCAAGCTGCATGCCAACCCATGAGTCCAGCTTGTGTCCTTATCGCCCGGAGGGCACGGTGGAGCATACGGTGGAGGTCTGTCGCTTAGACGGAGCACCGCCACGCCGTGTCCTCGTAGAGGTGATCGGCGGCGGTGACCTCTTGCGTCCGGCTCTGGTTCAATCAGAGGAGGCGGGCCGCGTGAGGGAGAGCAAACCTCACCACGCCCAAGCTACTGCAACAAACGAAGACGCCCCGGGCGTCGGGAGTTACAGGGCGACTCCGGGGCTACCGTTGGCACGGGCCTGCGGCCAGCGAGCGATAGGTGGCTCGCCGTCCGATCAAGACCAGGCCGACAGCGCGTCGTGTTACACGCGCGCCTCAAAGAGATGTCAGCATAAGTGACGGGCCAGTACCTGCCAGGGTTGCGGAATTTGTTCAAGAGAGTCACCGCGGCCCTGGAACGCAAAGGGCATTTGGAGGAACACGGATGGGTTTTAGCCTGTAAGACCTGCCTGCCTAAGGTAAAATTATGGCGGATTGATATATTTTGTATAGAAAAGTTGTCAAGCTACCATTTTTCCTTGGATAAAATTAACTGACTATTGAACAATGCCCTTAATGCAATAATAGTTCAAAACCATTAACAAAACAAATACAAAATTTAAAAAGAGTACGTTGCATTCCTTCTCAGAATTATTGAATTTTGTAACTTTTCTTCATAACTTTCTCAAAATACTTTAATGTATACCTCATAATAAATTAGAGCATCGATTCAAGAAAATCGTACGTAGCATAGGGAGCAAGAAATTTGAAAGCTTGAACCTCGTGTTTAGTGACCGCACGCGAATGAGCCAACTTGTCGCGTATGTGTTCTCGACTACAATATCCGGCGAAGTGCCCGCCTCCTCCGCCACGCCACCGCCACGCCACGGCCGCATGATTACTCACAAGTAGCAACTAATATTGAGTAACAACACGCTACCACCACTCCGTCGCCACACTGCCGCCACGCCTCGCGACTCTCTAATAGCCTTTTGATATCAGTTAAAGACTTGAATAGCTCCGCGTTTGTAAATAACTTTTACTTGCAAAGTGCTGCGACGGCAAGTTATATACATATTCCCAACATTAGTATGTAAGGACGAGTTTGTATTGTATGTAATAACGGTCACTCTTGTGTAACACGTGGTGTGACATGCTGACTTAACACAACACACAAACAAAACAACACACGAAAGAAAAGGTGACCAATGAAAGATATCCGTGAACATTATTTCAACAAGCTTAGAAGTAACTTGTGTTTATATAATAAACTCACGAGCCGTTGTATGGATGTAATTGTGATTATGACCGCACGCTATATTAACACTCTCCGCATAACATACGCTTGTACTCACGCCGCGCCGCGACCGGAGTCCGAACCAGCTCTTTTTGTTTTATTATATTATTCAGGGATGGCTGCTTTCTACTTATAGTTGATCGAATTAAATGGGATTAGAATGAACTATCCTACAAGATGACATATTAACAGGATAGTGTAGTGAAAACAGTGATAAGTCTCATTAGATAAGCTATTTGTTGGATCATGATACGAATAGAAGTGAGTGTTACTACATTTATTAGAGACGCAGCTTGCACAAAGGCTCCACGCACAGCAACACGCTGCCCCAGCGTGTTGCTGTGCGTGTGAATAATTGGCGGGCGCAGGGGACGCGGCGCCGGCTGTCTTGTGCTCGCCAACGATAGCGCGCCGCAGGAAACGCCAGCCGCTGCCGGTCGCCGCGGTACGGAAGCGCTTCCCAAAAATATACGGCAACTATTATCATCCCGTTTTCACGCACAGTTTACACTTTTATTCAAAACTTGAGGCAATACCATAGTTTCATTGATCCAGTCAGGAGGGGAGCTGCTTCGAAACTAACCGTATCCAATCCCACAACATGTATGAAGTAAAGCCGCGGTGGTCACAACGGAGAACAATGGCCCAGTGTGCAGCGATGTGTAACTTTAACTGGCGCAGGCGCAATCATCTCGGCGATTACTAACTTTAGCTCTTTAGTTATTTAATTTAAAATTATTTCGGATTAACAACTAAATACTTAAACAACTAGACTAATAATCGCGAAATTATATACAAAACGCATATAAAAACAGAATAAATCATTACGCATGAAAAAAATCATCCATATCGCAGTCAATGGCAAAAGTGCCCAGAACACTGGCAGCATTGCCGCGTTGAGTGGTAACGCTGATCCTTTGGCCGAAGAAAAGCCCAACCCTCTGGTCACGTGAACAGTCGACAGGTTGTTTGCTGATGTCTCGAAATACTCGGTGAGCACTCGGACCCCATCGGCCTAATGTTTCAACCCCAAACGGCTCAAATATACATATAGCTCCCAATAAGGTTGTTATATTTGCGCCGCAATACATTTACGAAAGCATCATGTATGTCAGAAAGAATTTACATCTTTTTAATAAAAGTGGCGAGTGGTGGTTGAGCGATTGACTGCTGCGCTGCGTGTCGCACGTTCGATTCCCGCACGGAACAAATATTTGTATGGCCTACAGATAGTTGTTCCGGGTCTGGCTGTTTGTGTATGTGAATTTGTATGTTTGTAAACGCACCCACGATACAGGAGAAATTCCTACTGTGGGGCAACGTTTTAAATGCAAAGAAAAAGAAAGACATAATTATGGTACTAGAAACAGAGACCAACTAGTTCAACCAGGTTTCAGACTGGCTAAAGTAGCCTCATCTTTTATGGGATACTGTTTAAAATTTTATAATAAAATACCTCCCTATATATTGGGACTAAATGAGACAAAATTACCAGTATTAGTTTACCGGCTTTTATATCCTCGGTGTACGGCACTGATAAATTAATCAGGAATTCTAGTTTCTACACTAATTGATTTTGATGTGCCGTACTTCACCGAGGCTGTGGAGGCCTGGAGACTCGCTTGCCCGAATTCAAATCCACCCGACTACCCTTCATCCCAGAGACGGTGGGACGAGCCGCTCTGCAGGCAGTTCAGGAAAAACTTATTGCCACATCAACTACTACTGCAGAGCGTGCGCGCCTGCTGGCTGTGGTTGAGTGGGAGTCGGGTCTCTGGCATCACGCACTACCGTCGTCGAACATTGGCACCATGTTCGACGATACTACTTTCCGCCTCGCTGCCTGCCTGCGTCTTGGCGCTCCTTGTTGTTCTCCTCATCGCTGCCACTGTGGCGAAGTTGTCAACAGCCTCGGACACCACGGCTTGTCATGCAGCCGTAGCGCGGGTCGCATAGCGCGGCACGCGAATCTTAACGACATCATCCGACGAGCTCTTTTCACCGTCGGCGTTCCGGCTGTGTTAGAACCCAATGGCCTGGCACGCGACGATGGCAAGAGACCGGACATTTCCATGGAAGATGGGTAGGCCATTAGTGTGGGACGCTACTTGTGTCGATACTCTTGCGCCATCCCATCTTCCTAGCTCTTCGTGCTGCGCTGGCGCTGCCGCTGCGGCTGCAGAGAACCTCAAGCGGCGGTAATATAATAAACTTGTTGTTAGTTCTATTTTCGAGCCCTTTGGGGTTGAAACTCTCGGGTCTTGGGGTCCGAGTGCACATAACTTGTTTAAAGATCTCTCAAGGCGCTTAGTTGACACTTCACGTGACCCAAGGGCTGGCTTTTACCTTGGTCAAAGAATAAGCATTGCCATACAACGTGGCAATGCCGCCAGTCTTTTGGGTACACTTCCAGTCGACAGCGATGCGGATGAATTTTTTGACGCCATATTTTAGGGTTAATTTAGTTAGGAGTTTTTATTTTTATTTGTAGTGTAAGCAAAATTTAAATATTGTATTAAAGACACACTTTGAAAAGAGTGTCCGTGGAGTTTCTGGCACATTCTTCTCCATAGAGATCTACGCTTTGGAACGTGCAAATAGCTTCATATTGTTACGAGCTTGGGGTTCGTGACAATAAAAAGAGCCGAATAAATAACCAAAATGACACTTTAATTTAAAAACACTAATTATAACTTTAAACTCACTAATTATTAAACACAAGTTCACCACTGATCACTTTATTCGCACTTGAAGATCGCTTCCGAAGTATTCGCTTGTATCGCAAATCCAATACTAACTCGGTCGCGGACTACGCACTCCTTATATAGGACAGTTAGTTCTAGAAACTTCTATTCTCGACACATCTGGAATGTTCTCGTAACTACCGCTGCCGACTGACCAGATATCGAGAAGTGTAGAATGTTCTGGCAAAGAAATGTCTAGAAGGTACTTGACCCTACTAGTTCTGCTACTCGATACTAGATGGCGCTAGTAGTACATACCCGACATTAATTCTGGCGCGTAACAATATTTTTGACAGACCGACCCTGACGATTCAAAAATGCCTGTAAATTTGGTTAGATTTTCTGCACCTGCAGCAGCCGCTCCAGCGCAGCCCGCCGTGCTAAGAAGGTAGGATGGCGCCAGGGTGTCGACATAATGTTGTGATATTGCGTCCCACACCAAAGGTCTATCCACCTTCCAAGGCATTATGTTCATGCCATCTGGCTTCTTTTCAACGTCACGTGCCAAGCCTTTAGGTTCTAAAACAGCTGGTAAGAGACAAGAGCCCGACGGATGATGTCACTAATGCTGGCGTACCGTGCTAACCGACCAGCGCTCCTACTGCTGGACAGGCCATGGTGTCCGAGGCGGTCGATTGCTTCACCGCATTGACACCGATGTGGGGATCCGCTAGACGCACCCAGACGTAGACACGGAACGGAAAGTACTGTCACTCAGTAAAGTACCTATATCGGGTGACGGTAGTGCCTGTAACCAAAGACCCGTCACTCCCATTCACCCACAGCCAGTAGGCGGGCGCGCTCCGCAGTATTGGTGGACGAATTTATGAGGTTATTCCGTACCAACCTGCAGAGCGTTTAGTAATAGGTTATCGGGCAACGTCATTTCTGGGCAAGCCACTTTCCAAGCGTTCACTCCATCGGTCAAGCACGGCACTTCACAGTTAACCAATGAAGGCGTTAAAATCCTTTTGGTTAACTGTTGCGTGAGTGGACCGAAGACAGTAACGCCGGTAGGCTTCAGAGTTGTTTATTGAAATAAAATTGAGCTCCTGCTATATCTGTGCCCTGACACAACATCGTGCTATTATGACATTGAGCACAAAGAGATCTATAAACTTTGTTTTAAGTCATTGTGAATATGCAAACAAATTAAAACAATTCAACGGAGTCGTTACATTGATTGACAACACTTATCAACAGGCCGCAGTAGTATATTGACTCGAACGAGGCGAGCACACCATATGTTTGTAATAGTCACCGCAGAGACCATCGGACACAATTTTATGTGTTATAAATCACGTAATTATTGCGGACAAAACATACCATAAAACATATGTGAACCGTATTAACGTTAACATTACAACAGAGATTTCAAGAACTAATAATTTAAAAAACACGCTTGCGTTACAAATATCCGTTAATATTTTAGGCTTAATGGTACCTACAGTTGGTAGTACATATACTACATTAAAAAAAACATTTTATGTAACTTTTGATGACTTGATTACTTAGTACTGTAGTAGAAGGTAGGGAACTGTATCCCTATTAATTGCACATTAATAATAATGAAGGATGTATTAATCCAGTAAGATGCCGGGGGATCTTGACCGTACTTTCGGGATTGTCCTGATAGCTGTGGTATACCTCTCCACTCCTCCAGCACCTCAGGACATGTAACATTTTTCTGCATTTTATTGCAACCGTTTTCTGGGGCCCATTTATTGAGTGTGCAAGTCATCTCCTGCAATTTTCAAGCCGTGTTTAATAATGGCACGGTTGGCGTAGAGGTTGAGCGATTGAGACAGTTATCGCGCAGAAGGAGGCTGCGGAAAGGGAGAGGGAGATCTCGACCGCTCTCCCGGCCCGCAGCAGACGCATCGGGCGTCGGAGGAGGGCATACGCTGCCCTCTTCCGGCCCTCCTAACTGGGTCCAGAGGCGGCGGATTTGGGGATGTCCGTCGCCCCCCATTCATCCGGACCCGAGGTGGCGGCGCGTGGTGTTCCCGTGCGCCCCTCTTTGACGTAGCGAGGGGAGTCAAACACCCCACTCCCCTCGCCGACGCGAGGTGGCCCGCAGCGGCGGGCCGGCACCAGCCGGGGATTGCGGAAGTCGCATACGTTCCCGCGATCCCCGGCGTAGGTGGGAGATGGAACACCGGGGTGGTTTCAGTCAGTAAGAGTCTGACAGACCCCTCCACCGGCCCCAGGGTGGAGGATTTCCATGAGGATTTCCCCCCGAAATCAAAAAAAAAAAAAAAAAGAGGTTGAGCGATTGCCTGCCGCGCTGTGTGTCGTGGGATCGATTCCCGCACGGAACAAATATTGGCAAGGCTTTCACAGTAGTTCCGGGTCTGGCTGTTTGTGTATGTGAGTTTATGTGTTTGTAAACGCACCCACGATACAGGAGAAATTCATAGTGGGGGCAACTTTGTTTTTTTTTTTTTTAAAAAAAGAGTAATAATCTATTTCTGAGTATATGGTACAATAAGAAAGAAAGAAAGAAGAAAGAAAAGCTCTTAATATTAAACAGTTTCACATACACCCCCGTAACAGGTGTAGAAATATTAAAATTACGTTAAAAATAGGTATTTTTTTATAATAATTATTATTATTTATTTACAACTTACCACAAATAGCAGAGAAAGTAGTTAAATAGTCTACAGACACAATTTTATAAATTATTTGTGGAAGACTGGTCCAAACTAAGTTTTTTACAAAACCTGTACGTCAGGTCACCAGGCCCCTTAAACAAAGTTTTACATTATTATTGTTGTACTGGAGACGATCTGATTCGCATATAATATTTAAATAAAATTCTCATACATTATAATATTGCAATATTAATTAGATCATAACTTGATTTACAAAAATATAATGATTTAGTTAGGAAACATGCAAGGGAGGATATATATGAATTAATGTGGTGTGTGGGCGAGTGTGTGTGTGGTGTGTGGGCGAGTATGTGTGGTGTGTGGGCGAGTGTGTGTGGTGTGTGAGCGAGTGTGTGTGATGCGGAGTGAGTGCGTTTGGTGTGGGGTATTTTGTGTGCGTTGTAAAGGGAACAGTATGTTAGGATATGGTTTTGAATAGATCTTCAATTTGGGTATAATCTAAGGTGATAAGCCAGTCAGTTATATTTCTTTTAAAAGATGTTTTGTTTAGGGTATGAATAGAGAGTAAATCATTCAGTCTGTTGTTTAGAAATGGGCCAAGAAAAGAAAAGAAATTACGGTTTAATTTGGTTCTTACCGATTTAGGTTGGCATACATTCCTTCTTCTGCTTCTCTTGTTGGAATTTTGATGGGTATTTATAAAATCAATAAGATATCGTTGTTTCAAAGCAACATGGATGATAAAAAGCTACCGAATTGAGAGGACTTATAAACTTCTACAGTGGGATGACGGAAAGGAAGGAATTGTGCAACTTTGAGGACTGCCCTTTGAGCCCTTTCAAGTGCTAAAAGGTTAGTTTTGAACGTTCCACCCCATGAAGTGATGCAATATGTCAGGAGAGATTGGCACAACGCACAGTAAACAGATAGAAGTTGCTTGGAGTTAAGGATAGACCGAAGATTTTTTACCACAAAGATAAATTTCCGTATTCTGCTAGTGAGACAATTTATATGTGCGGCAAAATTTAATGTAGAATCTAAGGTGACCCTCAAATACTTAATATTCTCGACTTTCTGCAATTTGTAACAAGAACAATCACCGTTATGAGGGGATGAACAGGTGTGAGCGAGAATGGAGAAAGGTTGGAGTGATGACTGCGGGCTGTTTCTTAAAGAAAAGGCTATATATTTGGTTTTATTGAAATTTAAGGTGCGTATGTTAGTTTTTAGCCAATCATGTATATAGTAGGCGCCAGATAAATGTGGAATAAAGTATATTGACCTTTCCCTAATAACTGTTCATAGGTACCTGAACAATTAAATATGAATCGTTTTTCATTATTAGACAATGTTAAGGATCACGAGAGATGATGATTCGGGACAGCTTTGTGTCATTAATTCCGTTTTTCAAATTAAAAATGTCAATAATTGTAGGTGGGTCAATGACCGTTATTCCACGATTATCTGGCACCTACTATAGTATTAAACCCGACTTGAGCGCAGTTATGTACCTCTTCCCATGAGTAGTATGATGTAGTAAAAGAAGCACAGTGTCATCGGCAAAAGTAATAATGCGTCCATTTTGAAGAGAGATATTGCAGAGGTCGTTAATATACACCAGAAATAACGTGGGTCCAAGGATGCTTCCCTGGGGAACTCCAAACGCTACGGAAAAAGTGTCACTGAAGTGGTTATCAATTTTAACTAACAATCTTAAAAAAGAAAAAAGTAATCTTTGATGAGTGACAACTGATTTCCACGTTTTCAAGCTTACGTAGCAAGATTGGAACCGACACTATATCAAAGGCTTTGGATAGGTCAAAAAAGATGGCTAATGACTTCTTTTTATCATCCATGTTAGAAACAATAAAGTTAGTCAGCTCATGCACCGCTATGGCCATCGATTTCTCCGCACAAAAACCGAACTGGAACTGGTACAGCAGGTTATTTGATTCTAGATATTTCACCAACCTTTTGTTCAGTAGTCGTTCCCGAATTTTCGATATGGCAGGCAGAATTGATATTGGTCTATAATTATTAACACAGTGTCGGTCCCCAGTCTTGTGAATGGGATGGATAAGTGCTTTTTTAAACGCAAGTGGAAAGGTACCAGACTCTATCGCCAAGTTGCAGACAAGTGTTACGGATGGTAGTAAAAGATTCTTATGTGCAATGAGAAGGGTTGAAGAAATACTGTCGCAGCCCACGGCACAGTCGCGCTTGAGAGAAGAAATAATATCCGCTACGTCGTCTTCACCATGGAACGGCAAAAGGTAGGTAGATGGGTAGTGAGGGGGCAATCATAACCCTGCCGTTGTGCGGTTATTTTACTTGCTAAGGTTGATACAATATGGGCAAAAAAGTGGTTTATTTTATTTAAGGAATGAACTGGTGGATCCTACGGGCTTTTTAACTCAGTTGGTGATGTGTTGGGTCTTGATCTATTTGAGACTTTATTTATTACCTTCCAAAGGCGGCGGTTGTCTTCATCCGCCTTTTCACTTCATTTCTTTCAAATTCCCTTTTAACTTTTTTTAAATTTTGTTGCAAAAGTTTCGATACCTTGTGTATGTTGTCCTTAGTATTAGATTGTCAGGATGTTTTTTTTTTATTTAGATTGGTCTGTTTTTATACATCTCAAGAGACCTGGGGTTATCCCGGGTGTGTTTATATTTATTATTTATTAATGAAATGCCAAAAATAACGAATTATATAATGACGAATGCGTAAGAAAAAAAAAGACAATAACATACATACACAAAGCGACGCACACGCAAATATTTTTTTCCTGAATTAGTGTGCAACCCACCAACCCGCCTGCCAAACGTGCCGATTATGGAAACCCTTGAGGGAGACCTACATATGTGCAGCAGTGGACGTCTTTCGGCTGATATGATGATGATGAATATTAGTGGGAAACATTCGTATGCGTGGGGTTGTTAAAACTGTTTAAAGATTTTGATTGCCATGCAATTGGAATTCCTGCTATACAAATGCAGTAGAATGGCTGGGAAATGTGTTCATACAATGGGAACATGTGCTAATATCTTTTGATAAACACACAAATTTCAAAAATATATAGACAAGGAAGTGGACGAATTTTTAGTGGTTTTCAATAATGGCTTACAATGCTCTAAATATCTGCTCCATACACAGCCCTGAAACATTTTTTTGTGCTATGAATGCTCTATTCACTTCTACTGAATTTCCTCATTTCACGAGGCCGTAACGCAGCACTGATGCAAAATAGCTATAATAAGCATTGAGGGCAGTTTATTTACTGGCTATTCGTCTCAGTTTTCGAAGAGCAAACACAACTTTATCGAGTCGAGTGCAGACGTTTTTAGGGTACCGTACTCAAGGGTAACTAAGGGTAAAACGGGACCCTATTACTAAGACTCCACCGTCCGTCTGTCTGTCACCAGGCTGTATCTCATGAACCGTGATAGCTAGACTGTTGAAATTTTCACAGATGATGTATTTCTGTTGCCGCTATAAGAACAAATACAAAAAACATCATAAAATAAATATTTAAGTGGGGCTCTCATACAACTAACGCGATTTTGTTCGGTTACGGAACCCTTAATTTGAAAGTCCGACTCGCACTTGGCCGGTTTTTTACATGTTCTTTCCAATTTAATTTTTCGTCATTAACTATTCCCAAGAATAAGGTTACACAAACTTTGTTTTACCAACGTTCCAGCCATTTCATTGCTTTTTGTATTCAATTAGAGTTAGACTTGTTAGTTTAGTTAGACTAGAGTCAAGAGCAATATCATATTAAATCTAAAAAAAAATAAAAAAATGTTATGTCGATTTCTAGATCGTTCCTATTCGAAGATTTTATTGTGAGAGTAGTGTCATCAGCAAATAGTGTACAATTATATTTTAGGCTCTTGCAAAGGTAGTTTATTTATTTTAAATAATGAAGGCCCTAATACGCTTCCCTGAGGAACACCACAACTATTTATTTTTAAATCTGAACTGTATGTTTTTTTTTGTGTTATTATCAATTTTTGATACTACTGTCCGGCGACTCTATAAATAACTTTTAAGCCAGTCATTCTCTTTTGGGACAAAATCTTTGCTTAGCTTTGCTCATATCGAAAAATACTGATAATACAGACATTTTGTTATTGAAGGTTTCAGACATCAGTTTGACGAAAGTAAAACAAGCAAGTGAAGTTGAGTATACTGTGTTTATTAATTTAAAAAGTTGATTATTTTCCCGTACATTACCTTTCCAAAAATCTTTCATAGGACAGGGATCAATGTAATGGGCCTAGAATTGGACATATCCATGAGGTTACCTTTTTTGTATAGCGGTTTGACTATACATTGTTTTAATTTAGTAGGAAATGTTCCAGTTCACAAATGACTAAGAAATAAAATTATATAACTTAAAGGTGCTACTATGCTTGCTGCTTAGTTTTATTATATATATTTGTGGTTATTTAATCATATCCTGTAACGTTAGTATAATTTAAAGAGTTGAAAATTTTGACAATGTCTTGTTCATTAACTGGAGTCAAAAAAATACTGTCAGTGTTTAGGAGTCTTAGGAGCACCACCCCAGGCCGAAACACAATATGACAAGAATGATTGGCAGAGGGCGAGGGAGAGGCGAGAGAGACCCTTCTGACAATTTTCTTATCGTTGCTACTAGGAGATCTATGTGGGCCGAGAAGCTCAGATTGTCATCAAGAGTCACCCCGAGGTATTTGATTGAGGGGGTACGTGTGAGTTTCGGGCAGAAGCACATGCCGTTGTGTGGGCAGTTGATTCAGTGAGCGATTAGGGAATATGAAAATGAAAAAGGCTGTGTAGATTGGAAGGTAAAGCATACTATCTTTGTTTTACCTGTATTATGGGTGAGATGGTTATCATGAAGCCATTATGACTTGATCCAGTCCCCTCTGTGCCGCTTCAAAAGCTTCGTGGCAGGTACCACATATAGTGGATAGGTTTTTATTCAGCTGCACGCCATCAGCATGAAGTGCTCCATTTCTAAATATTAAAATATTTTGAATTTGAATAACTGAAAGCGTGTTGCGATCTAAACTGTTCGCGTCAACCAATCACGCGGAGACGCGGGTCAGTGCACGGGGTAGTGTGGCGGAGAGGGGGGGGGGGGTGAGCACAGAAACCTGCGATTGAAGCTAACCTCAAAGGGCCGCAAAAAGCGCCGACGGATCGCCCCAAATTGCATTCAATCAACGCCTCGTGACGCCACGATGAGCTACCCCAATGATTCGATGAGTTACGAGACGAGTTATGCTATGCTCGTAGCGGGTATGTAATGTTTTACATATACTATAATATCACTTGAAATAACGTTCACATGATATAATTTTCATATGCTATAAAACACAACCTAATTTCATGTGATCTATTGTTATATTTCATATATCCTTCATTTGCTCTAATAACGTTTAGTATATCGTTCATTTCATATACTTTTCAATTTGTATAATCCTCTTTTTATATAACGTTTGTTTGACATAATTTTCATATTAACTCATTTTTTAAAGTAACACACCGTTCTTGAGAAAAAAAAAATTTTAACCTAACCTACAGCGGGCGGGGGTTGCTCTCCCTTCGCACCTCCGGTTTTTATATACACTCTAGGGGTAGCAGCCAAAAGTCTACATGAAGTCGGGGTGCTCCTATTCAGTTTTGGAACAGATTCGACTTATTTAACAACAAGTAAAATTATATTAAATTTAACTTATAGATTTTTTTACTGTTTTTTTCTTTTTTGGTACCTGTGTTGTGTTTTTTCACACTCTTTCATTCCAATCTGTTTTATAGAAGTGATGAATTTCAATTGGCTGTCAGTCTCACATGCAATTTTTATTTTTTTATTCTGTTTGTTTTAGCTGTAAGTCATCCATAGTTGGTAAATAAATAAATATTATAGTAACTGAATATTATTTCAAATGTGCATTATATAAAATAAAATGAAATTATAACAATAATTAATTATATCATTTGATCGTTATATTAAACAAAAGTATATTAAATGAAATTTGGTCATATAATCATTAGAACTTTTGTTATTATTTCAAACATTACACACCCGCTCGTACATAGCATAACTATCGCAGGTGTCACAATACAGAACACAAAATGTATCATCAATATCATCGAGAAATGAAGATTTATTAACCGACTTCCAAAAGGAGGAGGTTCTCAATTCGTATGTTTTTTTTTGTATGTTTGTTATGCGATCATTCCGTCAATTATGAATTGATATTGATGTTTTTTTTTATTCGAAAGTCTTTACTCCAAAGATGGTCCCATTGGCACCAAGTCGAAATCTGATGATGGGATCCTAGGGAAATCGAGGGCAACCCTCAAATTTTAAAGGCACAAACAATGTTTTTCATATACTTACTAAAGCAACTCAATCAATTGGGCCTGGTAATCAACATCATTTACAAAAAAATACAAAATAATACAAATACTTTGTAGTGTTTTTTATTAGAAAGTCGGTTGTATTTTTTTGTAAAAAGTTTTTTTATTTATTTAAATATATTAATAAATAAAATAATAAACTTTGTAAACAAATTCAAGTTAAACATTTCATTTTTATTTAAGTTGTTTTTACTGACCACCATAATTCATATCTCTGCGAGACTGTCAATTGAACTTTAAATTGGCATTTTTACTCCCAAAACTAAGTTGCGACTAGGTAGGTACATTAAAAGCGTCCAAATTGAATTGCATATAGGTAGGCAGGTGCTGGTGGACTGGCCGAGTCGTACGTGGCTTCAATTTAAAATATCCGGTGATTATTCATGCGTCGGGAGCGAGCGGCGCCGCGGGACGCGAATAGCTCTCGTGAATCATGTGCAGCGGAGATAATAGATCCGATTCAATATCTGGAAGCTGTGCTCTCATCGATATCGTGTTCCTGTTGGAAGCAGCGAGTGCGAGTCACCGCGCGATGAGCACCACCGCGTCACGTGGCGAACATACACGCTCGGGCAATTTATGATAATATGGCTACTGCACCTAATATTCTAACGTCGATGTTTACCTGTAACACCGCGGTGGATACATGTTACCGTGGTTAGCACGACAGTGCACATCGTTTGGCAACAGGTAGGTATCTTGATTGCACTATTTATAGTGGTTGACCTCATCTAACAGCAATCAATATTCGGTCGCATCTGGTGAGCCAACGACCACAACACGCTGACACTTGGTGGTATGTTGTCTTGTGACGCTCGAATGTCGTTGCTGCTGGGACCGCTTGTGCGCTTAAATCACATTTATAACATCTCACATGCAGCGCTCTCGGCGCCGAACGCTCCGACAAATTGAGCGACAGTTATAAAGTGAGCGGCAAATAAACTGCCTTTACTTGTGGTCGGAGCGGAGCGGTGCTGTGCCGTGCGGTGCGGTGTTGCTTATAAACATCTTTTAAGTTTCAACATGCATGGCGGTATAATTGTTGGAGCTGTTCAAGTGTTAGCACCTCGTGTCAGCTAACTCCAAACAGTTTTCAATTGAATGTGACAGTACGAACTGTAGGCCCGGTCATATGTGTCATAAGCGTACTTGTAACTGAATGTTACTCACCGCCTTATTTACCTCAATGGCATAAGGAAAGCAATGTTACCTTCACTCGAGGAATGACAACACATGAACAGGTCACAAGTATGCCGTATGAATGTAAAATAGTTGTAACTCGTAATAACACGCGCATAAATGAAGTGAAGTGCGCAGTATTCAGCGAGTGAGGGGCGAGTTAGTGCTAACGACGTGTAATGATAATGTTACGGCGCTGTATTATCGTGTGACGTCATTATGATAACTGCCTGACAGCCCAGCGGTAGTAGTGCGAGTGCCGCTCAGTACTCACAGTAGACTCAGTATCGCATCCGGTACCAGAATACTTCCTAAAAACAGTCACCACAGTGAAATTAATTAGTTAGTTAGTATTATCATTCACTTCAGTCTCATTATTTACGAGCTTTGCGTTTATGTCGTAGTGTATTCAGTACTTGTTGATCGTCCGGAGTGAACCTTCTGCCGATTAGTGCGACGTGGTAATATCGCGCTACAAAGTGTGCCATCAAATTAAACGTAATGTTTGTTCGCAGGTAGCACTCGTCCGCGGAGACCAGTCACACACACCATCACACATACACACACAGAGGAACATTATTATGTAAGTATACGTGGAGGTGGCAACACAGTGCTAACAACAGCACAGCGTAGCTTCCTCGTACAAGAAGCAAACATCGAAAAATAATCAACGAGTTACAATAACATGAAATGTAAAAAACAACGTACGTCCAGTTTCCAGTGGGACACATCGGTACTAATCCGAGAAAACCTCATTAATGTTGGAATCGAATTTGTAGTTTAAGCTACCGCACGCTTGCCGTCGTCAAACAAGTGCTCAGTGAAAGTGTAGCGTCTGTTTAGTGGCAGTACGCGAGCGACGTGCGTACTTGTGTTCACGAGGGGTGGTGTCGGCCGAGATCTGTGCGTGGAGATAACTCTCGATGTGCCAGTCAGCACTCCGCGCTGATAGCGGCCACTTTGTTAGTAATGGCGCCCGTTAAACATAACGGCATAGCAGCGTCGTTACGTGCAAACGTCGAATGCCTATCGTTAGCCAACTAACTATTTGATTGAAAACGTATCGAGGTTATATTACTTCACCGAGGATATATCACAGCACCGTAGTAAGGAAAAGACATCACATGTCTTCTACGGTGCTGTGGCCCGATCGGCTTCCAGTGTTACCGGGCCGGTAATATACATAGAGTGGCTGAACCCAGTTGGCCCAATTACAGGTTATATTCACTATAATACAAGTAACGACTTAGAGTGCATTCAAGTTTTACTTTGTAGGGAGCCAAAGTTTTAGTAACATCTACAGCAATAATAATTTATAATACTGATTAATTTTCACTAAAAGTTACAAAAGTTGTCTTTAGGGCAAAGAAAAACATTAAAAGCTAAAAAAACTAAAATACTGGTAATTTAAAATAATTTAGCTAAAATGTTGGTAATTTTGAATACCCTGACTCCTAAACTAACTGTATGTATCTGTGTCTCAATGATCCTCCGAGGTAACAAAACCATAAAATATGATTATGGAGCGATCATTGTAAGGTTATCACAATTAATGGTGTTAAAGAAAAAACTCTCATAGTTTTTATGATTACAATAAAAATAATTAATTAAAAAACCGGCCAAGTGCGTGTCGGACCACGCACAGTATAGGGTTCCGTTGTTAGCCGTCTTCTAAACCACGTCAGAAAAATAGTAAAATGTACATCACTATTATTAGATTACAAAGTTACAAATGCCTGTTTGGTTTTAGTTCATTTTCTATGGAATTATTAGAATGGAAAAATTATAAGAATGGAGGAATTATTAGAATGGAGGAATTATTATTTATGTATATATATTTGACTCTAACAAAATTAGCAAATTATATTTCGCAAATGGACACTTGGGTGGAAAAATAGTTTGAGCAAACCCTAAATATTTTAAAATGACCTACCCCACATCATGGGGTAGATCATAAAAAAATTGTAATTTCAAGATTTTATTTTTTCACTTTGTCGGCGTGATTAATAGGTATACCCATACCAAATTGCAACTTTATTTTAGCGCTAAGCGTCTTTGAACTAAACCGCGGACGGACAGACAGAGGGACATGGCAAAACTATAAGGGTTGCTTGTTGACTACGGTACCCCAAAAACACATTTCATTTAGTTAAAATTAAATGTAAAGCTGAGTACTGACCGGTGTTACGGGCCGTAATGTAACATTCGCAGCGTGATCATGTTAAGTTACGCCGGCCCGTTTCTTAAAATCCGTGTAAAACAAAACACATACGCATCATGTTCGTACTCGTTTCCACGTACTGACAGCACGAGTGGTCACTTTGTAACATGTTACATTACGCCCCGTAACACCGGCTAGAACCCACCTTATGATGAAATATGTTTGTGTGTGAATGTGTCTGTGTGTTTTGTACCTATCATTGTTAGTTACCGCAGAAGGTTCTCAGTGTAATCTAAATTAAGGGTTTCAAGATAATCTTTAAGTTAATTTTTACTTTGGGATTTTGTGTAAGAATAAATGTTTAAACTTTTTGTTGAAGTAGTTATACAATTTAACACTATTAACATAGAACTGACATTTGGCAAAGGCTGTTCTATGGCGTTCCCGATAGGAAAACGTTATATTTAGGTGCCAGTCGGCTTCGTAAAGGGACGCGCTGAACACAGTGGAAAAGTTCTGCGGACAGCGGCTCATGCAAGCATGTGCTCGAGGGTATGAACACGGCATCTGCGAGCCAGGTCAGCGATCAAAGAAAAGTTATCAAAGCTATCTATTTTAGAGGCCATTCGATTAATATAATAGTTCATGCTATAAGAAAATCTTATCTAAATGTAGAGTACTCTAATTAAAAATCTCCATCAAATATCGTCCCGTAGAGAGTTCGTGCAGCATCATCTTCCGCGGGACGAGAGTGTCCCTAATAAGTACGCTAAAGAGGCGAGCTGGCCCGGGACCGCCGCCGGGGACAACACGGGACACGGGACCGCTAGCTCCAGATTCGGAGAGTATCAGTCATCTTTTAATGGCAGTTTTATACCTTATACATAAGATTGTTGTTTTGATATTTCACTTGATATTAACGCTTTCTGTAGAAAGCGGCGCGGCGACGCGTTCGGTTTTATAAACGACCGATTTTTGTTGATCGCGTTTTCGCGCGTTGATCCCTTTCTATAAGACAACGTCGTAGACTGTAACGCTGGCCTGACATAGAGCCAGCTACGCCGTTAGCGCTTCCTCCGCCTTTGTGAGTACTACGCCGTAGCGCGTCCTACGCCTTTGAGAGTGCTACGCCGTAGCCCGTCTACTCCTTTGTGAGTGCTACGCCGTAGAGCGTGCTACGCCGTAGGTCAAAAGTCAAAAGCCATTTATTCAAATTAGGCTGAGTGCCAGCACTTTTTGAACGTCAAAGTTCTACATAAAGACAGTCCCCCAAAACGCCCGCCCGTCACCACTTCCTAGTGTTTTAGATGGGAAGAAGTGGCGCAACAAACTCCCTAGCAACATAGGGTATGCTACTCTGGTTTAAAACCAGGAAGTGCCTGTGGCCCCACTAGTTGTTTATTATAATAACGCATAGAAAAGTACATAATAGAATAAGTAAGTAATATAATTTAAAAAATATAGTCTCACAAACACATTAATAATGGTGTTTTTTATTAAGATAGTTCGTTTTTATAAACATGTAAATTTTATAATTTAAATAGTAATCTAACTTACACTTAAAATTCAAATAAAAACTCTTAACTAAAATATGAGTCAAGAAAATTCATCCGCATCGCTGTCGACTGGAAGTGAGCGTTGTATGGCAATGATTATCCTCTGTCCGAGGTAAAAGCCGGCCCTTGGGTCACGCGAAGTGAAGAGAGGCGCCACGGCGTCCTCACCTTCCGCCTGACGCAGGTACTTGATGGATGGGTTTTAGTCAGTAAGAGTCTGACACGCCCTTCCGCTCCATCCAGAGCGGAAGAAGTCATTTGATGATTTCCCATCCTTAAAAAAAAAGGGTCACGCGAAGTGTCAACTAAGCATTTAACAAGATCTTTTAATGACGCATGAGCACTCGGACCCCACGTTTCAACCCCAAACGGCTCGAAAATATAATTGCCAACTAGGTTATTATATTTCCGCCACTTGAGGTTCTCCGCAGCTGCAGCGGCAGCACCAGCACAGCACAACGAACTAGGAAGATGGGATGGCGCAAGAGTATCAACACAAGTAGCGTCCCACACTAAAGGCCTACCCATCTTTCATGGGAATAAAGACATACCGTCCGGTCGCTTGCCATCGTTGCGTGCCAGGCCATTGGGTTCTAAGACGGCTGGTACACCGACGGCGACAAGAACGCGTCGAATAATGTCGTCGATGTTTATGTCGCTATGCGACCCGTACTTCGACAGGCCGTGGTGCCCGAGGCTGTTGACAGCTTCGCTGCAATGACAGCGATGAGGAGAACAACAGGATACGCTTAAGCGAAGGGAAGCAGCGAGGCTAAAAGTGGTATAGTCGAACAAGGTGCCCATGTTCGACGACGGTGGTGCGTGAAGCCAGAGGCCCGACTCCCACTCACACACAGTCAGTAGGCGTGCACGCTCCGTAGAGGTAGCAGAACTGGCAATTAGGTTTTTCTGAACTTCTCTGCAGAGCGGTTCATCCCACCGTCTCTGGTATGATGGGTTGTCGGGTGGATTTCCTTTCGGGCAAGCGAATCTCCAGGCATTCACAGCCTCGGCAAAGAACGGCACATCAAAACCAATCAGTGTGGAAGCTAGAATATTCCTGATTAATTTATCAGTGCCGTGAACCGAGGATATAAAAGATGGTAAACTAGTACTGGTAACTTTGCGAACGTCGAGGCATCCCATACGGATGGGAAGCGTAGCTCGGTCGTCCATGGCCACATTTAAAATTGAAGAAAGTGTATGCTTGATAATTTCGTCATTTTTTTCAAACAGTGAAGGTGCTTCCATAGATGGGAAGCACGAAGGAAATATGTTCATTTAGGGCCAAAACAGCAGACACGAATTATGGTGATGGCCGAATGCATGTTAATTTTGAACAATCTTTCCGAAACGTCATTGAAATTTGAATTTTTTCTTCAACAAAATTGAAAAAGGTATTCACAAAGATTGGCGACCCAAGGAGGCCAAAAGAGCTTTTGAATTTCGAAAGTGTGAGTTGTCGGTCAGTACTGATAGATAAAAGTAATTCGAAATTAATTTAAAACCAAATTTACATCGCCTCCAATAGTTCTATCATCAAAATACCAAACGTTAAACTTAGATTTTAGCTGTCGAATAATTGAGTGCAAAAATAGTTCAGATAGTTCGTTAGATAAACAAAGATTAGCTACACGTTCCCATTTATTTAGTGATCCTTACAACAATAGAATGATGGCGGTTGTTATCATAAAAGTTTAACGTTATGCTAATCTTAAAGCAACGAACGTGTACGTGTAATGTTCCTTTTGTAGTTCAGGCGAGTGAGAATGCAAGCCTCGCTTATTAGCGTTGTTCTCAAGACGCGTCCGCCGCGCACCCGGCCCGGCGCGCGGCGGCCCGCCGGCGTCGGTCGCGCTGGAATTTATATTAGCCTCTAGCTGACCATCGGCATCTCAGTAGCCTTTTCGTGCGCCTTGTTTAACATCGACGCTCACCGTCGTAAGATTGATGCTTCAACATCAAACACGTATTATATTCGTGTGGGAATAGCTCGGTGATCATGTTACACGTCGCGGTGTCGTGAATGCAGCGATGCAGCGATGAGGACCACTTACTAGAGGGCCAATTCTACTCTTTTATAAGCGATTTTTGCATTCGCATCTGAGTCACAATCTGTCAAAAAAGCCCCAATTTCCATACATTTTTCGTCACTTGATTTACGTATCAGTCAGTAGACGCGGTCCAAATCTTGGTATACGAGTATTACATGGTGACCTGTCTTGAAGTATTTATTTAATACTCCTTATGGAGCGACGGTTAATGATGCATTTTTGACTCATCTTAATGAATTCATAAATCAAACATTAGGTACCAATCGTACTGACGTCATATTAACGAAATAACTTTCAGCTGTTTTGAGATTTTCACTTAACATTTTCTAAATTTCTGTAAACCGAATCAGCTTGTCATAGACCAGTGGTCGTTGGGATAGCCCCCAATCATCAAACTACACGATTACTCCGTACACACACACACACACGTACCTGTCACTGCGTGGGGTCGGCGGCCGAGTGCGCGGGCTCGCAACACACCTTCATGACGCTGATCGGTGAAATGAAGGAAACTGTGATCTTGCTTACTTAATAGTGGAGAATCAATTAAGAAAATTTAAATAATTAGAATGTAACGAACAAAAACCTTAAATTCGATAAGTACTTCTTCTTTTTATGATTTACATAGAGCATCAGCCTTGGCTATAAATAACACTTTACATTTCAAGTGAATGACTCATACTAGTCCAAGTAGCGCGTGTTGGATATTGAGTGAACGTCTCCTAGCGAAGCTATGCAGCGGCCATGTTAAGTAGACGTGGAGAGCCGCGCGGCGACGTCAAACGGGCCGGAGCGGTAATCTCATCACGTGCGGACGTCTTTGTCGCGGTGCTGTACGGCTAACAGCCGGGCGCCACTAAGCGCAAGACTACTTGAATGTTTAAAAGATAAAAGACGTATTGGAATATGTCTTTTATGTTTTTCCTATCCTGGGACGTCAGGTAATAACTCCCTTTACGTCTAAGAAAGGCGCTCGAGGAACACTGCCATTATCGCGAGTAGGGCGACGCCAGTTTTGGATAGTTGAGATTGATCGGAGTGGGTTTTCTGCTTTTGAGACAGTGTGGAGGCATGTGTCGCACGCACGTGTCGCACGTTGTGCCGCGCAACACGTGCGTCTTACTGCACACTCGAGAGGCAGACTGCGGCGCACTGACGCGCGCGCAGATTACACAATCACAGACTCAACATAAAGCAGATATGTTCTCTATTCTATAAAACGATTAGTCCCTAATGTAATCTAAGACAAAAATAAAATTCTGGCATTGTATAGTCACTGATATCTGCAGAATATGCTGTGCAAGTGGTCGTCAGTAGCTGCCACGTGTGACTGAAACAATATCTATGTACTTCATTATATTGTGAGCAGAACGAGCTGAGGTAATACAAAGCGTGGCGCGAGCAGCCATTACTGCCGCCTCATAACTTACGCTGCGACATTCACTCCACTGCTTATTTACACCAACATATTAAAGGCGGTCCGCTTAAAGAATGGCCTATTTCAATTTCTTGTTGTTATTATGTGCTACTGTGGCAAATATACCCAAGTCTTGTAAACGAACACAATCCTGGCACAAAGAGCTGTGCTGTGAGTGGAGCCTGACTTAAATGGTGAGAATTAGTTACCTGTAGCACTCCATAACTTCTAACACAGAGTTCAATCAAAAATAAAAGGGACCCGTCTTCAGAGCACTGTTTAATAGTTACAAATTAAATTGTTGCTTTTTGCCACTGGTAAGAAACCAGCATCGTGTAAATGAGGCTTTACAATTTGGCCGCAAAACGCCGCGGACAGGTTTATGCCAATGAAAGCCTATCACCTTATACAATTTCAATCCCAAGCCACTCGTGTCCCAACTGAAAACTTCCAAACGAGGAAATTCAATTACAGCTTGCGAGCACTGTTGTGGACTTTACTCTGTGCTGGCAATCGAAGCCGCCCGATATACTGCCGTGCTTCACGTTGCAGCAACAAGGCTTATGTGACAAAAATAGGTAGGTAGAAGGTAGTATGAATAAGGATACATTAGTATGTATCCTTATACATAAGTAAGTAAATAGTTTAAGTAAATAGTTTTAAGTTAGTAATGTACGAGGAAGGTAGTCCTTCCTCGTACATTAATAACTTAAAACTATTTACTTAAACTATTTATATCGACTAAACCTAACTACATACATACAAAAACAAAATATACTTAGGCGTCGAAGTATTCCTCCGCATCGCTGTCATCCGGAAACGTGCCCAGAAGACTAGCAGCATTGCCACGTTGAATGGCAATGCTAATCTTCTCCCGCAGCCAGCAGACGTGCATTTTTAATGTCTACCTTGAATGACCTCACCTTCATCGCTGTTGAGATAAGAAGACATGGCGCCTACGCATATTAGGACCTTTAAATGTTAAGGAGTCAGGCCATCGTGGCCACCGGTGGAGCCACTCCAGAAGGAACAGACGGCCGCGCACACTTGTTGTCCTGTAATATTAATAGAGTTTGTTTCTGGATCGGGAGGATCGGGGAAGGTGAGATCATCTGCCGGGGCGGGGTGTTTGTTCTCCAGAGCCTTAAGTGTCTCTGGAGAGTACGGCGCAACCACATCGCTGCTAAAGATGATCCTAGCTGCACCCCTGATATCACCTTATACATAGTACAGTTACCTGATACACTCTGTAGACATCGCGTCCGTGAAACCTGACGTTCAAGAAACTCACGTAAGTTATGTTGACAAGGTGACGTCCTCCGGCAACACATCGATATCCACCTACCTGCCCATCGGTTCGGAATTGATTCGCTATGGTTTTAGCAGAAAACCAATAAGTGGTATTTTATTTCAAGTAGAAACCTTTGAGGAGAATACAAAAGAGGTTAAGATTAAATAGACAACGAACGAACGAATCGTCGGGAACGTAATCGGTCGGAGGTAATTTGCAGACTAAACGGATTTCTGGCAGACGGGCGGTGCTTACGGACGCGGTTCACTCCGCGCAGTAATTGAAACGGACGCAGACGGGCGACAGGGAGAGACAGCGAGCGACAAGGTACGAAAGGGAGCGACTGGGTGCGTGCACAGTGTTAGGTGAGCAGCGGGTGCATGCTGGGCGCTGGGCAATGTTACAGCACTGCCCCGCATGCACTCGTAGTTCATTTTTATAATTGTTACATATTTTCTTACTTATATATTTAATACTAATAATAATAGCTATGGCCCGTGACTTCGTTCGCAGGTATGTCGCAAAATAAAAAGATGTCGCTAGAAGAGATCGCTAAGAACAAAGAATACGAAGAACTTGAACCTTACTTTCACATGAAAAAAGTATTTTTCAAATCTGTTCATAAATGACGGAGTTATGAGGTAACAAACATACAAAATAGCCGTATTGAGAAACTCCTTCTTTTTTTGAAATCGGTTTGAAAAGAAGCAACAAAATATGTATTGATTGATTGATACATTCAAATTATTGGATTCCGAGGTCAAACTCCCCGGGCACGTCACTAATCTGGCTACTTTCTATTAAATATACTTACGAGCATCCTGCATTACCTGACCCCTTTTAGAATTAGGAAACTGGAAGAGTGTTATGCAAGGCAATGACTGTTGATACAGTCAAACAGAACGGTGGGCTAAACGGAAGAGGTGATCCTCTTCCGTTTACCCGGGTAATATTTCGCTATGAGAAACGTTCTAATGATAGCAGCGATATTCTCTTTACACGATGTTAGTAGTAACTTTTTGTGTATAAGTTGCACAACACTTTATTACCACGCGATAGAGCTACATGAAGTTGGCCATGGGAAGTCTACCCTCGCAACAGATAATGTCTGGCCCTGGGCTGGTCGTGACGAATCATAGGCTAACTGGGAATTGAACCAAACCAAAAAGAATCAAAATCGCGGACATACATAAGTGTCGAATACAGAATCTCCTTCATTGAAGTTGTTAATTATTGGGAATGAGACGGACTCTGGGAATGAAAACCACATCACCAGAGCAACCTGCTGTGTTTCGGCTTCGACGACATTTTGTTGGGGATTTGCGACTTTCAGCCGCATGCCATTGCAAAGTATTAGAAGGATTAAATATCTGAGTAGAAATCACTAAACTTTACCGAATAATGTGAATCATTTTCTTCCATGCCTTCATGGAAATAATTAATTCCCTAGTTTCCCCAGAAACATTTGTCAATATTATGGGTATTGATGATTGCCGCTGGGTTGTTGCGATAGGTCAAAATAGTTCATTGGGGAAATAAATTCAAGCTGTGAAGCAACGGGACCACACAGGCTCTCCACTGAAATAGCCTCACCGTCTTCTACATTATGTGTGCCGTCACCAATTTTGAACAGGCAATTCGAAAAATTCTGTGCATTGCAGTGGCCTAGTAAATATGCTCGCATATCTGAACTTTAATATGTTGACTTTATGTTCATTTCGCCGAAGAATAGAGCTCATAGGGCAGGCATCTATTTCCTCAGGGTATTACTGGGAGAGGCTGCTTGAAGTTTCTTTATGACCCGCAAAGTCCTGTCTGCTGCTTCCACAGCTGTGAGCACCCATTCCAAATTATTAAAAACCATTATGATTAATGAGACCTTATTAGTGTCATCTTTCTAAAAATAACAAAAAACAGGCTCTTTCTATGCATCGTGTAGGGTTCCGTAGTATCTAACCCGTCTCCTAAGCCATGCCAGGATAATAATAAAATGTACTTAACTATTATAAGATTAAAAAGTTACAAATGCACCTGATTTTAAGTCATGTTCTAAAATTATTACGGTGTTTTCAGTTTCCCAGTTCCATTTTATTAGTTGGTCGACTATTCCTCATTAACTGGTTAAGCTTAGGTGGCGATGATAGTTCTCCTTTTAAGTTCGTTATACATGACACATATATGTATATATGCTACTATCATTAATTTTTTCAAGTTCCAAAAACAACCGTTTAGCTGGCAGGGGGGGGAACACTTGACTTCAACAAAAATAAGCACTTTAAAGCTCAATATTTCGCAAACGGTCTACCCAACGACACCCCACAACATGGGGTAGACGATAAAAAAAAATCATCGCCACTTTACATGTTTGGGCGGCCTGAATAAAATGTATTTCAAAATTTTATTTTACCACTTTGCGGCGTGATTAATATTTATACCCATACCAAATTTCAACTTTCTAGCGCTAAGCATCTCTGAGCTAAACTGTGGATGGACAGACAGACAGACGGACATGGCGAGCCCGAGCTAACCCAACTCTTTTTGTCGTTCTAATAATAATCCATCACAGGCTTGACCTTCTGTCTGCGGCTGGTGCCGTGGCTCCAGGCTCATCAAAACAGGCCCATCTTCGTGAAATCTATCCTTATTAGGCTATCTAATATATGCGCGCGCTTGCTGACGAAGATTAGCATTGGGCAACCCAAGCGAACGTCATTCTTCCGCGGAGAATCTTAACATTGCGATTCAAAACATGAGTTCAAATGCATAACGCCATATAAAAAACATGAAGATGAACTATCAAAATATTAGTTCGGGCAAATTGTAGTAAGCTTCACTTAACATTACGTGTTTGTTTTATTTCAATCAGTTCAAACATAAAAACAAGTTATGTTTATTTAAATATTCAAGTCAAACAATGATAGGAAAAGTAATGTTCAGTTGAGTTGGCAGAAACTTTGGTCGATTATTTATAATTACTGACTGACTGACTGACGGACGACGCACAGCCACAAAAAATAATTTGGTGTACAATAAAGTTTATATAAATAAATATGGCAGATCAGCAGTAACCGACGTCACTACAAGCGCATGTGTCTCTGCAGCGCGGAGACGAGTCATCTATTGTATCGGGGAGGCTGCGGCGGGTAGACGGGGGAGGGTTTTCATTAATTGATAAGTGTTAGATAAGAGGCGCCAAGTGCGGCCGCGGACGCTTGATTAACTTGAGCCCCCGACCGCACCCGATGCGGACACAGCTAGTAGTTGTAGTTTGTAGGCACATACCTACCGTCTACAAACCACACTGAGCCGAACTTTTCTTGCCTCAATGGGATTGCTAACGCACACAAAAACGGAAATCAGTCGAATTCCTATCTTTACTGAAACTGTTATTGTAATTTTTAGTTTCCTAAGTATGTTTTTAAATAGGGTGCCGCTCATTTAGTATAAGATTATTTGCTCTATTTTCAATAGATATAACGTTCAAATGACATAACTTTTACTTCATCTAACAACACTTGACATAATTTACATTGAACATAACCAATAACAACATTTTCTGTAATGTTCATATGATACAATATCATTTTGTATAACGCTCTTTTGACATAATTTATAATTTCGTATACAAACATTTGATATATAAACGTTCGACATCATTATTTTTAGGCATAGTTATTTTCTGAGGCGCTTACTCGGACAGTTTTATAGAGCAGATCTGACAAGGATACGTTAGGTTTGTCAGTTCTTTTATTAACCCTTAAACCACTTCTAGGACAGATCCAAGCTTAAATGAAATGAAATTATATCTCTTGGATATATATCACAAGTTGTTATACACAATGGATGATTATACAAATAAAAATTATCTCAAATGAAATTATATCATACTTTTTAATACTAAAAAAAAAACAAACATTACAGTGAAGGCCGTCGTCAAGTCCTCGAGCTAAGCTTCTGACACGCATGTAACGCATCGAATCCGTCCCCACGACCTGCCAATAAACTGTACGCACAGTGCCACTGACTACTGAAGAAGTGTCGCTTGAGATGGATGGAGGATGTTGACGTAGTCGAGCGACACGAAGCCAACAGAGCACTTACTAGATCTCGTCACGGTAAACTTTTTTCGACCTAGTTCAGGGGTTCCCAAACTGTGCGTTGCGACTCTCCGGAGTGTCGCGGTGCTTTCCTAGATGCGTCGTAAGCCACCACAGAAACGCATATGCTGCAACTGGCAAATACAATAGGAGAGTCCTGTTTTGAAAGCCTTTCTGCATAAAATATTTGATGAAGATGTGATTTGAAGCCAAGTTTGCAATAAATTGATATTTGTCAGATTTAATCAGAAAAGCAAACTCATCCGTCTCATAGGTTTTCCCAAACGGAGCTACACATAGGTATCTTCTTTTACAAGGGCGGTGCAAAAAACATAAAATGTAAAGAGAGTCGCAGTATAAAAAAGATTAGAAACCCCTGACCTAGTCTATTCCGACCCCCAGCCATGGGGGTCTCCCGGGGAGGGGGGTGCGCGCAATTAATAACCGCGCGGTCAAGTCTTTACTAGCAACTAAGATAAACCACTTAAACTTTCTGTATCGAGTGACTGTTTACAGATCTGTCCAGACGCCTAGTTGACACTTCGCATGACCCAAGGACTGGCTTTTACCTTGGACAGAGGTTTGGGAACATGACCAGTGGACAGAGATACGGAGGAATTTTTAGACTACATATTTTAGATTAGAGTTAAGGATTAGTGTTAGTAATAGTTTAAAATTTAAAAAATCGAGTGACTTATTATTTACTACCAACAGTTTGCATGTCAGCCACAGCTTTACACATGTGTATATGATCAATTCTGCAGACAATCTGTCATGTCCATTTGAAGCGGTTGAGGTGAGATTAATGAACAAACAACTTTCATATTTCCGATAGTATTAAGCTTGACGGTAGAACTTCGCTGTGACCATAGAAGTCTTACAACAGATGATCTCTGAACCGCCGCCGCCGTGCCTCGCGCCAGACGTGACTAACGTCACCAAGCTTATATCCAGCGGTTCGCAATCGTAACCTTTTTAAAACGGTCCTTGATAAAGTCATTTCCGTAGTAAAGGCGAGTCCAAAGAGGCCACTCTCCGTGCCGAGGACTCCACGCATGAATATTCAGCGCGCGCCGATGGCGGCGAGCGCGGCGTACACCCGTGTGCTCGCAGCCTTATTATTACGTGCACCTTGTTCTTTCGGAACATGTAAACATGTAATAAAACACAAGTATTTGCATAAAGAAGCTTCAGGAAAGCAGCTCGGCGACCACACCACCCGCATGACACGATATCCTCTCATTTGAAGCAAAGTCAAAGTCAAAGTTATTAATTTTTTAAGGGTTTCATGTGACATGTTCGAAGACTACAATAGAAAGACGAGCTTCATATTTTTTAGCTTTTGTCTGTCTAGTCACGCATGCGGATACTACAGTCGTAACAACCACTGTAACGAGTCCGATGACATAATTCACCGGGTGTTCGCAAGAGTGTTGTGAGAAACGGACGGATTTACACCTGCGAACAATAAGTTCACAATAAAGCTGCGATACACCGCTTTATAAAAACTTTTAAGCGCTTAAATCTTCGCACTCGACTGGAAGCTGCCGCGCCTTAGCTCATGTTATAAATCTCGTCACAACAAAATATAAGACCGAGAAGCGTGCCCACGCCGCGCCGCATCGCACCGCAACACGCAGCAGCTTACCGCACCGCACCGCACCGCACCGCATCGCCGTGACCCGCTGCGCACAATCATCAATCAATTACTTACGGCGATGTCACGTACACCACTCGACGGCCTCCACATCGAGCAGTTCGTGACGGAACGCGTCTTCAGATGAACCGATTCTTAGCTGCTCGCGCCTGACCTCAGTCCCCGCTGCGTTTGAAGGGATTGCGTCCAATCGTTCAATTATAATATTCCTCATCATTTAGCATGCAATCGCTCGGCAAAATGTATCAGTAATGAGTCGCCGGCGGGTGGGGCGGGGGGGGAGCGCTGGAGCGGCAAATGAGCGGCAGATTACCGGCGCGTTGTTTTGCCAAATTTTAATAACCCTCCGAGCTAATAGCGCGCGCTGTGCTACCCCGCGCGATCCACTCGCGCGTACTAACAGAAATGTTCATGTTCTCAAATTCATTAAATTATTCAGATGTTTTCCAATATGCATGGTTATAACTCTCACAAGAGAGTTCTCTTTGGTCCGCTGCATACAAATGCAGCAGACCAAAGATAACGAACGGAATTAATCTTTAAACACCAACTGCACAAAAACGACAAATTAAATGTCATACAAGTATAACCAAAACTAAGTCATTATTTTCCGGCGGATTCTAATGAAATTCAGGACGATATTATCACTCGGATGTGATGTGATTAAAATTTGGGAAAAATATCTCGCAGTGGGAGACGAGCATATTCGTCTCCCACTGCGAGATATTTTCCTCAGGGAAAAAGGTGTCTGCGTTGGGCTAGCTTCAATCCCTCGCTGCATTCAGGATTTAACTCCCTCTCTTCGCTTGCCAGGTAAACTCTTTAACTGTCTCGCTACGTCGCTCGGAAGTTGACTTACTTAATCTACTATTAAACTGACCTACTTGTAAAACTTTTTTTAATTTCATAGGTAAGGTACTCGTACATGAAAGGATATAGTATGACAGCATCGTAACAGGAGGCGTTTTCAATTTGTCTGCCTTTTCCCAATGGGTAAAAGGTAAGGGTAGGTGTACTTCGAAAAAGCCAGTGTCCTGAAGCCGCTTCACACCCTGCCGTGCTCGTACGCTCGCGTCGGGTAGTCACAGGTGTCAGTCTACACCTCAACACGGCGGCGGTCCAGCAATGTAATATTAATAAACTTATCAAATTGTTTTACTATCAGTGCTCACAATGTAAGCCAGCAGTCGTCAGTCAGCGAAGTGTTACAATCCGCGCCACCTATTATTACACCGCTGATCGTGGAGGTGGTTCAGTGCCACATCAATAAACACCAACTTTCTTAACAGTACCCACTCTCGATTTATTACTATTGACAATATTGCATTACGTTAGGTTTCACTGTTTGTATGAAAATAGAATGTTGTTTTTTTTTCTTTTTTTGTGAGTGGCGTCTCGCAGTTCAACCTACAAGGTTGTTGACTGCTTAACCGGGCTTGCCTGTGGTGACTTTAATATAATATTAAAGCCTCCAGCCAGGGCTTATAAAAAACTTACAAACTAAGCGACTACCCCTTAGGGCACCCCCTGTGGGGTACGGGCCTCGGCTTAGGGCGTCGCTGGGGGGAGGACAGCTATGGACAGGCTGGATCGAACTAGAAATAGAATGTTGTTTTAACATGTTTCATAAGTAGTGAGCGCTCGTCTTCATAGCAGTCGCGTACCACTCTGTCGTAGCACTCGCGTAGCAACTCAGTCGTAGCCAACGCGTTGTACTTCTGTCGTAGCACCTCCGTCGTAGCTCTCGCGTACAACTCTGTCGTAGCTCTCGCGTACAGCTCTGTCATAGCAGTCGCGTAGCACTCCGTCGTAGCACTCGCGTACCAACTTTATCGTAGCACTCACGTAGCAACTTTGTCGTAGCACTCGCGTAACACCTCTGTCATAGCACTCACGTAGGACCGCTTTTGTAGCACTCGCATGGCACCTCTGTCGTAGCACTCACGTAGCATCTCTAACGTAGCAATCGCGTAGCACTCGTGTGTTATTTTTTCCGTATTTTATATTTTATTGTAACACCATAAACTCTTATAAATTTTCTAATCCTACTACTATTATAAAGGCGAAAGTTTGTAAGTATGGATGTATGTATGGATGTTTGTTACTCTTTCACGTAAAAACTACTGAATGGATTTTGATGAAATTTGGCACAGAGGTAGATTATAGTCTGGAATAACACATAGGATACTTTTTATCCCGGGAATATGTTCCCTTAGGATAGTTTTCGACAATCACGCGGGCGGAGCCGCGGGCGGCAACTAGTAATGTATAAGTAAAGAATTATTTATCCATATTTTTTTTAACTTAGTTAAAAAAAATAGTTAGTTTTTAATGTTAGTTAGTTTTTGGATATTACGGCTGGGAATAGTTAAAATTATGTAAAATAAATATTTCAGACCCTCACAATGGGCTTTCATTTCAAATGTCACACGCATGGCACCGATAGAATTTATTTTTTCTGTGGATCACAGTTAATACTTCTGTACCCATCATCAGTATTCATCAGATTCGGAGCAAATTGGCTGTGAGTGCTGTGACGGACCGACAGACACAAGTGACACAAGCCGCTCCTATAAGGGTTCCATTTGTTCAAAGGGTCGTTTGGAACCCTAAAAACGACATTTCTACTGAAGTAGTAACAGTAGTTAGCAACATTGAATACAATAAAAAACGATGTAATAACAAAATGTTTTGACAACAGTTAGCTCTCGCATTTAAAAAAATTAAAAAAAAACTAGCTCCTGCCAGCGGCTTTGCCCAAGTAAAAGAAGAAAAATATCACAAGTATAGCATGTCCTAATCCAAGATATGGTCTAGCCGTGTGCCAAGGTACATCCGCGCTCAATCAATCGATAAGCTTGGGAAGAAATCAAACAAAAGGACCAACAGAGTTACTTCCGCATTTACCTATAAGTATAGTATAGTATACTAAGAGTCATTTAAGTTTGCCACTCTAAAGTTCGTCACAATTCGCAGCGCAGTAGTCTATTTTACAACCGATCATAACACCGCGCATGCGCGGTCTCGCGGAAGCTGGCGCGTGTAGTGACGTCTCAGTCGCTCGTATACGTTCGATGCTTACTTGTGTCTCGCTTGCTTAATGCAATAAGACTGTCGATGCCATAAGTGTTACACTTTGTTATTATTTTAAATTAGTTGTTTTCGTTATTGTTTTGTTATCTTCTTATTAATGCCTTAAATGTCCCCATAAATTTATTTATGGTAGGAGTTTCGGAAATTTTGAGCGATAGTGAGTTAATACTAAAAGACTTTATATTGACTAATAAACTTTATATTGAACTAGTTTGAGTAATGCGCTGTGCCCCCGCTTGTCTATGTTTATTATCCACCTTCGACCTGCGACAATGAGTTAGCTGGCTATACTTCAAGTGAGTGCATGTACCTTTAAATTTAGCTTTCATTTATTTGGTGCGAACACAATCCCTCACTTTGAATTACCTATACTTATTACCTTCTTGTGCATTTCTACCTACTTATCTTACAATCGCAAACTGCTTCTACAGCTTTATTCAAGTGAGTAAAAAAAAAATACCTACGTAAAAACAAAAATATTTTTACGCGCTAACACTTTTTTACTCGATTGCACCTGCGCGGTCGTCACAAACAGCTAACTTCAGAGAGGCAAAGATGGTTTGCTAGCAGTATATATGATGTTGGTATGATGGGATGTTGTTGATATGATGGTATATTTCTTAGAACTGTTCACATTCGAGAAGATGTACGTTATAAAAGAACAGGCTATAAACCTCCTTGAAAACATTCGAGAAAAATGAACGCTAGGTTTTTCGAACTCGAAATCGACTTATTTTTGAATGCACATAAAAAAAATATTATCACCCGTCAATTTATAATTGATGTACAATTAAATATTTCTTTTATAAAATATATTATTTTCATATCAAAACATATACTGATTGCACATCAAACTAAACAGAGCTACACGAACTTAGTGCACCCCGATACGGATAGGTTAGGTTCGAATGGGATGTCGTCGCCCAAGTTAGGTTTGAAGTTGTCATTTCATGATGTGGCCAGGCATTTCATAATATCACTAAACGTGGATTAATATTTCATCAAACGTTTAAACGGTGCGTCACTAATATGAAAATATTTTGCTGTGCAATCAGTATTTTTGATTAGGATTGGGTTATCCTACTACTATAAAGGCGAAAGTTTGTAAGTATGGATGTATGTATGGATGTTTGTTACTCTTTCACGTAAAAACTACTGAATGGATTTTGATGAAATTTGGCACAGAGGTAGATTATAGTCTGGAATAACACATAGGATACTTTTTATCCCGGGAATATGTTCCCTTAGGATAGTTTTCGACAATCACGCGGGCGGAGCCGCGGGCGGCAACTAGTTTTTTATAAAGAGGAAGATTTTTTGATTCACATTTAAATACTAGCCTTTAGCAAGTGTGTAATGAAGCTAGTACTCACCCTGGCGTGGCGAACGACGGGCGCGGGCGCGGGGCGCGTGGGCGCGCGCGCGCCGCCCGGTGTGCGGCTGCGCCGCGGCTCATCTGCGGACACCACGCTACTGCTGAGATACTGGGATAATTATCTTAGCCCTCCTGACCGATTTTGGCCATGGTGGTCAATCTCATCGGAAATTAGCCATCGGCGCGGGACATACTATAGTTCACAAGTGTGTGCGCATTCATAGTCCAATGGGAGTGATGGGACGGCAATCTAACACGACCGGAGCGATATCAGGCGCAGGACCAACAAAACTGCCTAATGTGCTTTTCGAGGCATGGGGGTGTCACACCACCAGCTTCCAAACTCCGTGCTGTCACAGAGAAATTGCTAATAGAAAACGCAGTGACACTTTTGGCCCTGCACTGGGATCGAACCCCACCTCCACGCTCAGCAGGCGCTTGCGACCGCGAGACCGGTTGGTTAAGTAGTAATACAAAGCAACCGACTAACATTAATATTATTCATTAGTGTTATTGTTTTCATTTGAGATTGTCAGAACATAATATGTCTACTGACTGTTAAGTCTCTCCCCCTGTGAACCTATCGCCTACAAGACTATGAGGAACGAGAAAACTGGCGAGGTGTAGCCACCTCACCCTATGGAAACAACTTACAGGCGGCGATGTTATGCTCTATCGGAATAGAGGAATTATATCATCATCTGCCTAGCCTTTTCCTTTTCAATTTTGGGGTTTGAATCCACTCACACCTGATTCAGCTGAATATCAATATTGTACGGAGGCACTGCCTTTCTGACCTCCACAACTCAGTAACTGGTGACACGGTGGTACTTTTTGTCAAGGCTGGTGTCTTATTTACTGTCTTCTGACAATCCGTAACAATCTACAAATGACAATCAGAACGAACGTCGGTCGAAATATTAAGATGGTATTGTGCAACTGGCCTCCATCCAACGTATTGGCTCGAGTTCCGTAGCTGGCCATCGACTGTTGAGCACTCGAGTCGTGAGTTGTGCCGCGCTACAGGACGCCAGTGTGAAGCTAGTTTAGGAGTAGTAATAGCGCAGTGAGTACCGTGGCACTTCCTGGACGGCGTGGGGTCGGGCGTGCGCGCGCGCCGCGTGGGGGCGGGAGGCGCGGGGGGCGCGGGGGGCAGCGCCAGCAGCTGGCGGTACAGCTCTAGCTCGTGGTAGAACTCCAGCGAGTCCGGCGAGCCCGCGCCCCCCGCGCCCGCACCCTCCGCTCCGCCCGCGCCCACCTCCGCCGTCAGCCCGTTCAGCACGAGGCGGCGCGCCGCCATGCCGCGCCAGCATGCGCCGGCACTGTGTCACCACAACATCACCACTGCGGCGGCGGCACCCTCCTCGGCACTCACGATCTTCTATTCATCCACAACAGGTGACACTGCTGCTAGACAACATCATACTTCTAAATATCAAGATTTTGCTCTTGAACCATTCAGCGTCGACCACCCAAAATATCATAACAAGTGAGTTAAAGCGCGTCTCGAAACTTCAATTATGATAGCAAAGTGAGTTGAAAAAGTTGGGGAAGTACTCGTCGCACATCGTAAGGTTTGGCGCGAGGCTAGAGTGCGGCTCGTGGTCGCGTCCGGCGCGCCGCTCGCGCGTCGTGTCACTGCCGCCGCCGCCGGAGCCGCGCGGCCGCGTCGCCGCGTATCGTGGCGGGCACGCCACACGCCACACCGGACAATTTGCTCTTACGGTAATCCGATTGACAATGTACCTGGTACTATTATGAATGGCAAGAACTAGATACTCCGTCCATTCACACAATTCGTATTAAAGGCTCGATTGTTTTTTTAAGGTTCCATACCTAAAAAGGAAAAAATGGAACTTTACAGGATCACTCCAATGTCTATCATGTACGATGGTACGGAACCCTTCATGCGCGAGTCCGACTCGCATTGGCCAGTTTTTACTGCATATTTTGACATTCGCAGGACATTCCTAGATTCATGAAGCAAGGTCTTCCAGCACAAGTAAAGGAAAAAGTCTGAAAATTGTTAATTTGTAATTTTATCACTATCACACTTCATCCGCGTGGATTTAGAATTTACGCCACGAATTCGAATTCCAACTCTAAAAGGCAGTTTTGGAAAATTAATCACAACGATTTTCATTAATTACCCGGGCTTTTTGCGGCTGATGCCACACGATCAGCGCAACTGTTGCGCTCTTCATCTCGCTACGGGTTGAATATGAAAAACGTTAGATCCGTTTCAGCCCAGTTGATTTTTACTTTACCACCCCCTAAACACCCATGGGGGTAATTTTTAATAATGAATTATGATATTATTTATTATTCATTTAGGTCACTATAAGGGACCATTCGAGTTACCCATTGAAAGGGTTTTCGATAAGATTTTTCTAAGCGGTTAATCAGAAACCCATACGATATGGGTAACCCTTTTGAAAGGCTTAATTGAAGCGGTTCATAAGGGTGCACTTTCAATTACCTTTTTTTCATTCCATGTAGTTAGTAAATATATAACAATAACAGCGTAACATTCCGGCTCGGAGCAATGTAATATTATCTCTCGATTATGAGCATAGATTGCAAAAGGGCATAGAAAAGAAAGAAAAAGTATTTAATTGCCACAAGACGACAAACCTACCCACATACATAATTTATTTTTTCTAAAACTAAACCCTAAACGATAGTGTTAGTAGTTCTTAAATTATATTAGTAAAGACACGCACGTCGCACATAGCACGCGTCTTGTGGCCGTGGAGGCGGCGTTTGTTATCAATTTGCCTTCACTGTAAAACCTTACAAGACGTAAGTATGTTACATTATTTGTCAATCTAACTAAATTGCAATTGTATGGTAGACTTACCAATAAGATAGGTAGGTAGTGTTGGGAATTTATCCGGATAATTTATATTTTCATAGCTGTGCTGAATTGTCTTAGTATGTAGTCTGTAACTGTACTTATTGAAATAATATAAATAAATAGCTACTCAAAATGGATAAAATATACTTTTAAATTTATGAGTATATTTTTATCCATTTTGAGTACCTATTTATCCAAAACTAACCTTAACCTTATCTATACATATAATAAAATAGTAAATCGTAGGGTGTCAAATGTGAGCGTGTTCAATTGGCGAGAAAACTACTGAACAGATTTTGTACATAAATAATCGTTATATGTAGGTACGGTCAGGTTATAGGCTATTGAGTGGATATCGTTTAAAGATCTCTTCTCATAGGAGATACACAAAAACACAACACCCTCCAATGCTCAGAAAATGTAGTTTTTGAAAAGTAAAGGTCAAGGGAGAAGCGGAGCGACTCATCCAACATTTGATTATAAGCTCCGACAACTATTTATGTGCGATGCAGCGATGGTTCAATATCTCCCAGCAAGTTAAATAACTTGCTGGGAGATATTGAACCATCGCTATAAATAAGAAACCTCTTGTTCCGCCTACCTGTAACTCAACCACAATCATTAGCCCGAATTAAGTAGATGCACGACGTCACAGTCGAAACAATACATGCTATCAGAAATCTGGGTGTTGATACGACATCATGGGATCCACCATTGGTGGTTATCTTAAGCCAAAAAATAGATTCTGAACTGTAAACCAACTACATGGTGTTGATTAAAAACCCTAGAGAACTGCCTGAATTGCAAGAACATTTAGATTTCTTGGAAAGTAAGTTTACCACTTTAGAAACATCGGCTCGCCGCAAACAAGAACTCCCTGTGCAAAAAATTAACCATCAACCAACATCATCTTCGAATAATATGAAGAATTCAAATTTTAACAAACAGAACAACAATCACAGGAACAATAAAGAAAACCTAAAACTAGGAAATCATTTCACATGTCGGTCCAAAGTCAAAACGTTTATTTCAATTAGGCCATTAAACGGCACTTTTGAACGTCATCGTTTACAGTTCAGTAAAAATAATAGAATTACATTAATAAAGTGACTCTACTGTCCATTCGGAAAGGTAGATTCTTATGGAGAAGAACGGACAAGAAACTCCATAGTTACTCTTTTCAAATAATGATTTTACAAAATTTGGTTTACAAAAATTAATTTAATATTATGTGAGGACGATGCACCCAGAGTATGCTACTTATAAGAACAAAGTATCACCAGCAGAGGTAAACTTATTAATTTCCTAAAGAAATTTAGGTAAATGGTACTCACATATTTACAAACATTGGAACCATTAATTAAACAACAGTGTGTGAGTCAACAGAAAAATAAAAACACAAAAAAGAAACAGTATATCTATAAAGTTAATACATAAATCAACCAGTTTGACCTTCACCCTTGATTGTCCTATGGAGCAGGACCAGCATCCAACAGAATGCCCGCTACCTATGTGAAGAAAACCATGCGATTTACAAGTGTAGAAACTTTCTGCAGTTACTTGACGGCAACAAATTAAATACAGTCAACAAACCTGGAATTTGCATTAATTGTCTTTTGCACAATGGCAAACAGTGCAATTTATCAAAAACATGTCGTAACTGCCTAAGTCAACATAATACTATGACGAATTGGAAAATTCAAACGGCCATCTTTACCTACCGAAGTCCACGTCCGGTGCAACAATTGCAACGCCAGCGAAACCCGGGCCATCTAACTCACACGTTTCACAAGTTGAATGCCCTGAAGTCCTGCTGGGAACTGCCCAACTGAAAGTACGCGGAGCAGAAGGCACATATCATAACATGAGAGCCTTAATTGACTAAGGTTCTCAAATATTTCTAATAACGGAACATTCACCACAAATCATAGACTACCGAACAAAAGATTTATCAAACCCAATTGGTCAACCTTCCAAAATGTACAACTAGCAGACCCTCAGTTTTATATTAGTCGGCCAGTTGACTTACTCTCAGGAGCTGAGATCTACTCTAACATTATTCTGAACGGAATAATAAAGGGCGACAGCGCAACACAGCCGATAGCGCAACTAACTCAGCTTGGTTGGCTATTATCTATGAGGAAGCACCCAAACATTCCACTGCAACGTTGTGCTTAACAATATCGAAGACATGCAAGAATTCTGGAAAATCGAAAACGTGACAGAACAAGGAGATTTATCATCGGAAGATATTCCCTGTCTCGATTACTTCAACAAAACCACTACTACCAGCAATAAAAAAGGAAGGTGCGAAGTCATCTGAAATCCTGATTGTTATTTACCTCACCATGGTGTAGAACATATAGAGTGGAATTTAACGCCTCATCTAAAACATTTAAAGGTTGCCCACTTAAGGACCTAATGTATAAATGGCCTAACTTAGAACAAGATCTACAAACTTTACTTCTACAATGGAGACAGTAGGTATCTGTATGCATTTACTGCAGACATCGAAAAAATGTACCGTCAGATAATAGTCAACGAAGCTGATCAGGCGTTACAGAAAATAGTTTGGAGACAGCCTCCTGAACATCCGATTCAAACATTCAAGTTGACCACGGTAACATATGGCACCAAGGCAGCACCCTTTTTAGCCATGATGACCGTAGATAGCAGCAGCAGCAGATGAACGTAGCAACTACCCGATTGTCTCGAAAATCTTCGAGGAGTAATTTTATATGGTTGACCTCGTTTACGGAACTTACTCCTTCGAAGAAGGGAGACAAACAGTTGGTGATCTCAAAAAACTCTTGAACTTGGAGGATTTAACTGAAACTGAAAGTGGACCACAAACACAACACAAGGATGGCTGGCACTAGTAGTAACAAAACAACTTTAAATTTCGGAAGTTGGTGTCAAAAAATGGTAAACACTGATTTTAAGGTGAGGAGGTCACTGGTTTATCTTTGAAGTTCACCGTACAGTGCAAATGCAATATAACTATAACTAAAGCCAATGCAAAAAGAATCATCAAGATCGGTTAATAAACAATAAAGTTATGCCCGAATAGAAAACCGAAAACATGTTAATTCAGGTTGACTTGTTTACATCTGCGTACCTCTTCACAGCGTACCGGCGTAATGTTATGTTATGAACTGGTGTAATCAATAAACAGACATGCAATTTCAGCAATCCCGGGTTTTGTCTATAATTTATTGAAGAGTTCTGTTGCCTACCTCCGAAATCCTTCATCAGATCTTATTCACCAAATTGAAATGGGGCCAGTTTGGAAAAATACTCTTCCAAACAAAAAAAGAATCATCCAAATCGGTTGACAATTGGCGAAAATATCGCTAAAAACATTTTTCCTGGGATCCCAGCATCAGATCCTGACTTATACCTTCCATCATCAGCTCAGCAAGATGAAATGTTGATTAACAGGCACAGTTGTCAGAGTTGCTTTAGTAAGTGTATGAAAAACATTGTTTGTGCCTTTAAAATTTGAGGGTTGCCCTTGATTTCCCTAGGATCCCATCATCAGATTCTGACTTGGTGCCAATGGGACCACCTCGGGAGCTATAGGCTTTCGAATAAAAAAAGAATCATCAAAATCCATTCATAATTGACGAAATGATCGCAAAACAAACAAACAAAAAAAAAACATACAGTCGAATTGAGAACCTCCTCGAACAAGTATCAGAGCATATCTATCAGGAATGGTCCAAGTTACAAGCTGAAATTAACATTCTCAACGCAATTGAAATTCCCAGATGGATATCATGTAACGAGCATGACGTCATAGTTATATGCCTTTTGTGATGCCTCACAAAAGGCATACGCAGGAGTAGTCTATGCTCGTATAAAGCAACATAAACATGTGGTGTTGGTCGCAGCAAAACATTAACACTACCAAGGCTGGAGCTATGTGGAGCGCACAAACTTTCAAAACTTATAAACAAAAATAAGCTGGCCTTAAATCAACATGAGTTAGTGACCTACGGATGGACTGATTCCAAGGTCACTTTGGGATGGCTACAAGGTGAACCAAACTGCTGGAAGCCGTTTGTATTAAACACGGTTCAGAAAATAACAGAAATAATGCCTGCACAACAGTGGCAGTATGTGAACACAACAGAAAAACCGGCAGATGACGCGAGTAGAGCATTTACTCATCTCAGTTAAGGGACCACACTCTGTGGTGGTCCGCGCCTTCCTGGATAACATCATTTGAACAAAGAAAGATAACAAATCAAACATTTGAAACTGATGAGGATAAAAAACTGGGTCAATCGAACATAGTGCAACAAACCCAAGACGAAAACATTATAAATAAATTGCATACAGCAATTTTGCTAAAGTGACAAGAATTGTCGCATGGACACGACGAGCAGTGACACCTGAGCATAAACAGCGAACAACCTAGGTACATAACATTCCACGAACTGCGAAATGCAAAATTAAGTATTATTAAAAACATACAGAAAATTGAATTGGGGTAAGAATTTCATCACATTCGTAAACACGGAAAAATACACTCTAACAGCAAACTATTAAATTTGAACCCGTTCATTGATCAAGATAACATCTTACGTGTAAGCGGCAATCTCGTTTAGTCCTAGCTGATTGACCAGGCCAGTAAGTCAACGTTCCACATTGGTCCGAGACGTACTTTAGCCTTCCTGAGAAAAGAATATTGGATTACTGGAGGAAATAACTCCGTGAAAAAACAATCACTGAAATGTGTGACATGCCTGATAGGAGACTTACCTGCCGCACGAGTAAATCCTGCTCATCCCTTTCATCAAACTGGCACCGACTACACAGGATTTGTCGATGTTAAATATAACAAAGGAAGGGGTGTGAAAACAAGTAGGTAAAGAATACATAGCTGTATTTGTGTGTGTGGTGACCAAAGTCGTACACTTAGAATAAGTGTCAGTTCCAGTTCCAGTTCAGCGTTTTTAGCTGCGTTAAGACGGATGAGCGCAAGACGCGAAGCACCTCAACACCTATACAGTGATAATGGCACCAACTTTGTCGGCGCAAACAGGATCAATCAGGACTGGCAACAGCTTCATCACACATTCAACAACGATTTCCTGAAAGAAATAGCGGAAATGAACATAACCTGGCACTTCAACGCACCTGCATGGCATAGCGCAGGCGGACTATGGGAACATGCCGTTAGAAGCTTGAAACTAACATTTGAGGGATATTCCACCACCCTGGCCCAGCTGGAAGCCTGTCTCACTTTGTCTGCCAGTAGTACCTACGTCACGTCTAGTGAGTTACTATTGCTTCTCATGCTGGACATAGACCTCCCCCAAGTGTCGCCACAATAACCGGTCCTGTGCGTCTAAATAAATTAATTAAATTATATTCTATTTTTTTTTCCTGTATTGCAATCGTGAATAAATGATTTAAAATATTTATATACAATTTGTATGCATTTTTATATAAAATTTCCTATGCATTTTCTTTAAAAAAATATATTGTAGTTCTATATAATTGACTAATTTATAGATAGAGTAACTTTAGATCAACCATTTTTTAGATTAGCTAAAGTCCACACTTCTTTCATGGGGTATTGTGTTAAATGTTACAACAAAATACCTTCTGACATATTAGAACTAAATGAAAGACAATTTAAAACTTATGTTAAAAGTAAACTTTGTAAACAAGCATATTACAAATTAGAAGATTACATTCAGGATAAGAATGCTTGGAAACATGCTGGTCCTGCTCCATAGGACAATCAAGGGTGTAGACAAAATCAAACTGGTTGATTTATGAATTAACTTTATAGATATACTGTTTCTTTTTTGTTTTTATTTTCCGGTTTTAATGGTTATTAAGATTATCTGCAAATATGTGAGTACCATTCACCTAAATTTCTTTAGAAAATGAACAAGTTTACCTCTGATGGTAATACTTTGTTCTTATAATAGCATCCTCTGGGTGCATCGTCCTCGCTTAATATTAAATTAATTTTTGTATACCAAATTTTGTAAAATCACTATTTGAAAAGAGTAACTATGGAGTTTCTTGTCCGTTCTTCTCCATAAGAATTCACCTTTCCGAATGGACAGTAGAGTCACTTTATTAATGTAATATTATTATTTTACTGAACTGTAAATGATGACGTTCAAAAGTGCCGTTTGGTGACCTAATTGAAAAGGTTTCTTTTTGACTTTGACTTTATTAGATAAAACCATGAATGTATTTTATAAAGTATTTTATACTTAGTAGTGTTTTTTTTTAATTTGTAAGTCGGTTGTAATAATTACGTTTATTGAAATAATACGTTTATATAAAGTGTACATATGGTTCAGTAGTACCTATTTATTAATATTGTTGTTAAAGTTTTTTATTTTACACTTTGTAGTGGTACCCCCACACCTAACAACAGCACTGTGTAGGGGCGTGACCTAAGTGGTACCTGGTGGGATTCGTTACGCTGCTAAGTTAAACACTCAAATAACTTTCAAATGTTTATTTCTGAGAGTTAAACTAACGCTATGAGTTGCGCTAAGTAATCGCTAAAATAGAGTAAAATGAATGCACCCGGTTGCCGTCGTAATGCACTGAGCTCGTGGCGCATTCAGTGTGACCGCGTTGTATCGCTAGCTCAGCAAACGTGGTCGATTGCAATTATTGCATCGAACACACTGGAAAGAAAGCAAAACACGCAATTTCGTTTATTTCATTTACTTGGATGATATATTTTATATTTCATACTGCTATTTTGATTGGAAAACCAAAGTATTGAACCGATTTTTATAAAATTTCTATGGGACCAATCGGAACGTATATCCTTTCACATGAAAAAATAAGTTTAAAAAACTGTGACCCGACTACGGAAAAGTGAAAGGGATCTAAAAGGTGCGAAACAAGAAAATATTCCAGACAGAGGTACAAAATGGTCATGATCAAGCCGTGGTCGCATGCCGTGTGGGTGCTTCCTTTTACTTTTCCGTAGTCGGGTCACAGTTCTTTAAACTTATTTTTTTATTTTGAAGTCGGTTACAAACAGAAACACGCCAGCATTGTATAACATTTTATTTTACTTATAATTAAATACAGATCAAACATAATGCAAGTACTGGAGGACTAGTACGAGCTAGCACACATCACACGGCGGCCAGCAGCGTGTGCAGGCGCCGAGGGTCCAGCCCCTGCGCCGCCGCGCGAGCCACTGCGTGTGCGTGCGCCGGCCAGCGGTGTGCCAGCAGCGCCAGCAGCGCCGTGCCCGCGCACAGCGCCGCCGCCAGAGGCAGCAGCGCAGGAGCTCGGCGCCGCGGGAACACGGACAGCGCGTGGTGCTGCGGGAGCAGCTCGCGGTCCGCGCACGCCGCGCACGCCGCGCCCCCCGCACCGCGCTCCGCTGTCGCCCACGCCACGCCCAGCAGGCGCAGCGCCGCCGGGCAGTGGCGCCAGTGCTGCAGGTGGAAGAAGGCGTAAGCCAGCGCCTCGCTGTCCCCGCGCCGCAGCACGTGCTCGGGCGGCAGCGTCAGCGGCCGCAGCTCCAGCAGGTACTCGGGCACGTGCGGGTTGAACTCGATGGCGCGCCGCATGGCGTCCAGCGCGCTCAGCTCGGCGGCGCTGCGGCCCGCGCCCCCTGGCGCTCCCCCCCCGCCCGCGCCCCCCGCGCCCCCTGCCGCGCCCCCCCCCGCGCCCCCGCACGCGCGCGCTCGCAGCAGCGCCGCTGTGTAAGAGACGCACGCCGAGCGCGGCAGCCCCACGTCGTCGTAGCGCGCCAGCACCGCCTGCACGCACCACGTCAACATAGCTAAGTATTATTATAACTACAAACTTCATAATAGCTTCAGTAACAATGCATAAACAAAAAATCATCATTTCAGCCGAAAGACGTCCACGGCTGGATATAGGCTTCCCCACGCCACATCAACCGGTTTTGTACGTCTCCCGCGGCCTTCGCCAGATCATGGTTTCTCCTAATGGAACGCCTTCTAACGGTGCATTTTCGACCATCTGTTCTGCGAGCAATGTGCCGCTACCAACCACGTGTCAGTATCATATGTCATCACTGGCTACACGCATTTTTTATAGACTTTCGTCTTGAGACCCACTCTTTCCGAAGCTCTAAGGATATCTAAAACAAAACAACAATACAGTAATAAGGTTGTTGGACCTGCACGTCGGCGTAGGCCCTCTGCTCGAGCAGCACCTCAATGAGGTTCTCGTGCAGCGCGAGCGCATGCAGAGCGGGCGGCGCATCGCGCGCTAACTCGCGGAACAGGCGCGCGGCGTCGCGCAGGCGGCCCAGGCGCCGCGCGCACATGGCGGCGCGCCGCTTCACGTGCGCCAGCACGGCGGCGTCGCGCCGCGCCTCGGCCGCGCACGCGGCGCCACCCGCCAGCGAGTGGCGCCAGGCGGACTCGGCGGCGCGCCAGGCGCGGCGCAGCAGGCGCTCGGCCTCGGCCACGGTAGGCGCGTCCTCCTCGGCCAGCAGCAGCAGCGCGGCGGCGCAGTCGGCGCGCACGCTGAGCGCCGCCCGCGCGGCCGCCACGCGCGCGCCTGGCTCGCGCTCGCGCCACGCGCGCGCCATCGCCTCCTCCGCCGGGCCCTGAAGTAACACCGACACTACAGTGCGCAGTCGGATCTATTGAGCCCTAATATCAGGATGCATTTTAAAGATCAAGAATTCATAGCTATTGCAACAATAAGTTTCTATAAACACAAGTACCTAGGTAGTTTAGGAAAACTTAATAAAATGATGTGTTTAAAGTTTTAATACTTTGCACGATGGGTCGTAGGTACAAGTGTGCTGAATTGGAGGGTTGTGAAAGGCGACAAAATGCTGTCACTGTGAGGTGAATAGGTACTGTCCATGTTCGAAGTAATGAAAATAGACTAAAGTCATCTCAAATAAAAAAATAAATAAAAAATACTCAATTTGAGAGCAATAAAATCGCACACCTGGATTTTTTTTGTTAACTCAGTTTTTTTTTTTCATTACTTAATGTAAATAAAGTATTAAAAAAAAACAACATACACTAATTGAAAAATTACTTCAGTAACTTTCTAATGATATCAAATACAGTGTAAAAAATACCCATGAGTTTTAGAACACAATACCCAACAAAGGGACAAAATTGCTGAATGTCGTTAAAGAAAGAATTAAAATAAAAAAAATCTTGATATATTTTTTATTAATTAGGTGTATTCCCTCCCCTAGACTAATCTACTACAGCTCGTTGTCGGTTTTTCATGTACCGTATTAATTTTACCATAACATCTTGTGGTATAGCGTTCCCCTCCTCTTCAATGGCAACTTGAAGCTTTTGGAGGCGAGTAGGAGCAGGGCTTTTTGCTCGAATTCTTTGTAGCTCATCCCAGACGTGCTCAATCATATTGAGATCAGGACTACGAGCTGGCCAGTCCATCATGGTGATTCCAACGTCTTCCATGTAATCGAAAACTGTTCTAGCGACATGCGGTCTGGCGTTGTCGTACATTAAGAGAAAATTTTCTCCCATAAGCCACGCAAGCGGCCTCACATGTTCTTCGAGCAATTCTTCGACGTATCGTTTTCTGTTTACCGTCAACCATCTCGATCTCGGTCCGGTATTCGCCCCAAACAATGTCAGTTTTAGTGTCCAACATTATGCCACCCTGATTCACCCAGTCTTCTTCTAACTGTCCACCGACTTATACTGACATTGCGAACTTCTCGAAGCTGTTGTTCCAGTTGAACTGCATTCACTTGCCGATTTCTCAAAGACCTTGTCCCAAGAAAGCGCTCTGATGTTCTGCGTCGCCGGCTAGATCCTGGTCGAAAAATGTAGCCACCGGTCTCTTGGAACCTTTGGTATACACGACGAACAGACTTAGAGGCTGTGGAGCAACTTCACTTTGGTTATGGCCTGCTTCGAGCAAGGCAATAACTTGAGCGGCTTCTACGGGCGTGGTATCCATATTTTTCCAGTAAATCCGTTTGCTTCCAGTACAGATGTTATCACGTTGACCTTTGATGTGCAATTGATTAAAAATCCTTTTTTTTTGTGTGTCCTCTCGTTTTCAACCTAGGACAATTTAATGCGCTTGCTTTATTTTGTAGTAGAGGGGATATATAGATGCTGCACCTTGTTCAATTGCAGAATCTCATAGAATAATATATTGTCACATGGATATGTTAATCAATATTGAGAAAGCTAGTCATTTTTTAGGTGTATACTCGTATTTAACTTTCCTCTTTTTCCTGACTTATGCAAATGTTCACCTTATCAATATCTTCAGGATGGTTAAGCAAATGTTCCATTATTTTACTTACTTCGCAATCCCCACCATTCGATATGTTTCATGGTAGTACTCTATAACTCTTGTGGAGATGTTGTGGCCACATCATAGAATTGGCCAGTTCATGATGTGGCTGAATAATTTCATAAAATGACCAGCAAAAACTGACAAACAATAAACTTTTGAAGTATCATTTAATGATTTCCCTTTACCTTTAAACCATTAAAAGTCAACTTTTATTTATACTTCACTCCACATTTGGCGATATCATGAAACGCCTGGCTACATGAGGAAATGAAACTTCAAATTTAACTTAGACCATGGACCAACTGAAGAAGAAAAGTCATTTCATGATGTGGCCAAGGTTAGTTCAGGTTAGGTTTGAGGGCACTTAGGGCACCCCAACACAGATAGGTGAGGATCGAATGGTATGGCGGGAGCTAAAGTGAGCGAACGAAGGAACTTGCCTCCGGTCATGCCGTTCATGTTAGGTGCCTTAACACACAGAAATGTTGATAAAAAATTGTTTACAATCTTATGGCATTTTCCGGAGACATATATAATTAAATAATAATAATAATAATCATTTATTTGCATAAAACATGGTATAAAATGGTGTTAAAATAAAATAAAAAAGGCACAAGCATGTTTTGCTAAGTTATAACAATCATGCAAACATGCTATGCAACCCACCTACAATAGGAATTAAATTAATCAACATTTATATTCCATAAACTCTTTTAAATTATAGAAATGGTATTATTTGCGGATGACACATCACTAATATTTAAAATAGACCGACGTTCACAAAATCTTGACGACGTCAGTAGTTCTATTCATCAGGTCCAAAATTGGTTTACGGTAAACAACTTGGCTCTAAATAAAAAAAAAACTAAATGTATTAGATTTTCTTTACCAAATGTTAAAAGTAGCGAATGTGACATCATGTTGAATGGAGAAAAACTGGAGTTCATTAATCAAACGATTTTCCTAGGTATCACATTGGACGAGAAATTACAATGGGGGCCTCATATAACATCTCTTGCGGGTCGTTTAAGCTCAGCCGCGTATGCTGTTAGAAAGATAAGACAGTTAACAGACGTAGAAACCGCACGTTTGGTCTACTTTAGTTACTTTCACAGCATTATGTCGTACGGTATTTTGCTGTGGGGTCGGGCTGCTGACATTGAATCCATATTTATTTTACAAAAGAGAGCTGTCAGAGCCCTTTATAATCTGCGTCGCCGTGATTCTCTTAGGGAACTTTTTAAAAAGATTAATATTATGACAGTCCCTTGCCAATTCATTTATGAAAATATTATGTATGTGCGGAAAAATCGACATCTTTTTAGTAAAATTAGTGATAGACATAATTTTAATACTAGAAATAGAGACAAATTAGATCAACCATTTTTTAGATTAGCTAAAGTCCACACTTCTTTCATGGGGTATTGTGTTAAATGTTACAACAAAATACCTACTGACATATTAGAACTAAATGAAAGAAAATTTAAAACTTATGTTAAAAGTACACTTTGTAAACAAGCATATTACAAATTAGAAGATTACATTCAGGATAAGAATGCTTGGAAACATGCTGGTCCTGCTCCATAGGACAATCAAGGGTGTAGACAAAATCAAACTGGTTGATTTATGAATTAACTTTATAGATGGGTATACTGTTTCTTTTTTGTGTTTTTATTTTCTGTTTAATTGGTGGTTATTAAGATTATCTGTAAATATGTGAGTACCATTTACCTAATTTTTTTTTTTTTTTTTAGAAAAGTAATAAGTACCTCTGCTGGTTATACTTTGTTCTTATAAGTAGCATACTCTGGGTGTATCGTCCTCACATAATATTAAATTTATTTTTGTGTACCAAATTTTGTAAAGTCGTTATTTGAAAAGAGTAACTATGGAGTTTCTTGTCCGTTCTTCTCCATAAGAATCTACCTTTCCGAATGGACAGTAGAGACAGTAGAGTCACTTTATTAATATATTTTACTGAACTGTAAATGCTGACGTTCAAAAGTGCCGTTTAATGGCCTAATTGAAATAAACGTTTTTGACTTTGACTTTGAAACTGTGTTTGTTTAACCAGTTATATAATTTCATCTTAAATAGCCTTATACCTATTTTTATTGTATTTTGTTATAAATACGCACACACATTGCGGCAGTTTTTGTTGTTTTTGCTAAGCCTTGGCAAATGAATAAATACTAATTTATGAGGATCTTGTCTATTCCGTGGGCAAATATCGTTTGCTGTTTTGAATAGCTGTTTATTCTTGGCTATGAATACACATGTTTCATAAATGTATAGGGAAGGCAGCAGTAGCAAAGCAAGTTTTTTAAAAATTGGTCGACATGAAATGAAATAAAAGTCAGTGATGTTATGCTGAGAACGAATAGCGTACCTCGGCGCCGCAGCCGAACCAGGCCTGGTGCTCCTGCGCCGACAGGTTCATGTCGTAGTACGTGAGCGGCGCCCGGCGCGCCGCGCTCCACAGGCGCCCGTACTCTGCGCCACGCAGCAGCGACAGCGGGTTGCGCCATACCTTGCAGTCTGCCGCGTCCGGCTCGGCGCTGGCACCGCCACCGCCCAGCCATGGGCCCAGGTGCGTTAGCGACACCTGCTCAATGAACGACGTGCCGTACTTGCGGAAGTACCACCACTCGAAGATGAGGATCAACCCCGAGATCAGCGACGACGTGCCCGTCAGCGCCACATAGAACTTGGGCGTCAGCGCACCCAGGAACGCCGACGAGTCCCACATCGCGAACAGCGTGATTGACTGCGGTCGCGCCGCCGCCGCTCTAACACAAATTTGGGTGCTCGACCGCACCGAGCACTTGGCCTAATTCAACTATCCAGACCACCCTTTATGTCGGTTTTATATAGAAATTAATGATTATTGTGATGGTTAACGAAATACATAACTACAACAATAACATAACAAACAATGATTAGAATTTGACATTGACATGTTTCCATTCGTTCTAAAATTAAAAACATATGAATCTCTTTTTTTAACTAAACTTATTTTGTGTACTTACAAATAAGTAACAATAATAATATGTACAAGTGAATATAAAAACTAAAATTGCAGAATTCATAAGACATTTAAAAAAATATCCTCAATGTATTGATGTGGGGTGAATAACCCTGGCACGTTTTGTTTTTTAGGTGTACCATTTTGAGAGAACATCGGATCTAAGCGCTGGTTTCAGGCATGGCTCGATGACGGGCGCCTTCTTCGACATAGCGAAAGCATCCGATAAAATCTGGCACAATGGCTCAATTTATAAGCTATACCAAATCGGCGTGCCTGACCGCCTCATGCTCAACTTGCGAGACTTTTTGTTGAATCTTGCCTTTCGCTGTCGCATCGCTTGTCCCCTCGCCCCATCCGAGCAGGAGTCCGTCAGGGCTCAGAGCTATCCCCCCTTTTTTTTTTTTTTTTTTTTGATCTCGGGGGGAAATCCTCATGGAAATCCTAAACCCTGGGGCGGGTGGAGGGGTCTGTCAGACTCTTACTGACTAAAACCACCCCGGTGTTCCATCTTCCACCTACGCCGGGGATCACGGGAACGTATGCGACATCCGCAATCCCCGGCTGGTGCCGGCCCGCCTCTGCGGGCCACCTCGCGTCGGCGAGGGGAGTGAGGTGTTTGACTCCCCTCGCTACGTCAAAGAGGGGCGCACGGGAACACCACGCGCCGCCACCTCGGGTCCGGATGAATGGGGGGCGACGGACATCCCAAAGTCCGCCGCCCCTGGACCCAGTTAGGGGGGCCGGAAGAGGGCAGCGTATGCCCTCCTCCGACGCCCGATGCGCCTGCTGCGGGCAGGGAGAGCGGTTGTGATCTCCCTCTCCCTTTCCGCAGCCTCCTTCTGCGCGATAACTGTCTCGCAGAAGGAGACCACCGCGTCCCAGGACTCCTCACCGCCGACCATTGCATGGACTACGGCCGGCAGCGAGAGGTCACCGCCTACAACAGAGATGAGGGCACGGCGCGGCTCCTCCCAAGCTGCACACTCTGCAAGAGTATGCCACGCCGTGTCCTCCCGACAGTCGACGCAGTGGTGGCATCGAGCGTCCGGCTCCCTGCCTATGCGACACAAGAACCTCCCAAAGCAGCCATGCCCCGAGAGGACCTGCGTCGCACGAAACGTCAGAGAGCCGTGCCTTCTCCCGAGCCACAGGTTGAGCACTGGCCGGATGGCCTCGATGGTGATGAGGCCGGCGGTAGGGCTCGAAAGCCTAGAGCTATCCCCCCTAGTCTTAACTCTGGTCACCAGCAATATCCCCAAAATTAAAAGGCAAAGTTGGCCCTATTCGCCGACGACACGGACCCTGACTCTATCGCACGCACTCTCCAAACATCCGCAAATATCCTGGGCAGATGGTTCTGGAAATGGAGAATCGAGGTAAACTCCGATAAGAGCCAGGCGGTTCTCTCCGATCAACATGTAAGGTAAGCCGATCCCTTGGCAGAAGCAAACCAAATACCTGGAGGTCATCCTGGCCCGTTCTCACGCTTCCTTCGCTCAGGGAAGGCTTCACTTTTTTACTTCACCCTTTGAGGTAAAGGGGTGAAGTCGCATGTAGATTCTCACCGCGGTCATTCGTCCCATCATGATGTACGCTTGCGCCATCTTTCCACACGCAGTCTCACCTCCTGATGCAGACGCTCCAAAACCGTTTCCTCCGCAAAATCACGGGAGCTCTCTACTATGTCCGCGTAGTAGTGTAGAGTTCCATAGTTGCACGTCAAAATTGCTGACTTGAATGGTGATTTTTGTTTGATTCTATGAATATATTAAGATGTATAGTTACGTCAATAGCGGGTGGAGCTAAACGCACACTTTCATATCTGCACCGCTCACATGAACATTTCTGTAACGCACGCGCTACCTCAAAACTATTATCATAGATTACGCAGGGACGTGGACGCCTAGCCTCCATTTTTGCCTACGGCTCCAGAAGAGAATAGCGATTTATTTTTTAGATATTTACGTACGTTACGCATGTATTTCTCACTGGTCTCATTTTTTATACGAGTACCTAGGTATAGGTAAAACAATTTGGGTCAGATAAAAATCAACTTTCTAAAGTAGTTTTAGGGTTCCCAATGTCCCGTCCATTGAAAAACGGATTCTTAAATCTGTTCCTCTCAGCCAATCTGCCTACTGAACCGTTTCTAATGAATTTAGTACCCATACAAGAACTGCCGTGACCCAAACACGGGAGTGTTACGTAAATAATATATTTTAAGTACCTATGGGGTCACTTTGGGGGAAAAATAAGTTTTTTAACTTTACCGTGTGACATATCAAAAGAAAGGACTTATTGTGTAGATGTCGATCTTATTAAGTTATTTGAGAAACCTGATGAAAATGGACCATTAAACCACCCGTGTCTCCAAAAGTGCAAAACAAAACATTTTGAAAAATATGCAGATTATAGTTCTGGTAAAGTGCAAATTTTTGTTAGAGTCAAGTGTCCCTCTGCCAGCTTACGATTGTTTATGGAGACGTGAAAAAAATCAAGGTAGAAGCATATAATAATATAACGAATTTAAAAGGAAAACTATCACAGCAAAGTAGACTTTAGAAATGAACGAGTAATAGTCGACCAACCTTTAAAATGTAATTGGAAAAGGAAAAATTCGTTCGTTACGATATCGTGAATATTAACCGGAAAATCGTTATCGGTTAAAAACGGGCCCACATAGGACGATGGTGCCTAACTGAAGAGGAAAATTCCTCTAAATCGTGAACTCAATTAATTAAATACCCCCCTCTATAATTAAAAAAATAATTATAATTTATTAGCAGTTTTTCTTTTCTTGAGAATGGAAGAGGACCGATCGTCTCAAAAATACTTGGGCCTAGCCTTAAACTTTTCATTTTGACCTGACTAGACCGAAGTGAACTCGCCATCAGCTCAACGTCGTTTGCACAAGTCTTTAAAAATGCCTACTAGTTTGTATGGCGAACGCGTATAAGAAAAGATCGGGTGGCCCTATCTTTACATGGTAGCGTTTGCACCGTACCGTACGTGTGATGTGACAAAATACACATTTCCAAAGGCTCGACAATCAATGACTAGCATAGCAACATTAAGCTGGTTTAATAGACTAATGCTGGTTTGTCACTCCCAATGAAGTGTCAACTGTCAATCTCGTCAATTGGGATTTTGGTTTGGATACTTTACGTAACAATTTCCTCGTTTCTGTGCTGAAGAGCGAAGGCTATTATTACCTAACCACGTAATTTATCAAAATGTTGGGCCGTTTTGGAAAGAAACATGTTGAAATCGCCGCATCGTTTGCTTCATCAGCGGTCGGCTTCGGAGGTGCGGCTTTGGTCGGTCTCATCTACGTCACGGACTGGAGACGGTTCTGTACCAACATCCCCTTCTACTCAGGAAAATTCGCGGGTGAAAAACAAGAAGAATAGGCAATCTTAACGTGAACAACATGAACACAGCGTAAGAAATGTGGATTGTGTACCTATTTATTTAGAATTTATGTAAATTGTAATTATATTAGGTTGTGTTATTGATTTTGTGTTTCTTTGAGTTCACCCTTAGTCTGCGTCTTGCCTTCCGAGAGCAAATTGATAAGCTGTTGAGCAGAATCAAAACTAGTGGATACCAACATTAGATTCATCTATATGATGGTTAATTATGTTCCACTCAGCGATATTGCAGAATAGCTCTGTGATGGATCGACACAGTAAAGGCAGCTTTCGGAACGATCTTAAATGAATGGGTATGCTGACTTGGGCCAGAGTAGCCTGAAGACGGGGAGTGTGCAGTAAGCTCTTCCTATCACTCTCATGCCTCTGATAGGAAGAGCTTTTATGGCAACAGGCAGCCTGAAATAGAGATAAGGGAACATTTGTAATTAAGTATACTGTAGAACATCCCAATACTGTTTCCATGATACTGGAAGTAAGCACTATCTCTCAGTACACCTTCAAGGCATACATTTAAATGTATGCCTTGAAGGTGAGACATGGTTTCACAAGCTACAGTCTATAGCATCACATTCCCGTTGCAGTGTGTAGCCATGTGCCAGCACACATTAGTTCTTCAGTGCAGATGTCAGATTACTTCATACATGTAATGATTGGGAATTAGCACTCTAATTTTCCTTACATTATTAGTTCACCAGATTGCTTTTGAAAAGAGCCATAAGTCACTATAAACTTGTGTGAGTGTTATGTCATTTTAAAATACCACAAAGGTAAGCGCACATGGTGAATAAAGCTGTGAACTATTCACAGTCAACCTTAATTAAGGTTATAGCTGGCACTGAAACAAGCCGGTCCGTAACTGAACTGGTCACTAGTCAAAGGAGCAGCCTACAAAGTGGTAATATTTGTTAACAAGGAAACTGCAGTGAATTAAGGTTTTATAGATTTATTAAAGTACAGTGACAGATTAAAAAAGTGCAAATAATTCTCTAACTAATGTGAGTTTAATAGCTACCTGTACTTACAAATAAAAATAATGTTCTTTATTAATTACATCTAATTACAACACATTCATAAGACATAGTAAAGTATAACAGCCACAAGGACATGGGCCATGTCACATGCTCACTACGGTACTGAACAATGTAGAGCAGGAGAGCAGTGTGCGGACGCACACCGCACACACCCACTTACCATCACTAGTTATATCAAATATTCATAAGCTTAGTTGTCATAGTTACTGAATCTGAGTAAATATAGGGTTATGTATCTTCTTAACATAAGGCTGTGGTCTTGAACATGAGTACCATTGCGTAATTTTTATATAATAATATAATTACATTCTCCCAACACTTGAGACCATGCAGCCATTGAGCACCCAGCGTGCTTCCACATGTGTGCATCTAAAACATTTTTAGGCAATGAAAAATAATAATTACATGCTGTACCTATATAGGTACAGCAAATAGGAAATGGCAATGGTTGAACAGAAAAAGTATATTTTTTTTTTCAAATATATTTAAAATTTTAACTCAAAGGGATGGGTTATGTTGAGTACCTTATTAACAATTATTAATATATAATTTATAGATGTCCATAGTACAGGACCACATACCATATCAATTAAACTAAGGTCTACTTTAAGCGTAAGATGACCAGTCCTAAATGAGTACCTACATACACAAAATAAATAGGTTAATATCTATATTTTAGATACCTACAACAATATATTTATTCTGTCTCCATCTCTTGTTCATTTATAACCCATTTCCTTAAAATATTTAATAACTTATTCCTGGTCTTTGAGGGACGAAATCTTTTAATTTTAGTTAGGCCGGCCATGTTCTCTGGACTCCCTGGAAAATTTAGCAGGATGTGACAATATAGTCTACCGCTTCACTGCGACGGCACAGATTACTACATAGTGTGTGCAGCGTTGTCTCACTTAAACGTTAAGACTTTTTAACACATTTCACTATCTCTAAACCAAAACTACCATATTCGTTAGGTATTAAGTTAGGTCCATTTGGGGTCTTGAAAAAGGAAGCGCAATATTCAAGTAGGTAGGTATAGCTTACACATTTAAATAAATATAAAAGTGTATAAAATACAATTATAATTCGTTAATATTTTATACATTTATGTAAGAGTCCTACGTCATGTTAAATTATTTTCTGAGTGCCTATAGATCTGTCGTTCATAGATTATACTAGGCATGAAGATACCTGCAGAGTACCCGGGTATCTACAGAGTATGGGCAACAATCGTTTTTGAATGCAAGGGTTATGTTTACGTGTGAGAGCGGTGGAGGACTCGTGGCCCACTGGCAACGGCTTAGGTATACTTGCAAGCTATTGTTGAAAAACTTGGCTCTTTAAGTAGTGTGTGGGTACCTTATTTCATCACTACTGCTCTCAAAACGGTGATGGAAACATCGTTAGAAAACCGGCATGTCCTAGAACCTAAAACCCGAAGACGTGTGACATCTACGAATACGGAATATCAACCACCTCGCGTCGCGTGATCAGTAACACACGTTATCACGGAGTTGTAACGTGTCCCGGTTTTGGTGACGATATATAGGTACCTATGTAAGTAGGTATCTACCTAGGTTGGTTTCTTGCAGTAACTGTTTATGGTTCCTGTTTAATAAAATAAAATTTTACAAATGTTCATCTTTGTGGTTCAGGAGAGGAGAAAAATGTTTACTAGAAACGTTCTTCCCTCTCCAGAGCTCCAGGGCAAGTAATGCTGTGGGACGAAGCCGACTAAGTTGCTTGCGGCCTTTTTTTCGAGCAGTTAGCCTTTGGATATTGAGTGTGAGTCAGAGAGAAGTCTCAGCTGCTGCGGGAGGAGCTAGAAGCGTAGCTCGGCGTCCCCGCTGCCGCCGCCGTCCTCGTCGTCGGCCGGCGCGCCCTCGGCGTCCGGAGCGTCCGGCGCGTCGCCCGGGCAGGCCGGCGCGCCCTTGGTGCGCGAGCCGGGCAGCTCCTGGCCGTGCGCGTCCACGCACCAGCACACGGCCAGCGCGGCGTGGCACTGGCGCGGCCGGTAGAAGCCGCGCGCGTCGCACGCCGGCACGTAGGCGCCGCCGCCCGCCGCCGCCGGGTGCGCGCGCGCGAGTGCCGTGCAGGGCCGCGCGGCGCGCCGCAGACAGCCGCACCACGCCGCGCGGCCCACCCCTCCCCCCGCGCTGCCGCCGCACGACGCCAGGAAGGGGCGCAGGCAGCGCTCGCGCTCGTCGTGGCGCAGCGCGTACAGGTTGGCGGGCGACAGCAGCCCGTCGCCGTCCGTGTCGAGGTGCGCGAACATCCAGCGCACCTCGGGCTTGCAGTCGCTCGGGAAGCCTGCGGAGAGCGGAGCGCGCGCGTTACGTCTGGTCGGCCGCAGTTGTGGGACAGATCGCCGAGAGTGTTACTTACCATCGGCCGGCGGCGCTGTGGCTCCCGCCTCGTCCATTAGCACCGAAAACCAGTCGAGAAGTCGATTCGCCATCTTGTCCAGCGCGCAACCCTCGGATCCTGTCGATATTAGTAAGTATTTAAATAAAATTCATTCAAACCTAATAACCGGCATTCGAACCTAACCTATCCGTGTCGGGGTGCCCTAAGCTTCCTGTGCCCTGTGTTCAGCTACTTGGCAGACAAGCAAACGATAGCGAACGACGTTATTTGCCTAGCTGTGTTGTTTTGTTAGCTGTAGTGTTTTGCGTTAAGCTGTTGTTTAGCTATGCTTGGTATGCGCTCAGAGCTGCATCCACTTCAAGGTGTGTCAGCTGTCGCAGTACCTATCAGGTCTTGAGGGTTTTGCCTTTTAAGCCTCTTGAATATCTTGGTTTTCATCAAGTTTGATGCTAGTTTATTAGGATGAGTACCTAGTAATCCTATTCTTGTGGGCACTGACTGCTTGCGTGATTTGTTCTTTAACCTTTGGTATTTTTAAGTCCCGATGTAAGCTATCATTAGTGCACCATGGTGCATTAGTTATAATCCTAAGCATTTTTTATTGAAACCTGTGGAGTATCTATGTCAATGTTTGAATTGGCTGCGGTGGCCGTATTATTTATTTATTGGTATTCCGTATGTCCAGATAGGCACACTTACAAACAACACACACATAGGTACACTAGGATACACTTATAAATCCTGAACTTATTGTCCAGGGAGAGCTTGGAATTTTTTTGACCAGCTCGAGTTGGTAATTTAAGTCACGGATCAAGTCAGGGATCACAAACACATGCCCTTGAGCATCGTTGGGTGTAAATATTTTACTTATGTGTTCGACAAAGGTTTGTGCCTTTTGGAAGTCACTTTTGGCCCATGTTTTATCGCTTTTGCGTATTGGTGCTTGGCTTGCTACAGGCCTTTAAGCTTTTTTGTTGCTCGCCAAAGATAATAATTTGAACTTGCTGTTGCATCAGGTTGGTTATATTCCTCCATGTCTCGATTTTGATCTTCACTGAGAGCTAATTTTAGACGAGTTGTGACATAGTTGAGATGTTTCTTATCAGCAGGGTATCTCGTCATTTGCCAACGTTTTCTTGCTTTGCGCTTCTCGTCTAGCAAGTCTCTGACAGTTTCAGACCACAGTATGTCTGCAGATTGTTGAATGCATCAATTCAAATGCTGAACTGCCTGACAAATAGCATCTTCTTTGTGCACTGAGGGTCTATTTTTTTAGAAGACTACCTACTAAGTTATTTTGTACTTTACCAAGTAGGTACTTAGGTACCTGGTGTTTTTTATTTGAAATGCAGTTGTATTTTTTTGTAAAAAGTTTTTTTTAATGATTCAAATCCGACATTCAAAAGATCATTTTATGAAAACAAAACAATTCAGCCAAGCGGTCCCCTACCGCTGCGTGCGCACCGCGCCGCGTTTTCATATTCCGGCAGAATAATGAAAATAAATGTTTGTTTATGAACCTATAGGTACCTACCTAATGTTTTTTTTTTAATATTTTTGGGTTTGTTTGGAATCAAATCCTACTCCTACTACTATTATAAAGGCGAAAGTTTGTAAGTATGGATGTATGTATGGATGTTTGTTACTCTTTCACGTAAAAACTACTGAATGGATTTTGATGAAATTTGGCACAGAGGTAGATTATAGTCTGGAATAACACATAGGATACTTTTTATCCCGGGAATATGTTCCCTTAGGATAGTTTTCGACAATCACGCGGGCGGAGCCGCGGGCGGCAACTAGTTAAGAATAAACGTTGGTTACATTTTATATAACTCACATGCTCAACCCAACAAGCTGAAACGTGTCAACGTCTGAAAAAAGGGCAGGCATAGATAAATAAAACCCATGCGAAGCCGATAGTTTTTTTTTTGAGATGAGTTTGCTCTTGACTCTATAGTAGGCGCCAGATAAATGTGGAATAAAGTACATTGACCTTTCCCTAATAACTGTTCATAGGTACCTGAACAATTAAATATGAATCGTTTTTCATTATTAGACAATGTTAAGGATCACGAGAGATTCGGGACAGCTTTGTGTCATTAATTCCGTTTTTTCAAATTAAAAATGTCAATAATTGTAGGTGGGTCAATGACCGTTATTCCACGATTATCTGGCGCCTACTATAGTCTAGGTCATAGATGACAGACACAAAGTCGTAGTAGATATTTTGATAAGTAAAGTTGCTGTATGCAATAGTGTAGGTACCATGCGCTTAGGGTTACCAACTTTTTGTACGAGAAAAAAGTAGGATATCAAGGTCGAAGAACTAAAATGGACAGTATTTTAGAAAAGTAAACAGTTTGAAATTTTTGTCGTTTTGGAAACATATTTTTTGGAGATTCTTGCACAATTCAATTTAACAATTTAAAAATATTCATAAGCTTTCCCACAATTTAAGTTAATATTAAATTAATTGAACAGATTATTTTAAATGAAATCAATGCAAGCTCTATTTCTGTCATCCCGCCACTTCACAATCATTACGGAAAACACTCTTTCTGGGAAGGCTGAAATGGCAGGAATATCAGCGACCATAAAAACAGTATTTTGTATTTTTTTTTTTTTAGAACAGTAAAAAGTATTTACGAACGAAAAAAGTATAATACTGTTTACAACAGTATGGTTGGGAACCCTACTCAATCAAATTGGGTCCTCTGCAAAAAGCTAGTCTGAACGCACACTTATCCAAAAGTTCGTAACTATTTGCACTAACAGCGTCATGCGAGCGAAGCAGCAAGTGACACACACAGCCTTCCCGTCTCAATGCTAACGCACGACTGCCGCCTGCGCCTGCACCGAGACCCGCTGAGCTATATGGGAGTCTCAATAATATGTAACATATTATTTGCAAAAAATGATAGATTTAAATACAAAATGTTCATATTGTAACACTTAACCACCAATTTTTCTATGTAAAAATATTTTTAAACTTCAAAGCCGTTTGGAAGGAGTAGGCAAAATAAGCAAAAATATAGCATTTTATGAAATATTTTTTTCGGCAACCATTTGTCTTACGAAAAAAAAAAAATGTCCATATTGTTGTTCATGATTGTACAATAAACATTTTTTTTCCAATCTTTTGTCCCAGCTGTTAATGAGGAAGTAAGCTTTAGAAAGAAACCTTTTCACGGCTCTAAAGCGAGGGTAGGGCCGTGGACAACCTCCTCGGTTGAACTGCGAGAGGCAACTTACAAAAAAAAAACTTGGTAGTGGTATAAGTTTCGTGGTTTGAAGGAGTCACCTTGTGCGAGTCGCCGCCTCGACTGCCTCTCGGGCAGAACCTCGTTGTGAGAAGACTCAGATTTCCTTCGCCGCCAATCCTGTAACAGTCAAGTATGTAACCGTCAATCGTCATTCTGCATTAGTTGATAAGCTACATTATTACTATGGGTGTCTTTAATTATTGTGTGGTACCTATGTGTGTCTTTGATATTCTTGGGTTCCTAGGGTCCCGGACGTTTAGAGCCCTCTAAACTTCGGGGCCTCTGCAAATTGCCTAACTTGCAGAGGCCCGTTTGACACTCTAAGTGGAATCGGGCACCCTCCTACGAATTTCCCTGTATGAATGCACTCAAGGACAACGGCTGGTTTGTAACAAGACCGTAGCTAGGGATTTTCTTAATGGCGGGGTTTGGTTGAGCATTGCCTCAGAAGCAACCAGAGACTGACTAAGCCTGTCGGGGGCCCGGGGTGGCTAAACCTAATGGGACTTCCCACTCAGGTATGTAGTGTATGAACGCAGAAAAACTTCAGAGAATGGGAAATGCAAGAGCGAGCGAAGCAAACTCGAAAGCTCTTACAAACTTACATTGAAAAAGTTAGGTTTTTAACCGACTTCAAAAAAAGGAGGTTCTGGATTCGACTCGTATGTATGTTTATATGTCCATGATTTTCTCAAAAATATACCTACTGATTTGATTCGGGAGAGAGGGGCATAGTGGGGTAGGTAAGTACTTAAGACTCGAGCATAGCTACAATACAAATTAATATAATTAAACAGCAAATTTAAACTCATTTTACGCATTGCGAATGACTATGGATATATTTTTCTCGATTACAATAAGAAATCTACGATAATAATATGTGAATACTTAAATGTAAATGGCATTTGCCCCGCTTTTCGGGGTAATGTGGGGTATAGGATACCCCACTTTAGGGTCATTGTACTCATCATTATGAACAACTTTTACTATGGGACCAACCCTGAAAAAATCAGCTGCTCCATAAATTCTGTGCGCATAACTCGACAAAATGTATTTCAGTACATTTTTTCGTGAATTCGGTGTTGGTCCCATTGTAAAAGTTGTTCATAATAATGAGTACAATACCCTCTTAAGAGGTATTGCATTTATTCTGTTACACGTTGTATATGCATCGTCACCATTTTCTAAGGAACGTTTGCTACCTTTCTTTTTGAGCAGCTTTTTCTTTTAAGGGTTCCGAACATCCGTAAGAAACGGGACCCTTATAGTATATTTATTTGTCTGTCCGCCTGTCACAGCCAATTTTCCACGAATTTACTGGACCGATTCTGTTGAAATTTGGTACACATATGAACTTCTGTGACCCGAACATGGACGCGTTACGTAAATAAATAAATTTTGAGTATGGTAATGGGGGTCACCTTTTTCATATTTTTTAAATAAATAGTTTTGAAGTTATTCAAGAAATTTGACGAAAAATTACCATTCCTCCGCCCCCCTATCTCCAGTATTAAAATAACATAAACAAAAAACCGGCCATGTGCGAGTCAGACTCGCGCACGAAGGATTCCGTACCATTAACCAAAACAAAACTATAAATTCCCAATTTTCAGACTTTTTCCTATACTTGTACTCTAAGATCTATCTTCTTGCCAAATTCAATGAATCTAGGTCAACGGAAAGAAAGTACTCTATAAATTTTGATTCCCTTGAGAGTGTCGAAATATACGTTTTTTTGCGGCATAAACGGCCGTATCTTTTTTTTCACGTTAACTTAGAAGTTTGTTTTTTCACAGCCTAAAGGGTAGACTTGAGTATATACATATGGTTTTTACTTAGGTTTAAACAACTTTATTCTCATAAGAACTTAAATAACAGTTCACTTAAAATGAGATACATAGTGCTTACATCTATTTATTAGTATTGTTTGCCTCTAGGGTGTAGTCGACGTCATATGGTACATACATGTCTTTTCAGCTTTGTTTTGAATATGTTGATACTGTCGCACCTCTTTATATCCTCCGGTAGATTATTAAATAGTTGTGCTCCCTCCGTCAATATTGTCTTTTTGCCGTAATTAGTCCGTGCACGTGTAGTCGTTAGTTGAAACTTGTTTTTACTTCTTGTGTTATATGTAGGCATTTTTTTATGTAGGTAGTTTTATGTTTGACTGCAGGGAGTTTGTGGTTATCTTTTTTATGAGAATGCAGGTATAATATGTGTACAGTTTTGTAAGATTTAGTAGGTTAGTTTCTTCGTATACCTAGTTTTTTTGTTGGATATAGGTAGTGATAATGAAATAGTACTTTGATAATTTTGTTTTGTATTCTTTGCAGAGGGTTTAGGTTAGATTTCGCGGCTGATCCCCATAGTTCAATTAGGTATTCTAGGTTTGATTATACTAAAGAACTTTTTTTTACTTCAACTTGATACCTCCACGCGTTCCCGAGATAAAGGACATCTTGACAGACAGACACACAGATAATTAAGTGATCTTATAAGGGTTCCATTTTTTCTATTAAGGTACGGAACCCTAAAAACGAGCGAATCTTACAGTAATCGCATAGTGTGTTGTGTGTGTAACATCTGACGTCTCACCTTGGTAAAAAGCAACATTAACATTAAAAGTACCAACTGCCCGCTCATTGGTCAACTCTATCTACTCATGTGCTAATAGCGCGCACTTTCGTCCCAGTAGTTGTTTAACTACAATAGTGAACAGACGTACGATCGCGCGCGTGCTCTAGTTGAGAGCATTCAGCAGACGCAGCACAACACCGTCGTCGCTATGTACCTACGTGCTACGTCGATCTATCGGGGTCATTGGCATGACCTAGTTACAAGTGCGGAAATGTGTTTATAATAATTTATTGTTTAGGTGTTAAACTCACCTTACAACAAAATAATGACCAAGAGCAGGAAAAAGAGGAAGCTTAATACCTCTTCTCCTTCTCTCCAAAACAACAACCCGGAACAACGCCCAACAAGAAAAACAACAAAAAAATGCGAAAGAGACTTTCGTCAAAAAAGTGCCTCCACCACCGCCAATCAAACTTTGCACAGCGTTTCGTTCTAGCTGTCAGAGAGATTGTTTTTTTTTATATTTCTATGTTCCCCGCTATGCCCCACTACCCCACTATGCCCTCCCTTCCTCTAGTGTTTCGTATTATAAATGTATATTTTTTAGGAAATCAGTATTTATCTCAGTAGTTGTTCCCTGGGCTATTTTGTTTGTATTGCAACGGGTATAAGATAACGTACAGCGTCTGCGTGGTGCGGGCGCGCGTGCGGGCGCGGGCGGCGGCGCGGGCGCGCGCACGGACAGAACCCGCGGCACGCCAGGCGCACCGCCCGCACGCCGCGCCGCACGCAGTTGTGCAGGTCCAGGCGGCACAGCGACGAGTACGTGCGGTTGTCGGAGCCGCACAGGAACTGCGCGCGCGTGCGCCCCGGGCAGCCCACGCACCTGCAACACACGACTTCAGCTCAGCGCCGCGCTCGAGCAAGGACAAACATGCTCGCGGTCGGCGCTCACCGCTTGGCATCCTCGGCATCGAGGTCGGGCTCGGGCTCGGGCTCGCGCGCGCCGCCGTCGTAGAACACGTCGTCGTCGCTGTCGTCGCGCTCCCAGTCGCCCGCGCCTCCTGCACCGCCGCCCCCCTCCCGCGCCGCCTCGCCTTCCCACCCGCCGCCGCCGCTCGCAGCCACTAATATGTCACTAGGAACGTCAACATACCAATGAATGCATAGCCATAGGTATCTACAAGATATTCCCCACAAGATATTCAGCAGTCCTGCTTGTTTTGCCACTATTTGGGTGGTAGGTAGGTAATTACTCAATTATTTGTTTATTATACAAAATTGAGACAGTAGGTATGAGAAGGCTTACCCTCTCCGCAAGATGTCCTTCTTGGTGGCGCAGAGCGCGGTGAAGGCGTCGCGCAGCACGCACACCTCGCGCTTCTTGCACACCAGCGAGCGGCACAGCGAGTCTGTAACACATTACGATGCCACCGTTACTTTCTCTTTCATCTTCCATAACTTGTAGACCTGACAGGCAGGTGTGCTCCCTGTCCTCTCGGAGATACACAGGAGTACACTTATAGAAATATTATATCTATGGGTACACTGCTGAAGTACTCACTGTGAGGGTCGTACACATATCGGCGGGGCCTGCGCGCGTGTGAACCACTCGCCATCGCCGTCACTCCGGACTCCTGTCAAAATAGCAACATTAAGTCAATTCCAATACGTAGTCAGATAACTTTACTCCAAGCCAAGATATATGACAGTTGAGCTGAAATGTTAAAAGTTCTTAAAATATGTCGAACCGCTATATTTATTCGAGAAATAAAAGTGATCTGACGGTTGAAACCGTGCAATCTACCCTCCGATATAACTCCCGGACGATGACCACTCGCAGTTTAGCACACTAAGGCTGGTTACTGCTTGACCGGACTAGCCTGTGGTGGCCTCAAATTAATTTAAGGCCCCCAGCCAGGGCTTACAAACTAAGTTAAACTAAATGACCGCTCGCTAGGGGCACCCCCTGTGGGGTACCACCCTCGGCTTAGCGGCGTCATTGTGGGAGGACAGCAATTTCTTCAAGTTTCCCTCCTGCTTTCTTGGATCTAAGTGATGGTGTCGTCGGGTTCGACTAGGGTATGCCGAGGACGGCGAATCCTACTGATCTGAGAGGGAGAGTATCGGGTGGCCGATGCAATAAGCGGGTTTTAGTGCTTTGTTGCAGTCTCGATGAAACGTTGGGATAGACGTTTCATGAACTGTTTAACTGTCGGAATTTTGAGGTCGACATGGAGTCGTTCATTCCTAATGAACCCGTGGCTTTTCGGAGAAACCGGTTTTGAAGTGCCTGCATGGAGCCGGTAAGACTTTGCGTGCGTGAAAGTGGCATACGCATAGGTCATGATCGTACTTATGCACGTAGTGTAGATGCGCAGTTTACATCTCTTATGTTGTCCCTAGACAGTTGCGTGCATTCAGCTTCGAGTGAAGCCTACCGAGAGCGAAAGCGGCACGAGAGCGTACCTTCTTTATGTGCTCACCGAACGTAAGGTGTCGGTCAAGGATAACGCCTAGATATTTGGCTTGCTTCTCCCAAGGGATCACTTTAAAAAACATGGTGATCGGGCTGGGGTGTCTGGGAAAGTGAGCCCGGGGTTTGTAGAACAAAACCGCCTAGCTTCTTTCGGGGTTAACTTCGATTTCTAGGGCGTTGGCAAACCGTTGGAGGGCTCGAGCCATGGATTGTTCGCTACTGCCAGAGCGGTATATGGCCATGTCATCGGCGAATAGGGCTAAAGACGTCTCCCGGAGATGGTCGGGATATCGCTGGTTTATAGCATGAACGCTAAGGGCGAGAGCACACCGCCCTGGGGCACATTGGCGCGAACAGGGTGGGGAGCTGAAAGCGCACCTTCAATACGGTACCGAAAGGAGTGGTTCGACAAATAGTCCCGTAAGATGAGGCTCTTGGCTTCGGTATAATCTTTGAGTCGCTTATAAATTAAGCCGCTCGTAGATTTTGCCTAGGCCGCTGAGCAGACTGATAGGGTTTAGGAAACGTCGTTTTAAATTAATATAACAAGTTTATAAATTATTATAGCTCGTTTGCAATAAACACTACGCGTCGGCTATTTTGCAGTGCCGGATTTAGCTTGTAAGCGGATGACGAATGATTTTTTAACTAAGTTTAATTTTGATTTGTTACTTTTCTTTCGACTTTCCCTTGACACCAAAAGTGTCCGGGTTTTACCAGGACAATTTTGAAAACCCCGTCGGGACGCTCCCCGGACGCCCTCCAAACTAGGACAAATCCAGGGAAACCCGGATGGATGGCAACCCTGATTCACTAGGCGTAGGATATTAAATCACTATTTCTGTACCTACAGGTTTTATTTCTGAAATGCTTTTGTATTAGGGTTTATGTAAATAAATACTGCTACAATGCTAAAAGCCGAAGTAGAAGTGAGACCGGGGCTTTTAAGGAGAATGCCGTTGTAAAGCTAACGTGTTCTTAAATTGACAGAAATTAAGTACCTACATAATAATTATATTAAAGGCATTAACATACGATTTTTGAAACTCTAATCTGACTAGACTAATCGCTTACCATCAGGTGAGATAGTGGTCAAATGCGTGCCTATCAATAGTAAACAAGGGTTTAAGTAGATATAGTTAATACAGGCAAAGAACATTAGAATCAGTCAGGGTATTGGGTGTTAACATTTTAAAGAATATCTCTTACAAATACCTAAGTACTTACTTACAATATGTCATCGGTGTAAGAGAAAATCGATTCATACCAATGGGATGTTCTGGGCTCAAACATAGTTTTAGATAAGTACCTAGGTAAATATGCAATAGTTGAATCCCCTTCACATTTTCTATCCTATTGTACTGATTCTAGCTCTTTTATTCTAAACCAGCTCTGTTATTTGTGGAAAGTTAAGGTAAGTCAGTTCACTAACGTACATATCTACCTTTGATCAACTGTCAAATTAGCTACCAACCAACAGTAGCTGAAACGTCATGTTTGCCTTTCAAACGTGACTTTTGGACGAAAGGTAGATACATTATTGAAATCGGACAGACGTAGGTTAACTTCTGAATAAAAGATCAAAAAGAAAATCCCTACCCAAGCAAGGCGGGGTGCTAACATTCGAGTTAGCTTCGCTCGTTCTTGCAGCCGTGACAGCGAGCGGCGCGGGGCAGGACAACAATGTCGCATTGTCGCCTCTTTGTTATATCGCGGACGCACCGGCGAGGGCGACAACTGAACTTGTTGAAGACCTAGTCTCTTATTAAGATAAGTACCTATACCCACCTCCCTATGGCAGTTAGGTATACCTACGTACATATACGTAAGTACATATAACTGCACGGACAGCTTAAGTCCATCACTTTCCAGACAGTCTGACTGGTCCAGTTGGTGGCATCAAGTCCAATAAGTAGGTATTAAAATACTTAACCGCAATCATGTTGTTGCAGTCCAATAACGGAAAATCTACATCGATGACATGCGACATGGTTCCTTAGACCTTTAGGTAGGTATGTACCTATACTATCTCCACCTTTAACTACTCACTTACCTACCTAAGCTAACATAGGTCTTGTAAAGTTTCACCAAATATAACAATGGTTCTAGTCATTTTTGCGTGTAAGATTTACAAACATCCATATATCATCCATCTTTGTAAACTTCCGCGTTTATAATAAATAGAAGTGGGAAGTAAGATTTGTCATTAGGTATCGTGTGAAAATGTGCATCAGATGCCGAACGTAACGAGTTCAATAATAACGCACGAATTTCACAGTTGGTAAGTGCATACCTAACCAGGTTCTAGGCGAATGCAAGTAGGTAGGTAGTAGAACTTACATATGATACCCTATCCATGATATAGCCAGAAAATACATAATTATAACAAAAACCAATGACCGAAAACATCACTAAGGACACAGGTTAAATAAAATCAATAACTGCAAACGACGCTATTGTTAGTGCATTGAATTCAGTTTTGCTCGACCGTGTCTGAGCCAGGTGTGATCGCTGCGATCACATCCACGGCATCTCGACAGCCGAGGCGCACGACTGGATAGCGACTAGGCAGCGGATAGCGGTTTGAAAATATCCCAGGACGAGCCCTTTCACTAGCGGGGCCGCGTCGCGTGTAGGTAGTGGTGCGCTTGAATACAGCAGCTTCGCTGCGCCGCAGGCAGCTAGCGGCGTGCGGCGGGGCTCACCGCGTCATCGTCGAACTCGAAGTCCTGGTCCGCGCGGCGCGCGGAAGCCGCGGCCGCCAGCGCCAGCAGCGCCGCCACAGTCGCCGCCCTCACGAACGAGTGCATCGCGCCAGCACACTCGCGCCACTGCCGCGCGCCGCGCCCGCCCGACCGCCGCGCCGACCCATCGCCTGAGCCCCAGCCGCCTGATCAATGCCTACGAGCGCGCATCTTCTCAGAAGCTTAGTGTTTGTTTTTGAGTGACCATAAAATGCCATAAACAGCTGGTTTTGAGGGTTCCGTAAGCGGCTCAAGCCCCTTGAAAGACCGAGATATCTTTGGTAGTCTACATCCTAACGAAGTCTGAGGATTTTACAAAAATAAATACAAAGAGGCTTGTAATGCGTTAGGCTAAAAATCTTTTTTGTGCTTTTATAGTGTTGCTACTTTGCTAAAACCTATCCTCAGCGGGGTCAAGCCCCCCCAAACGATAATGCTGGATCCGCCGCTGGTGCTTACTTAGCTATTATTGATGGTTATGGATATTAATATCGCCTACAAAGATGTAATATAAAATCTTAAAAATATTTTTAAGGCTTTATTTTTTGTCGCATCTGGACGAGTGACTAATGTTTGCGCGTGGGTCGCGCGGCATCCCCCTCCTCCCCGCGCCGCGACACAGCCTTCGCTCCTTCAGATCGCTCGAGTCGCACCGCGCCCGGCTTCCGCCACTCGCTACATAACTACACTGAGTTCCTATTCTGCTCCACTCGAACTCTACCGTGCTCTCACGAAACGTATCAGCACCACCAGCTAATGAGACATTATTTTCACCTTTAGGCTCCCCTCCACCACAAATCATATGGATCATACATTTAGAATTTTGTTCAAGAATCGCTTTATCTCTGTTTCATTTGAAGCTGACAGACACACAACTGTGTTTGAAATACTTAGCATGTTAAGTGCCAAGGTAAAGTCAAGTACCTATGGTGCAACTGGAGAATCAATCAAGGCCCAGTTTACAAACACAGCAAAGTTAAGTTAATCAATAAGGAAACATTTTTGCGGCATGAGCTAGTAGACTTCTTCGATAAACACGAGTGGCTAGTGACACGGCTGATGGCGAGAGGCAAAACTACAGGAATCAGTCGTGCAGGTACATGTAGTACTATACAATACCTACATAAGTAGATTGTGTAGTCGGTACCTACACAATAATAATAATAGCAGTGCCTATTTGCGTGAGCACTGCGCAGGATGCAGTTACCCAAGAGTAGTGCGGCTAAAATCATGTCTGGCAATTAAGCTTAACATAAAATATTTTAAAACATCAACCAATAATCAAAACCATAAAAATACTATAAAGTTATAAACAAGTCTAAAAGTCAGTCTTTCTTTCATAGACACAATTTTTTTTATCCTGATAAAAGTTATCAAATTAAGTTACTATAAGATAAAACTAAGGCAGATTCATTGAATATCAGACTTAAAACTAGTTCGAGACATGTACAATCAAATTAAAAATAATTTGCTAATTTGTTGTATGTACCTAATGATTGTAGCCAGATTGTCGAGTTGTATTTACACTGGGACTGCAGCGATAACGTTCGAAGTAAACAGCTTCTTCTTGAATCGTTTGTAAAAACTTAAGCAAGCTTTTAGTGATTAAATTATTTAATCTTTTGTGCCACGATTCAACCAAGTTCGTCGCTCTATGACGTTGTTCTTCGCAATTCCATAAATCTATTGAAAAAGACGCATTGTCCAGCCAAGTGGAAACAAAATAATTATAAAATTGTATGACATTTTCACTATTGGGAGCAATTTCACAATTTCAATAAATTGGAAGATGAGCGATAGCACTACACTTAGCCACATGGCCTTCTTCTTCTTTGGTTTTAATCCCAACATCGCGACTATTCCTCAATAAAGCTTGCTTCAAGTGGAAATTACATCCCTTGATTATAGCATTGGGAAATATATTGCGCAGAGTATTCATGACTGCTATTTCAAAGTCAACAATAACGAGGATTCCATCCAGACACGTTATTAAGTTCAGCATGACTTCGTGTGAGTGTGTTGCAATTTGTTAGCTAACAGAATTAATAAAACGGGGCGTGTTAAAGTTAGACAATCGTTGCTGCCCAGGTCCACGTGAATAGAACAGAGCTGATGGAATGGTTTGGAGCAACTCATCAAGCAGTTGATAACGAATAATCGGTTGAGTACTTTGAGAATAATTTCGGATACCTATGGAGCAGAATGGGAACAAAATAATAAGTATTTTTTAATTATCCTTGGAGTAACCTGGGAATTAATGTATGAGATTCTGATATTTTTAGAACAAAAGAACGGAGTACTTTGGAAATAACCCCCGACTGGCAGTTCCAGATAATAGCGCGTTCAAACAAACTCTTCAGCTTTATTATTAGTATAGGTATATAGATGGTAAAGATGTCGGTAGGTATCCAAACTAAGGCTGCCCATGTCTTCATCATTTTTCATCGGCAATAGGTGGTTATATTCTATGCAGTGGTTTAAGAAGGGAGCAGTGTGTAGGTGGCATGGCACTGGCAGGTCGCGCAGTTAGGTAACGAACGGTTAAGGTCGGTATTCAGCAGTTCAGTACAACTAGAAGCGGCTGAATGTTGAGCTAATAGGTAGTCAGTCGGTTGCTTATTTATTGGGGTCAAGCAAAGTGTAATGCGAGATAAGGTCGCACGTCGCACCACGCGTGTGACGTGGGGCACATCAAAGTTTCAGCAGCCGCGGTCGGAGGCGCCGCCGGGGCGCGCGCCGCGATCGATACGCGCGCCCTCAGCCCTCGGCCCGCACTCCCGGTACTCCCAGCGCTGGCAGCCGAGCCGGGACCGATCTCAAACCATTCAATGTAGCTAGCGAACTGTGGAATCTTATGTCATATACGACTTGGGTGTCGAATCCGGCTATATATTTTGTGAAATATCGAGTGGTATTTTTACTGCAATCATTAATAAACCCACGACTGATTTCGATCACAGTGGCCAATCTCAATGTAGATTAGCCATGTACGCCGAGATATTATTGTGCACAAGTTTGTGCGCAAACACAGGAGCACTCTTTGTTCTTTTACCCTTATTTCCCCACAGCCTTATGGTACGGCAATATCCATCACGACCAGGGAGAGATCGGACGAAAAATCTAGTTACAGTTTTTGTCCGACCTGGGAATCGAACCCAGGCCCACCCTCGGCAGTCGCGCTTGCGACCACGAGATCAACGGGGCAATCAACATTTTTTTCTTTTGCAATAATTAATAGCGTAAAAGTGGGATGCGAAAAATTACAGACCCATAACTCTTATACCTACCTACTTTCTAAAATTTATGAAAAAGTCATGCAGCATAGACTACATGAGTTCTTGAACAAAAATAAAAGAGCAAAACGGCTTCAAAAAGGCAAGTCAACAACACTTGCCGCTTTCTCTCTTTTTAAGTCTATTACAGAAAATATTAATAAAAAACAACCCGTCACTGTTGTATTCCTTATTCCTTGACATGAGTAAAGCATTATTTTGTAAATTACGACAAGCTGTTAGTTAAGTGCGAGCGCTATGGCGTTCGGGGTCCGGCACTAGATTGAATCCGAAGCTATCTCGGGTCGGGCGGTCGGACACAGTGCGCACAAGTGACTCGCATGAACAAAAACTTAACGTCAACAACCTATAGATCTCACTTTAAGAGCAATCGGTCAGGAGTACCACAAGGTAGTATTTTAGGACCTCCTCTACATCAACGATTTACCGAATGCCACCAGTCATAAATGCGTGCTGTTTGCAGACGATTTCTCCGTGATTGTACCTAGCAATAATATTCAAAACCACGAAAGAGAAACACTAAATGATATAATTATGTAGTTGGTTAATAAACACTAAATGACCTTAAGGTGAATTTGTCCAAAACAAAATATGTACATTTTAGCAACTACAATCAAATAAAAACAATTTCAACATAACATTCGAAGAAAAAATAAATAGAGATGACAACATTAAATTTTTTTGGTATTATCTTAGGCGAGCTCTGCAATTGGAAATTACATATAAATACGGTAACCAAGAAACTCAATAGATTTGTTTCCGCTTTAAGACAGTTAAGGAAAATAGTTAGGTAGTGAGACAGCAGCGCTTACTGCTTATCATGTCCACGTAAGCTCCATTTTAAGGTACGGGTTATTGTTATGGAGCAACTCGCCACACATTGGCAGAGCTTTCATTATACAGAAAAAGTGTATCCGAGCAATAGGTAACGTCGGGCCTTTTGAAACATGCGCCGCTTTACAAAAAACTAGGAGTAAGGGAATTTTGGGATGTTTATTAGAAACCAATCTCATTTATTTGTAGACAGTAATGAAAACTGTAAACGTACCCACTAAATTGAAAATTCATACTTCTTGTAGAAGCGCATTGCATTAACGGAATAGTTATGGGATGTCCATTAAAATTTACAATCATATTCCACGTCTGTTGAGAGAACTTCCCTTATATACCTAAGTTTCAAAAGCAAATTAAATTATAGTCAATGGAGAACTGCTTTTATACCTTAGATGATTTTTTTAACTGTTAGACTTAATCTCTGTAAATTCTGTATTGATCCTTCGTATTTGTGAACTATATTTTACTGTACCTAGTAGTAGATTTTCGCATGCCTCCTGTAGGTGAGATGTGGAAAGCACTACCTTCTTTCTTGTAACACCCATTGTACCATATCTCTGGCGAAATAAATGATTTATGAAAAAATCTCGGGGCAGGTGATTGTAGGTATGGTAAGTACCTAATTACAATTGAAAAATATAAGAATTTACCAAGGAGTTACACATTACTGGAAAAAATAAGCTGAATGACCAAACCTCCTTGAAAGCGCTTTTGCTAAATACGTTTGTCTGATTTTTATACTAAAGAGAACATGAGGCGAAATATGTAATAGTTCTAATTTTCATCACGCGCCTGTGGCGCCATTCGCAAATTCGCGCTATTTTCATATAAGGAACGTCAAAGATTGTTGCAACTTTTCGACTTATATCTAAAAACTTAAAGTTTGTTTCATTACCTACTACCTAATAATGTACTGTACTCGCAAATGAGTTGAAAAACGTTGTACCTATGGCACACGTGCAGAAATTGGTTTTACAAACTCGTGACCATTACATTCGTCTACTCGTTTATAAAAACCACCTTCCGCACTAGTATCATAATAGTACCTATATTAATACTATTAGTAGTAGCTCACTTGTATCAACAAGTGAGCTAAGTTGCTCATTACACACGAGGCTATGGGTTGCAGCCCGAGCCGTAGATGAGGCCGTAATTCAGCCGTTTCAGTACGTTTTGATATTGTTACGCGCCAGAATTAATGTCGGGTACATTAAGTTACTACTAGCGCCATCTAGTATCGAGTAGCAGAACTAGTAGAGTCGAGTACCTTCTAGACATTTCTTTGCCAGAACATTCTAGACATTTCTTTGCCAGAACATTCTACACTGCTCAATATCTGGTCAGTCGGCAGCGGTAATTACGAGTACTTTCCAGATGTTTCGAGTATAGAAGTTTCTAGAATTAACTGACCTATACATATAAGGAGCGCGTATTCCGTGACCGAGTCAGTATTGGATTTGCGATACAAGCGAATACTTCGGAAGCGATCTTCAAGTGCGATTAAAGTGATCAGTGGTGAAACTGTGTTCTATAATTAGTGAGATTGAAGTTGTAATTAGTGTTATTAAATTAAACTATCATTTTGGTTATTTAATCGGCTGTTTTTTGGTGTCACAAAAGTGGATATTTAAATTATGCCGATTCTACCAAAGGACGCCACGAAGGGTATCCGTACCCGGAGTCAACGCCAGCAGGAGACGGACCAGAGGCGTTTTGGAGGTACAACGCCGCAGACGTCCAGTTGCCGATCATGGAGGCCACAGCAGCTCCAGCATCTGCAGCACCAGACTTTGCTGCACTGATGATGATGCTGCAGGAGCAGGCCCGCCGAAAAGAGGAACAGGCCCGTCGGCTGGAAGAACAGCTGCAGCGAGACAAGGAAGAACAGGCTCGCCGACAGGAGGAACAGGCTCGCCGACAGGAGGAACTGGCCCGTCGGTTGGAAGAACAGCTCCAGCGTGAAAAAGAGGAGCAGGCGCGCCGCCAGGAAGAACAGATGTTCGTTATGAAGGATCTACACGCCACTTTTGGCAAAGCAATAAAGGTTGTAAAAGATAAGGTGGTCCAGCATGAGAACCGCCTAACGGAAGCCGAAACGCGAATCTACCAAATGAATAATCGGGTTGACAACGTGATTGCTGACGTGAAGAAAACGCTGGACAACCTTAAAGCAGGGGGATGGAATTGCAACTTCCGTAGCTACGACACCTTCGCTACGTGGATTCAAAGTGCCGCCGTTCGATGGGGCATCTACCTGGTCAGCCTACAAAATACAGTTTGAGGCTGTTATGAAGGCGAATGGGTGGAGTAAAAATCAGACGCTCATCTGGAACACGTGTTTTGTGCGCAGCTCAAGGATCGCGTGGAGTGGAGAAGCTGGTTCGAAAAGCTTACCAGTCCGTACCTGCGCTCATCGAAGGGAACCTAGTGCAGACATTCATCGATGGAATCCGCGACCTTGAAGTTAGAGCTGCTGTGAGGCTCGGGCACCACGGGACGCTTAAGGACGCCTTGGCTTATGCACTGGAGGTGGAAGCTGTACGGTAGGATCATCGTTCCAATCGCGTCAGGGAGGTTGCAGCGGCTACAGTTCGCGAACATTTTAAAGGATATAGCCCTAGGTGCTACGGCTGCGGCGAAAGGGGCCACCTTCCAGTTGCCCTAAGCGAACTGCAGAAAGGGAAGGTAAGGCCAATCTCCAGAGGGTAGGGCGGCTAACAGCACCGCCCAGCAACAGCAGGGAAACAAGTGAAAGCCAGGACTGCGGGGCGGGTGCTGGCTGATGTTCGAAGAGCCCCAAGGATTTTGATCTCACAAACCCATGACGGGAATAGCCTAATCATTAAGGGCGAGGTCAACGGAACGCCATGAAGGCTGACGATAGACACTGGAGCTTCTCGCACGGTTGTCAGTTCCCAACTTGTAAGTCGTTTCCTTGGGGACTCCGTACACAACCGAAACCGCATAAATTTGGCAACAGCCACTGGTCAGCGTATACCCGTCCGAGGAGAGAGAGAGATGGAGTTGAAGCTAGGCAACGGAATCCACCTGCATAATGTTGTCGTGGCTGATATAATGGACGATTGCATCCTGGGCTTAGACTTAATGAGGAAGAATTGTTGTGAGATCGACGTTAATCACGAAGTTATGAAATGTGGACAAGAGGAACTTTTGTTACCAGGAAATTTGTACAGCCTAAAGAAGATTGTTCTTCCTTCGAGATCGGAAACGATTGTGCCAGTTAGTGTTCCTCGGAATCCTGGGCAGACTCATCGTTGTGTACTCGTGGAAAGGATAGACAGTGACCTTCCATGGAAAGTGGCATGAACTTTGGCCAGCGACATCTCAGGGGTACGTGTACTGAACCTTTGTCATAAGTAACAGATGATAGAAAAAAGCACTCTGATTGGTACTTGCGAGGAAGTGGATTGGTTGCGTCGATGCCAATATTTTTCGACTGGGACCCTCAGCAAGGACGCACAAACGAAAGTGACCACACTTTTAGACGACTGTCGCAGTGCTCTGTCTCAAAATGAACTGGTCAAAGCAAAGAAGATGTTACTGAAGTACGCCGGTGTTTTCTCTTCAAATGATGGTGACATCGGGAAGACTGGCTTAGTTCAACACAAAATAAATACAGGAGAAGAATTGCCTATTCGTCAGAGACCAAGGAGATTGCCGGTAGCACGTGAAAAGGAAGTGGAAACCATTATTGAGGGAATGGTGAAGGATGGTGTTATAGAACCTTCATCCAGTCCATGGTATTCACCAGTAGTGCTGGTAAGAAAGAAGGACGGCAGTATGCGGTTTTGTGTTGACTATCGTCCTCTGAACGACGTCACGAAAAAAGACAACTATTCTTATTATTGGCCAATTCCAAAAGACAAGAGGCACGTCAGAGCATTTTTGGGTTTGTGCTCCTATTATAGGCGATTCGTCAAGAACTTTGCGGACATAGCCAAACCCTTCACAAACTAACCGAGGAGAAGCGACATTTCTGCTGGGATGAAAGTTGCGACGTCGCATTCCAGGAGCTAAAGGAACGTCTGTGCAGAACACCTATTTTGGGGTATCCTGATACGAACAAGGAATTTATAGTTGAAACAGACGCAAGTGATATCGGACTTGGCGGTGTATTATCTCAACGAAATGGCGATCAAAAGGTTGTGATAGCATACTTCAGCAAGTCATTGTCGAAACCAGAAAGGAACTATTGTATCACGAGACGGGAATTGCTTGCTGTAGTAAAGTCTTTGCAGCATTTTAGCAAATATCTGCTGGGACGGAAATTCCATTTACGTACTGACCATGCTGCACTGAAATGGTTATTGCAGTTAAAAACCCAGAAGGACAAGTTGCGAGATTGATTGAACTACTGCAGGAATACGACTTTGGGATTGAACATCACAGCGGAAGATCTCATGGCAACGCCGACGCATTGTCAAGAAGACCTTACCCTGAGACTGCAAGCATTGTACTAGGCAAGAGGGTAAAGAAGTCGTACCTGTGAGGATTCTCAAGACAGACCTCAGCAACACTCGTTGCTGAGGTCTGTCTTGAGAATGTAGGCTTTCCTTCCACTCGGAAGGAAAGCCTACAACGTGCATAGCAGGAAGATTGGGACATCAAGCCGATTCTGGAGTGGACAGCCAGTGCTCCTAAGCCCACGTGGAGTGACGTCTCAGCGATGAGTTCTATCACAAAAAGTTATTGGGCCCAATGGGATAGCTTAGTGATTCAGGATGGAGTCCTGTGCTGTAAATGGGAAAATGCTCGGGGAGACAGCTGTCATTTGCAAATCATTGTCCCAAAAGCAAAAGTATCGAATGTCCTACAGCTGTAACATAATTATCGTTTATTTTCTCTCAAAGAGGTACAATTTGGTACATAGTATCTAAGTAACAGGAAGATTCAAACCTTTGTGAGAGCTGGAGTCTATACTGGGTTCGGGACCTGTATGACAGATCTCCAGGCTCACACCCTTAAAATTAAAATATTAAGTTGCACTTACGCAATACAACTTTATAAAAGAAAGAAAAAAGAAAGAGAGTTAGGAACAAATTATGTGCGTGTCTTTGGAGAGTGTTGTGTCCGTGAGCGCAATATAAGTCCTCACCCCAGCGTCCGTTTAGGGCACCGGGTATGAGCACCCACTTGCGAGCAAAATGGTTCTTCAGGAGGCCATATGGGAGTAAAACGGACTCTACTGAAGATAAGAGAACGGTTTTACTGGGTCCACTGTCGTGACGATGTCGAGGACTGGTGTTGCAAATGTACAAGTTGTGCGGCTGTAAAAGGACCTCAGACTCGCAGTAGAGGCACATTGAAATTGTACAATGTTGGTGCACCATGGGAAAGGATAGCCCTAGATGTTGCGGGACCTTTTCCGGAAAGTGAAAGTGGTAGCAAGTATTTCATGGTTGTAATGGATTACTTCACTAAGTGGCCGGAAGTCTTCGCCATTCCAAATCAAGAAGCCTCAACAGTTGCAGATAAACTAGTTCATGAAATCTTCTGTCGTTGTGGAGTACCCTTGGAGATTCTCAGCGATCAAGGAAGGAATTTTGAGTCCCAAATATTCCAGGAAACTTGTCGAGTTATGGGTACACATAAAACGAGGACAACTTCTAACTACCCACAATCGGATGGAATGGTGGAAGGATTTAATCAGACATTGGAGAGATACCTGCCAAAAGTCGTGGAAAACCGGCAACGCGATTGGGACAACCATATTCCTACAACCGTTTTTGCTGTCATACCAAAGTGCTGTTCACGAAAGTACATCGGTGACACCAGCCTTCGCAAACTTTGGAAGAGAATGACGGCTGCCTGCAGACCTGATCTCCGGAATACCAGCTGATGCCGCACGCAGTATTACCAGACATTTACATGACCTACCGTATACAGAAAGGTACAAGAAGTGCTCCTAAGATCGTCCATGTGGATCGACTGGCACGTTATTATGGGACCGATAATGCTCGGGACGAGCATGTCTTAGGAAGGGGCAGTGTTACGCGCCAGAATTAATGTCCGGTACATTAAGTTACTAGGTACTAGCGTACTAGATTAAAGTGATCAGTGGTGAAGTTGTGTTCTATAATTAGTGAGTTTGAAGTTGTAATTAGTGTTGTTAAATGAAAGTGTCATTTTGGTTATTTAATCGGCTGTTTTTACTGTCACGAACCGAAATATTTTACAACAAAGTAGGTATTGTGAGTTTTGAATAATTTGATAATAATAAATGTTTGTTTGACTTACTTAAGGACGTACACTTTATTTATTCCAAAAATGTGTATGGATTTTCAGCGGCATAAAACCTTAATTTGTTGTATCTGAAGCTATTTTTTTGAAGAAAATTTTTCGAAAGTATAAATTTAACGATACCACCATGTTTTTTTTAATTGTGTTTAGTAGTCTTATAGGAAACTATCGTGTCTGTGTGTAGTCTGTTTCTCGAATTACCAGCTATTCCTCAAATCATCACAACTTGGCAACCCCACATAATTCATTCAATTTTAACTAGCCAATCAGATCAACTACTGTGGTCGGAGTTGGAGCATAAGTTCAGTCATATCATGTGTCTAAACATGTGTGCCGTTCATACACACGAAATTATGCAGCTGTGTGCTACACAAGCGTAAATTTATGAATGGAAATAAGGCCGATAGCGCGTTTGCCTAACCACATAGTATAGTGAGTAACGCGAGCGTCTAGCGCTCCGCGCTGCTACATGTTGCTTTAAACATTTTAGTAGGAGTTTTAACTTTTTTAATATTGTTTTTGTTGTATTATTTTATTACATGTTGTTTTCTTAATGCGTTCTTGGTAGGGTAGGCATGGTCTTAAATCGTCCTTTGTGTGCACGCCACTATCTCGAGGGTGGTCAGTTTGACCGAACTGGCCCCGAGACGAACTAATTTAGACCGAACTTATCTACGGATAGTGAAATTTTATGCCTCAAGCAGACTGTCCAATATTATACAGACAGAAAAACTCCTGTAATGGCATGTTTCCTGGATTTATCGAAGGCTTTCGACGTGGTCAATTATGACCTGCTTTGGCATAAGCTCACTCACGACACCACTGTCCCGACTGATGTAATATCACTGTTTAGATACCTATTGGTGCAGTAGTCAAAAGAATACAGTTAAGTGGGCAGGCTCATATTCTGATTTGTATGGGTTGGATTGTGGGGTGAGGCAGGGGGGGCTGAGCTCCGCCCGTCTTTTTAATCTATACATAAACAACCTGATAGGTGGGCTCAGTAGCACTAAAATCGGTTGTCACGTAGACGGTGTTTGCGTGAACAACATGAGCTACGCTGATGATATGGTGCTGCTGAGCCCATCCATCAGTGCAATGAGAAGGCTTCTTAAAATCTGTGAAAGTTAAGCAGTGGCTCGCGGGCTCAAATACATTACCGATAAGAGTGAATGGTTGGTTTTTAAATCGGGTACTTTAACCTACGAACCGCTGTCTGAACTCTCACTCTCTGGGTCTTCTTTAGGTCGGGTTTCAAGGTTTAAGTATTTGGGCCACTGGGTCACTGATGACTTAAAAGACAATGACGTAGACATAGACAGGGAGCGCAGAATGCTGCTGAATCGGTTAAGATAACGCATTTTAAGGCCTTCTGCCAGTCGTTATACACGTGCAATAGTCAAGAATAACTGATCGAGTGGTAAATGATCAATTTATCGACCGCCGCGAGTAGAAAATAATTAAAGTACTAATATCGCTATTAAAAAATAGGGGTTTGTGATAGAAGAGTGAAAATTTAGTGTTGTATGTATTTTTTAATGTCGCATTATAAAATAAAAAAATAAATGTTAGGGGTGGACAACCCTTATCACTAAGGGGTATAATAAATACATAGTAGCCGATTCTCAGACCTATTAAATATGCATATAAAATTTCATAAAAATCGGTTAAGCCGTTTCGGAGGAGTATGGTAGCTAACATTGTGACACGAGAATTTTATATATGATTCACTTTTCAAAAATAAATTAACATCATGTTTTGGTTAATAGATGGCGCTGTGTGTACCTGCTTCACAGGATCGAATACTCTGTCATTTTTTTATGCAAAATTGTCTATTTTCAGAAACGATTTCTTACTTAAACATCTCTATTAAACATCCTTAAACATTGTTGTAATTTTTTAACATACATCTATGTATATCTAAACGCATATGGTTTAGATATACATAGATGTATGATAAAAAATAACAATGTTGTAAAAAGTATTCAAAAAACGATTATTATCGAAAAATATAATTAATATTGCAGGTATGCAAAAAGTCCAAAAAAAATCTAAATAATTAAAAAAAAAACGCGAGAGTTGGGGTTCGAACCAACAGCTTTTCTGTTTTTGTTTTGTTGAAAATAGCCGATCTTATAATATTGTTACGCGCCACAATTAATGTCGGGTGGTACATTAAGTTACTACTAGCGCCATCTAGTATCGAGTAGCAGAACTAGTAGAGTCAAGTACCTTCTAGACATTTCTTTGCCAGAACATTCTACACTTCTCGATATCTGGTCAGTCGGCAGCGGTAGTTACGAGTACTTTCCAGATGTTTCTAGAACTAACTGTCCTATATAAGGAGCACGTAGTCCGCGACCGAGTCAGGCCCCGACAAGAGTGTCGCCTTTGACAACTCTGACAAAGCGGATTGTCTAGACAGTCTAGAGGCCTAATGCTCTCCTAGCTCTCAACCAGTAGACCAAGCTCACCTCGACATGGTGAGTGCTGAAGTCGAACGTAGAGCTTCCCTCCCACCGGTCGAAGATCCCGATGATCCTCTGCCCCCGTCACGCCCGACGAGGTACAGGAGATCATCAAAAGGCTTCAACCTTGGAAAGCCCAAGGCTCCGACGGCATCACTAACAAGGTGTTTAAACTCTTCCCCGCCTAACTAATAGTGCTAATGACTGCCATCTTCAATGGCGCATTAAGCAACAACATGTGCCCCCGAGCATGGAAACAGGCCACCGTTATCGGTATTCCCAAACCAGGCAAGCCCAAGTCTGATCCCGCCAGTTACCGTCCCATCAGTCTACTCAACGTTCTCTGTAAAATCTACGAGAGGCTTATTTATAAGCGGCTCAAGGATTATGCCGAAGCAAAGAGCCTTATCCTCGACGAGCAGTTTGGTTTTCGAACCGAACACTCGTGCATCCAACAAGTTCACCGCATCGTCGAGCATCTTAGCGCTGGCATACCCTCGTCACGCCCGATGACTCTACCACTCTCCTCCAAGAGAGCCGCAAAGAGACCAGCACTCTTCGCAAACCACGACCGCCGTCCTTCCGCCCTCGCCGCCGAGGCCCGCCGCGACGTCCCCGTCAAAATCCGCCCCGACCCTTGCTCGAGCCAGCCCACGCCGCTGAGCCTGTAGTCCTAAATTCGCCCCTTAATAATAATTCCAGTTCGATCCAGCCCGTCTCTAGCTGTCTTCCCCCCAGCGACGCCCTAAGCCGAGGCCCGTACCCCACAGGGGGTGCCCCTAGCGTGTAGTCGCTTAGTTTGTAAGTTTTTATAAGCCCTGGCTGGAGGCTTTAATATTAAATTAAGGCCACCACAGGCAAGCCTGGCTAAGCAGTCGACAACCTTATAGGTTGAACTGCGAGAAGCCACTCATAAAAAAAAAAAATTAAAAAAAAAAAAAGTGACCGAGTCAGTATTGGATTTGCGATACAAGCGAATACTTCGGAAGCGAACTTCAAGTGCGAATAAAGTGATCAGTAGTGAATTTGTTTTTTTTTGTGTGTGATTAGTGAGTTTAAAGTTGTAATTAGTGTTTTTAAATTAAAGTGTCATTTTGGTTATTTAATCGGCTGTTTTTATTGTCACGAACCCCAAGCTCGTAACAATATGAACAAAACGTGACAAAAAACATTGATCCATAATTATAAAATCATAAAATGAACATTACTTTTTCACCTGGCTACCAATTTTAATGAAACAAAGACTTAATGTTGCTCAAAACTAACCCGCATGCAACTGTGAAACCCCCAAGTAAATCTGTGCAGTATCTTCGGAGATTACCTTTAACAGACAGACAGACAGAACGACAAAAAAAATCCAAAAAATCTTTTTTTGTGTTACTTATATGTTCCTTTTTATCGCCCTTAATCCATTTTTAGTATTTTTTAAAATGTACAGACACAACAGTTCCTCCTGATTTATTATATGTATAGATTATACGGAAAAATCGACATCTTTTTAGCAAAATTAGTGATAGACATCATTAAATACTAGAAATAAAGATATATTAGATCAACCATTTTATATATTAGCTAAAGTTCACACATCAGTTCAAACGAGCATACTACAAATTAGAAGATTACATTCAGGTTAAGAATGCTTGGAAACATGCTGGTCCTGCACCATAGGACAATCAAGGGTGTAGAAAAAATCAAACTGGTCGATTTATGTATTACCTTTATAGATATACCAACTGTTATTTTTTGTGTTTTTATTTTTCTGTTAACTCACACAATGTTCTTCTCCATAAGAATCTACCTTTCTGAATGGACAGTGGTCACTTTATTATTTTAACTATAAAAAACGGCACTTATGAACGACATCAGACGTTCAAAAGTGCCGTTTAATGGCCTAATTGAAATAAACGCTTAACCTTGACTTTTGCTAGGTAGAAATTATCGCTGGTCGGTCTACTGGCGTTAGTTCTGACTGCCAAAGCATAGCTGAGCCGGCAGTGTGAACAGCCACCTATCGACTATAAATGTATGTGTCTCTTTTTACTCACATGGGATCTATATCTTTCGTCCGTTTCCTTAGCTAGAAGATAGTCGATAATTAATCGCTTCCTCGACGGCGGTGGCACAAGTAGCCAACCGAAGCCTAATAGTGGCTCCACACGATGGACTTTACTCAGCGCAGACTTCGACCTCTGAATATTTATTTCTTATGCACCAAGGTCGATTTCCGTGGGGCTTGACCAGCGACTTTTCCGCACTAGTGCGAATTACACTTCATTGCGTAGTAGATGTATTAAAAATTTGGCGCTGATATCAGAAGGAAAATGATCTTATAGACCTCAAGTATTTAATATGCACGTTACTCATTACTAAATTTAATCGAACATTATAAATATACATTACACTTAAAATAGATAATTAAATACTTATGGATATGGACAGCGCAATATGTATCACACAATGATGCTGCTCGACACACTGGAACAGTGAGGCGAGTCCAGAAGAGTCGAGCTGTCGAGTCTGCGAGGTAGCCACAAGTATATGCAATATCATAAAGGGCACGAGTGCGTCACACGAACAAAACACAACCAGTACGCACGGAGCAGTGCGGCGCCGCTCACAGGTTGGAAATGAAGTGCCACTTGTCCACTGCGAACAGACAACGTCACGTTACAACTTGAGCAGAGAGTGCATTAGTGCAGAGTGTGGATATAGTGGGGTACGTACCGCTGAGCGGGATGGGCTGCGGCAGTCCGTGCGGCGGCGCCTTGCTCAGCACTGCACCCGCCTCCGAGCGCTCTACGCGCGTCGGCGCGCCCTCCACGCTCACGTTCATCCTGTGGACAGATAGCTGTCACTGCACGAGTCCTACACACACTCCCACTGATACAAGCACCGGCGAGGGCCTTACTTGTTGATGTCCGTCGCGTCCGACACCTCGCCCGCCACCAGGGAGCGCCAGAACTCGTGCACCTGCGAACAGTAGGTAGTGTCAGACACGGCTTACACGGCTCGCCACAGTGCGTCATGCGCGCGAGAGAACTCAGACGCTCACCTCGTCGATGACCTTGTAGGCGAAGTCCGCGTTCTTGCACTCGCCGTCGAAAGCGAAGCGGTTGACGGGCTTGCCGTCGGGCACCTTGTAGAGGCGGAACCACTCGACGGTGGCGCGCAACAGGCCCGGGAAGTGCGTCTCCACGTCGGCCACGTCGTGAAGCTTGTCAGCGGCGGGGTCGCGCGCATCTATGGCCAGCAGCTTCCAGTCCGTCTCGCCCTCGTCGATGAGCGCCAGCGTGCCGAGGATCTTGACGGCGTACACGTCACCGCGCGCCGCCACGCGCTCGCCGATCTCGATCACGTCGATGGGGTCGTTGTCGCCGCGCGCCTGCGTGCCCGGGTCCACATGGTGCGGGTTCTCCCACGTCTGCGGCAGCGCGCCGTAGTTCCAGATGTAGCCGCGGTGCGGGAACACGTTGCACACGAAGCGCAGCGCGCCCTTCTTCACGTCCTGTTTGATGGGGTTGAGCGGCTCGCCGAGGCTGATCTCCATCTTGGCGTTGCTCCAGCGCGGCACCTCCACCACCATGTTCACCAGGCGCTTGGCCTTGTCGGCCCACAGCGGGATGTCGTGCAGCGGCGAGATGGGCCCGCTCTCGTCCTCTGCAACACGACGCTCTCATACACACGAGCACATGACAAGGATCGAACAAACAAACATACATACGTACTGGATGAGAGAGATAGCGGGCAAAAAGTCATTCGCCGGGAGCGTTTGCATGTGATGTAACAATGCAAGATTCAATTAAGAGAATAACGTCAAAATACTGCCAGCTCAACTTACTAGCTACGGCTATGGCTAGGAAAATTTGCTTTGGACTGTCAAAATTACAAACTTCCTTTAAGAGCATTCGAACATGACGTGACCTCAATTTAGGTTCGAGTTGTTTGGATAATATCAGACAAAAACGATGCTCATTTCTTCGCACTCACTGGTGTGCACGTTATAACCTGAGCCAATCACTGCCGTTGCATTCGAATCTAATCTGTAACATTACACGCAAATGCTGCTTATGAACACCTACTGATATTGATAAGGGCGCAACCGAACTGCAGACTAGTAGATATTGAGTTCCAAAACATATTTTTAAAAACGTACAATTTCTTTAACCAAATTAATGGAAATATACTGGCACTTGCTCACTGTGGACGTCACGACTGTAGAGTGTTCAATTATTCGCCGGTTACTTGTCACTATCGACGAACAGACGTAAGCGCAATAGATCATCCCGAGCGGCGATGTCATCGGTCAACAACAGTCTGGTTGTACCTTAAAGTTGTCGAGTTGATAAATAGATGTTTTAGAAACGTGCAGCCGGATTCAGGCTGTAGATGTGTTTATCGGGCGCTCAGCTCCCCACTCAAGCGCTTCATCTTAATTATTGAATTATGTTTGGTATTCACTCGGTTGATGACACCCTGAGCACGTGACGCAGGAGAAGGCGATAAGCAATCGCGACAGAAACTATTCGAACTGGACGACCTTCGTAACCTTACGCTCCGTCGCCGCTTCCTGTCTGATCCGAGAGCGTCTATTGGCTCCAATACGCAACTTTTCCACACTTTCATTAGGCCATAAATTAAAAAAAAAACTGGTTAAATAAAATAGAAGATCCTAAGTTGACCTATACGATTACTGACAAAAGCTTGACTCAAATATTTGTGGTTCTTTCCTTAAAAAAACCACCTCAGACATTATTAACCTACGTGCTTCTCATATGATGCGCGACTTCGTACGCGCATATCCCGTTATTTCCCGTTCCCGTAGGAATTTCGGAATTTCCTCTCTCAGTTCTCTTCAGGCTGTGCGTCGTCTGACAGTCACAAGTAACAGAAGGGTTTAATATTGATTGATTAGTATTCGTTCTTTACAATAATGTTTGTTAGTTTACACAGGTTGAATTTTACAAGTGTGTGTGGATGGCCAAATCCGAAACTATGAGGGAAGTAATAATAGTACATGGCAAACCAAAGGAAAGTGCTTTTTAACAAATTAATTTTTAAATTTCTGACTGGGGGGATAATGCTGCTCGCGTACGTAGGATTTACCGGGCCACCTTTTCCTAGGCCACACTACACGTGCTCCCCGGGTGGCTAAATGAGCAGCAATACTGAGCAACGGGCGGCGACAAATAACCTGTTTCGAGGCATTCGCAGGTATCACTTTGGGAAAGCGATTTGCGCATATCTCAACTCGCAATATGAAAGTATGCATGATAGCGAAGTAGATTTTGTCTTGCGATTCGTCTAACGCCCGGCGTTACAAAACAAAATCATCGTAATGAAGGGAATAACAATTATTATTTTGTTATTGCATATGTGACATTTTTTAACTTTTTATATTTATTATTGCTTTGGCCCGCGACTTCGTACGAGCATATCCCGTTTTTTCCCGTTCCCGTATGGCCCAGAGCCTTCCTCATGAATCTGTACTTCGTACTTCAAACCAAAGACAAACCTTCGAGCGAATTAAAATATTCCAACTACAAAGTAAATAAAACTACTTGATCCAACCTCAAGTAGAATCTTTACTTCATACTTCAAACCAAAGACCGAACCACCACCAATTTACCCAAACAAAACAACTTTTACGAAACAATTTAGAACATTCAGAAAATGACGTCAAATGCATAACGCCATCTATCGAACATGGAGTACAACAGTCAACTGTAGTTTTTTAGTCTTCAGATGGCGTTCGCAACGCATGGACAATGCGTAAATAGAAAGTTAAGAAATAAATGACTTATGGCTTACATCAACCATCCAGATGGAACGTCACACGCTGAGTCAGCGATTATAATAAAAGAAAACATCCAAAAACACCTCCTAAACTTCAAACAAGCATACCTACAAGGTACTGTGAAATCAGTAGACGACTGGCAAGGGGGGTGTATGCTGCCGCGGCATCGACTTGATGAATATATGTTTAATGATTTTTCTTAACACACTTGGTAGCAGATACGTTGCCGGGGAGGACTGGAACGCTAAAAATACCTTCTGGTGCTCAAGACTGACCACAACCAGAGGCAGAGAATTGAAGAAGGCAATAGACTCAGTCGCTCAATATACTGACACAAGGTGATACTGGCCAGCTGATCCCAACAAAACGCCCGATCTAATCGATATCTTTATCACTAAAGGTATGTCAGGATTGTACACAAATATAGAATCATGCTTGGACGGTAACTCCAATACAATCATATCCGATCCAAACCTGTGATATGCGAACTGAACACTACAGTCATCTTGAAAGAACCCCGCGAAACGCTATACAATAGCAAAACTGATTGGGACACTTTCTACTCATTCCACTTAAAACAAAAGAAGACTATAGATAGACGAGGCAGCTTAAATTTTCTAAAAGATTTGATCCTTTCCATTGCGATTATGCACCCCAACTGAAGTAAAGAAAAGTATTAAAAACCTGAAAAAACAAAAGACCCCAGGACACACACAACATACAGCTAACTATTGTATTTAATGCAGTATTAAGATTACACTATGTCCCACTCATTTGGAAAATGTCAATCATTAACATGATATGTAAACCAGGAAACCTTGTTCTGAACTTTCATCTATAGACATTTATCGGCATATAGAAGTTTACTTACTATTTTTGTCTAAACTCTTTGAGAAGGTACTTTTACAACGATTGCTACCTACACTAGAAAAACAAGGAACAATCCCACAGCACCAATTTTGCTTTCGAGCAAACTATGGAACAACAGAACAAATATATAGAGTGGCTCACACAATCTGGCAATCCCTGGAAATAAAAGAGTACTGCTCTGCCGTTTTCCTTGACATACAACAAGCATTTGACCGAGTATGGCACAACGTCTTCTGCATAAACTTAAAATGTGTTTACTACATCCCGCATATATATGTATATGCTTCTCAGATCCTATCTAGAAAACCGAGTGTTCCAAGTTAAGTTTAGAAACTGCCTATCTTCTTTCTATCCCATAGAAGAAGGAATGTCTCAAGTTGCCCTGTGTGTTGCCCAAGTGCCCTGTTCTATACAGTAACTTTACACTGCTGATCTACCCACCTCAAACTTAATTGTTACTAAGCTCATCAGCTTAGGTTGCAGTAACAATTAACTAACAGTAACAACAATTCAATTAATTAACAATAGGACTGCGGTGTCATCACACTGCAGTCCTATCTTGTGATAAAGATCAAATTACCACATCTACAAAAGTCCTAAGATCACCTGGATAAGATTGGAACATGGCTGAAAAAATGTAGAATCTGCCAAGTCGATCCACATTAACTTCAGTCTCAGAACTTGGCGATGACATTCTGCCATAAAAAGTGTCGTAAAGTATCTAAGTATGCATATCGACAGAGGAATTACCTGGCGAGAACATAGAAAGACTAAAAGAGACTAGGTGAACCGAAAACTCAAAGATATTTGATGGCTTACAGGCAAACATTGGTCACTTAGCTTGTAAAATATACTCCTTTATTATCCATAAATCCATTTTGAAACCTATCTGGACTACGTTTATCTTTCGGATGGTGTAATAATAAATGGTGTGTTTTTTTATCCAGCCCTACAGTTTCAGTTTTCATCAAATCATGCTCAAGACTCCTTTCAGTCATTTTTGTTGTTTCTCATAGTTTAGGATTTGGCAATCCACGCACTTGAAAGCTTTACTCTGTATACTGGGTGTTCCAGAAGTGCATGCTCAAGCTGCCATAGATACCCATTCATAAAAAAGGCAAAGGCCAAAGCTTCCAGCTAGCCCGTATGAACGCACATGAAATAGGTATTTAATTTTGGGAATTCTAAATTCAAACAACAATCAATTTCAACATTCTAACCAAGGGAAGTTGGTAAATCCTCGTTTGGTGAAGCTCTTATTTCTGTCAGTGTGTGTGTGTGTGTAGGAACCTAACATGAATGGAATGACGGGAGCTAAGTTCTCCACCCAGGCCGCTGATTAAAAGGTGCTGTTCATTGAAATAGCTTGGCAGCAAATAGAATGGCTGATTAAGCTATGTACAAGTACTGATCAATGCTAATACCTCATCTGTACGAGGGACAATAATAATTTAATAATATTATCATTTAAACCCTTGTCAAGTATTTTTTATTTTTCTCTATTTTGCATAGTTTAAATTGCCTATACCACGTGAAAACTACACAATATGTCTTACAAGTGCCCTCTCGGTGACTCTACCCAAGCATGTTTACTTTAATCTGTTCAGGGTTCACAGAAATACATTTACCTCAACAACACAACTAACCGAGAGTCATATCACAATAATAAGCTATTTATGTACCTACTACACGATGAACTTCAAGAAACATTTAGCTGATTACTATCACAGTAGTGAATGTAAATGATATGGTTATTGTTATCTTGACCTTATCAGATAATGTTATTTTATGCTCTGAAAGCAACTTGCAGAACAATGAAATATAAACTTCATTATTACAATTATTTATGGTTTGAAAACATTAGATACAGCAAAGAACAAAAGAAACTAAGTTGTATTCAAAAATATACTATCATAAAAAAAGTGAAAGTAGCACCAATGTTTGGGGATAAAACACTAAGCTCCATTACATTGTAATAGTCTGAGAAAATTATATTTAATCATGGCCACTTATTACATTACAATAATAATAGCTCATACATGTTTTATAATGTTAGAAGTTCAAGGTCATAAGTGATAGGTTATGACCGCAAATCCAACTCACTACTGAAGCAGACCGCGCACCTACAACAGTTTGCGAACTTTATCGACTGACATTGTGATGACAATAATAAAACATGATAATGACAGAAAAGTTCAAAGTCCGGCCAGTTCCAATAGATTAAATAAGTAATGGATCAGGTGAAAGGGAGCAGCTTCCCAGAATGCACTGGCCAGACGGCGAAAGGCCAGCACAGGGCAGTCTAGGTTGTGGCTGTACTTACTGAAATACACCCGGTAGTCGGGCGCGTAGGCCGATCCTCGTTCTTCAGCGATGTACATTTTGTTGACTATGAGGGGCTGCGTGGTCGCACTGTTGACGCCGCTAGTACAGGACTGCGCGTAACTAACGGAGCCTGTCACGAATGTTCGTCTCAATATCGACAAACAAACCGGAACCGACACAACCGCAATGCAACGTGTTAATGACATTTTGCTCTGACATCTCACTGACTTTGACAGATACACGGTGTTTTATATCTTTTTTTTAATCTTTATTCATGGCAACACAGTGTACAAAGAGACATTGCTGCCCACGTTGGTAGTACAATTTTATTTCGAGTAGCAAAATAAAGCTTGTGCTACACGGTTTGAAACGGCGATTTCAAACCTAGGTTTAAAACAGTGTAGACGCTAGACAGTGATTTTATTCCAAATTTAGCATGATAGGCGTGAATTAAATAGAGAACCAAAGTATTTTTTTCGTGTTAGAGATAGGTTACTTACTTCCACTGATCGTTAATTCAATATGCTTTCTGAAAGCTGTCATAATAATTTGCGTTGCAGATTTGAATTCATCAAGACCGGAGAGTTATTTATTTTTATAACTTTATTAATTTACCTACATCTAACTTCGTGAAACCAAGTAACTGTAGGTACCGTAAAATATGCTAACTTTGCTAATCAAGATATCTTTACCCTAAAAGCAATTTACAACGAAATCCGCTAACATAAGAAACAGTTTTAGTTTTATGGCAACATTTATAATTTTAGTGGAAAGTTGAATATATTTGTGGCAACACCATCTCTCGCATTCGCGTTTCAAACAAAGTTTATAGTAACTTGTCACATCACAAGTGTCACCAGTGATGCCAGATATTCTGATTTAGCAGTAGATTTACATGATTTTAAAAAAATCTACTGCTCTACTGCCTTAGTTGTTATTATTTAAGAAATCTATCTGCTTTTCTCCAAATCAGATCGGATCATCTATTTATTGTCGTCGTGTCGTGTCATCTGGCCTTTATAACATGAAATTAGTTCATCAAGTTATGTGAATTCGCGGTATTTTTTATCAGTAGTGTGGTATTCTTAGAATATATTTCCGTGGCTGGCGTGAACACATTGACATGTCGACTTCTATGTTTTTTTAAAGTTATACTTCTTTTGGCGCGATGGAGAAAACTGATGAGAGTGAATTTTTACGATGCGCACGCACACCGACACCTGAATTCTACATCGTGAAGTTAGTTCTAGGTGGCATGAAAATCAATAACTATGTTCAAGTTGTATATTCTAGTATTTTTTGATTGTCTTTTGTTTCTTTTATGTTTGAATTTCGAAGAAGAATGTGGTTTTAATTTCGAAATAAAGCGCCAAAATATAAGATACAAATATTTTGATAAAAGTAATTGATTAGACACAAATTTTTCCCGCGGCTCAGCTCCTTTTATTCTATCCTAGAAGATTTTATTGGAATACGATGATTTTTCGAAGACAAAAAACAGCCTCTTCATGAATGAGTTTTCTTAATCGGATTTGTATCTACAGTAGAACGGAACAAAGAATTTTACCGTTTATAATAAATTATTAGTATTGACTATTTTGAAAAAAGGAGTCTCGTAACTTATATGTCATTGTAAGTAGGTACCCATAAACTTTTCAGGTAGGTACACACCATCCAGAATAGAAAGTTGGTATTAATTTCAAATACTACTAACAAAACATTTGAATAAAAAAATATCTGCCCTATTTTATGAACAAACAGTTTTAAAACTATGAAACGTATCAGTTATTTAGCGTAATAGACTTAATTGGCGATCGTTCGAACGCAACAAATTGAAGCTGAAAACAATACAAATATTTTAAAACTTTTATATTTTTTTAGTTGTGAATGTTTTTTTTTCCATACGCCAAAGAAGTATAACTTCTAACGCGTGTACATAAGTACACACACTCTAATTTTTTTTATTGGCTTATCACATCGGCTTATTACAGGCGTAGTGAATGTGACATCATGTTGAATGGAGAAAAACTGGAGTTCATTAATCAAACGGTTTTCCTAGGTATCACATTGGACGAGAAATTACAATGGGGGCCTCATAATATAACATCTCTTGCGGGTCGTTTAAGCTCAGCCGCGTATGCTGTTAGAAAGATAAGACAGTTAACAGACGTAGAAACCGCACGTTTGGTCTACTTTAGTTACTTTCACAGCAAAAAAGTCAAAAGTCAAAACGTTTATTTCAATTAGGCCATTAAACGGCACTTTTGAACGTCATCGTTTACAGTTCAGTAAAAATAATAGAATTACATTAATAAAGTGACTCTACTGTCCATTCGGAAAGGTAGATTCTTATGGAGAAGAACGGACAAGAAACTCCATAGTTACTCTTTTCAAATAATGATGTTACAAAAATTAATTTAATATTATGTGAGGACAATGCACCCAGAGTATGCTACTTATAAGAACAAAGTATCACCAGCAGAGGTAAACTTATTAATTTCCTAAAGAAATTTAGGTAAATGGTACTCACATATTTACAAACATTGGAACCATTAATTAAACAACAGTGTGTGAGTCAACAGAAAAATAAAAACACAAAAAAAGAAACAGTATATCTATAAAGTTAATACATAAATCAACCAGTTTGACCTTCACCCTTGATTGTCCTATGGAGCAGGACCAGCATGTTTCCAAGCATTCTTATCCTGAATGTAATCTTCTAATTTGTAATATGCTTGTTCACAAAGTGTACTTTTAACATGAGTTTTAAATTTTCTTTCATTTAGTTCTAATATGTCAGAAGGTATTTTGTTGTAACATTTAACACAATACCCCATGAAAGAAGTGTGGACTTTAGCTAATCTAAAAAATGGTTGATCTAATTTGTCTTTATTTCTAGTATTAAAATTATGTCTATCACTAATTTTATTAAAAAGATGTCGGTTTTTCCGCACATAAGTACATAATATTTTCATAAATGAATTGGCAAGGGACTGTCATAATATTAATCTTTTAAAAAAGTTCCCTAAGAGAATCACGGCGACGCAGATTATAAAGGGCTCTGACAGCTCTCTTTTGTAAAATAAATATGGATTCAATGTCAGCAGCCCGACCCCACAGCAAAATACCGTACGACATAATGCTGTGAAAGTAACTAAAGTAGACCAAACGTGCGGTTTCTACGTCTGTTAACTGTCTTATCTTTCTAACAGCATACACGGCTGAGCTTAGACGACCCGCAAGAGATGTTATATGAGGCCCCCATTGTAATTTTCCGTCCAATGTGATACCTAGGAAAACCGTCTGATTAATGAACTCCAGTTTTTCTCCATTCAATATGATGTCACATTCGCTACTTTTAACATTTGGTAAAGAAAATCTAATACATTTAGTTTTTTTTTATTTAAAACCAAGTTGTTTGCCGTAAACCAATTTTGGACCTGATGAATAGAGCTATTGACGTCGTCAAGATTTTGTGAACGTCGGTCTATTTTAAATATTAATGATGTGTCATCCGCAAATAACACCATCTTTGGTTGTAATTGGGGCAAATCATTTATGTAAAATTGTAAACTAAAAAAAGGAATGGACCCAATATTGAACCCTGAGGAATGCCCATTGTCGTTTCCGACCCTATTGAGTTTACACCGTTTATCTGAACTTTAACCTGTCTGCCCATCAAGTATGAACTAAGTAAACAAAGGGCTCTATTCCTAATCCCATAGTGCTCAAGTTTCAACAAAAGCGTCTCATGGTTAACGCAGTCGAACGCTTTCGAGAGGTCGCAGAATATTCCAATGGCATCTTGCGACTCTTCCCAGGCGTTAAAAATGTTCTTTATTAGGGTGACACCGGCGTCAGTTGTACAACGCCCTTTGGTGAAACCGTACTGGTCTTCATGAAAGATGGAATTTTTATTAAAGTGACGTAACATCTGACTAAGCATTAACTTTTCAAACACTTTACTGAGAACTGGCAGAATTGACACCGGCCGATAATTGTTGGGTTCTTGAGAATCACCCGATTTGAACAATGGAACGACTTTACTGTGTTTCATGAGATCCGGAATACTCCCTTGTCTACACTAGTGTTAAATATGACAGCTAAGTAGGGGGCAATAGTTTCAATGATAGATCTACAAACTTTTACAGATATTCCCCAAAGATCTTCTGTTGATTTAATTTTAAGATCTTTAAAAGCTTTTATAATGGCCTGGGGGTTTGTATGTTGAAACTTAAACTCCGATGGACATACCTTTACATTCTTCCTAAGTAAGTCAGCAGCGAGCGTGGATGACGAGTTGAGAGCTTCTGTAGTTTTAAGAGGAATATTGGCAAAGAAGTTATCAAATTCCTGAGCTACCTCTGCGTCCGAGTTTATTTGGCCATGTACAGTATTTAAATTAAATTTAGTTTCACGCTGTTTCTTCCTACCTGTTTCGTTATTTATTATTTTCCAAGTAGTTTTTATTTTGTCGTCTGCTGATTTTATTTTATTGCTAATATGCAGAGCTTTTGCTGTTTAACGAACAGCAAGTCTTGCTAAAACTCAAGAACGAATTTGGCTAATTTTGGTTTTGAAATATTTGTGGAAGTCCAGGGAAGGTTTAAACGGTGAGAAAATGTGGTAAAATTGCGAGGAAAATAGTAAAAACAACAATTTTATTTTCTCATACAAATTGTTCCTGCCTGTCAAACATTTGTCGTTCATCCCGTCGGTACGGTAAACTCTGGTCCCCTCAAATAATGATTACAGAAAGTATTAAAATAAGGGTTTTGCATCGACGACATGAATCCACAATACTCGGATTATCGCGTATTTAGATTTTTAAAATCCATAATCGTGTCACTATGATAAAGGATCGACATATTTGTTGGTTGTCAGATATTTATAGTTGCGTTATTCAGACATTTATTTTGTGACTAAACGTGGTGTAATCAGATGAACCTTAGAATAACGGTTTTAATCAACAAAATAGACGATAGGCAATTTGATAAAATATGTTTAGACACAAGTGACATTACAATATAGACATGCCATATTATGATCACATTCCTAAATAGTTTGGTTGGTATACCACATTCTTCCGTTCTTCTTAAGAAACAACGTAATTTCCAAACCGAACATGCGGTCTGCGTTCCCTTGTTGAACGCCGCCGGGGCTCTGAGCGTGGTATAGTATCCTGTGTATTATCTTGCGTACTATCTTGTCCTTGGGATGGCAATACAGTTAAAGGCTCGTCATCTTGGACAGGACCGACATTTTGTGGAAAGGAATCAGTTAATTCGGCAGCAGCTGTTTCGGTTTCGATTATTTCTTCATCTTGACCTAATGGTACTAAATAACGATTTGATACGGTCTTTTCACGACCGTTCGGTAAACGTACGTATGAATAATCCGGAATAACTTGGATTAGATCAACTTCTTCTACTATTGGTTGATATTTATTAGTGCGAATAATATTTAATTTATAATATTTATTAGTCGAATCTCCGAATCAGTACTTGGTCTGAGTTTGTTAACCATCACCATTAGGTGACCTCCTCGTGTGTGTAAACCTCCTCTCGTGCGGCGTACAGTTAGTGGCTGTGCAGAGTAGGGAGCTAATAGAGTGTAGAGCCTGGTTCAAAGCCCTTCAAAGCCCAATTCTCTACAGGCAGATTTCAGGATAGTAAAGCCAATTGGATAGTTTTCCAAAGAGTGGAGTTAAGGCGTTCTACTTGTCCGTTACCTTGGGGATTATACGGGGTTGTTCGGCTTGTTGCAATACCGCGAGAGTGTAGAAACTGCTTTACTTCAGATGATAAGAACGATGTCTCACGATCAGAATGGAGGAATGCAGGCATACCGAATAACATATACAATTTATTGAGGTTCTTGATTACCGTTGTCGAGCTCATGTCTGAGCATGGAAATGCAAAGGGAAAGCAAGAGTCTATCACTATCAGGATTTATTTATTCTTTGTGTTACTAGGTATAGAGCCTTTAAAGTCAATACTTAATCTTTCAAATGGAAATGTCGCCATAATAAGATTAGAGTCGGTTGATTTGTAATATCTCGGCATCAATTCCGAGCAAATACGAAAAGAGTCTGTCATATTCTTGATTTCTTCAATAGACTAGGGTAGATTCTTAGATCTCGCCCAGTATACCATTTTTGATACGCCAGGGTGGCAAAGGATTTCATGCAAGGAAACAAGTTTTGTTGAACGAGATTCGATAGCAGCGCATACACGCGACAATGTTTCAGCAACATTATTCTCTTTACCTGGACGGTAAACGATATCATATTTAAACGGAGCTAGTTCTAAACGCCATCTTTGCTTTGGTCTGTAATTAAACGAAATTGTTTTCCGATAAGAAAGTGTCCCCATTTCTTTAGCGATTTGACTATGGCGGACGCTTCTTTCTCAACAGCGGAGTGGTTTTGTTCAATTTGTTCACTTTGATACAGGGTTCGAGAGAAAAATGCTACAGGTCGATTTGCTTGCGATAAGGTTGCAGCGATTGAATGTTCAGATGCATCCGTTTCAACGAGAAAAAGTATGTCGTTATTGATAGCGTAAACAGAAGATTAAACTATATCGGCTTTTAGTGCTTTGAAATTTTCGACTAGTTGTTTATTTAGTGGGAATGTTCTTGTATTTGCTAAAGCGTGGATTCTTTCGGAGAAGTTTCGAATCCATTTGCTATAATGTGCAAACATTACTATCAGTCTTCGTAATGACTGTGTGTCATTTGATGGTGGAAGATTAAGAAGTGGGCGCAGCCGTTCAGCAGAGAGCAGTTCAGAGTGAAAACATAGCATAAGTTCAAAAGGCAAGTCAAGGTTGTAATGAGCTAGCTGGCGGCGATTAAGACATACAAACTTGAACCAGCCCTGAAACAACAGCCGACGTAGAACATGGAACGTAAATCTTTGGATATGACAGCAAGTCGCAAACGGTTGTGACATTGAAAGGGAACGTTACCGTCAGCATCTGGCTTTATGACGTGGTCTTTGATGGTATAGCCCAAGATATCGATGCTTTTCTGAGATTTAACTTGCTTTTCTCTTTATTGAGAGTGAGACTATATTTTTGTGCAGCTGCTAAAACAATCTGTAAATTTACATCGAAGAATGATAGGAATGTTTGTCTAAAATGTCGTGACCGATTATCAAGTCAGAACAGAGATTTTTCACAGTGAGTAAATTCAGGTTTTTATAATCGTGGTCTCCGATAGGTACGAGCTGATACACATGTTTGACCTTCGACTTGTGCCGTATGACTGGTAGAAGCCATTAATATAGTTTCCTTGCAAGGTCTTTTCTTTAATTAATATAATTGAAAAAAAATCTCATTGATGAAGCTTATAGAGCTACCAGTATCGATTAAAACTTCAGCTTTTATCCCTCTAATATAAGCTGGAAAATTCTAGCTGCATCGCCGACTTCCTTGAAGAAAATCAAGGAATTCGGCGATGCAGCTAGAATACAACAACAAAGGCTATTATTTACTTCGAGAATAGCAGCATTGATCCATATCACTACGCTGAAGGGTCACTATACGCTGTTGTATGTCGAAGCAAGAGCCATCTCTTGCTTCGACATACAACAGCGTAGTGACCCTTCTTGTTACAAAATTGACAGATAGAGTCTACAGCGGGACAGTTTTTACGAGGATAGACGTACCCACCACAAAAGAAGCATTTGCGTCTCTGGTAAGTTGGCGTCATTTCTATTGTACTAGTAAGTTCTTGTGATTGTTTAAGTACAACTGATTTTCCAGATTCCTTTTGTTTGGAAGTGGTGGCGATGGCAGCAACAGTATTTGCATTTGAAGATTTAAAAGTTTGTTGCATTAACAGCGCCTGATTGTGTGTTTCATCTAGTGTTAACGTCAAATTTTCTAGTAACATTTGTCTTCCGGTTGAAAAGTATTAAAAAAACGATTATTATCGAAAACTATGTATTGTAGGAATGCAAAAAGTACAAAAATAACTTCATAATAATTTAAAAAAAGATGCGAGAGTTGGGGTTCGCACCAACAGCTTATGTATTGAGAGGCAGTCACTGTACCGCCGGGTCCATGAACTCTGTTGACATTTAATTGAAAATATACAGGGTGTTTGGTGCATCGTGTGCCAAATTGAAATGGTCGACTGAAGGAGTCATCCGCTAGCCTTTCAGACCCTTTAACACCCCTCATGCTCTGTGGATTTTTTTTTATCGACTTTTTATTGTTTTCCAAAAAAAGACCCAAGTTTTACATTCAAATACAGATATAAAAAAAAATATAAGGCGTAGACTCTGAATTTTAATTTTATTTCGATGTGTATTGTTTAAGAATACTTTTAAATACAAAATTAGTGATATTAGTCACCTAGTTCTTTTTTAATTCACTCGCAAAGGTAAAACTTAAATTAAAGCTGTACATGATGTTACAGCTGTTTATAAGGCTACAAAAAAAAACCAAAAGCGACCGGGATCTTCCAACTCCCTCATTAATTTTCCAGTCTATCCTCTTTCTAATGATGTGCCACATGCCATAAAAGTATTTTAACAACTTTGTGAATTCGCTAGAATTGTGAATCGAGTCACCTAAAAAATCTCTTAAATGATACCTGTCAAACCTATAAATCTGCTATCTCATTCTTATGGTTAGGTAAATTCGTGTCTCATATCTTTCGTGGGATTTACTTGAAATAAAAAAACAAAATTGCATTTTTAACATTTATTTAATCATTGTTACAAATCTTGCTCAAATTGTTGCCCTCTGTTGCGAATGCAGGCCCGACACATGTTTCGTATTTCAACAGTTGTTGTACGAAGTCGTATTTCCTCCTTAATAGTATTGAATGCCGTTTCTATGCGTTGGACTAATACCTCCCTAGTTGGAACCTCCGTGGCATATAATATACCAACTCTTTGGCACGTCCCCAGACATAAAAGTCTAGCGGAGTCAGATCTGGGGAACGTGGCGGCCATGGAATAGGGCCATCGCGTCCAATCCATGCATTGGGGAACACATTGTCGAGATATTCCCTCACAGTCAATCGCCAATGGGCACACGTTCATTAAATACGGGCACATCGGTCACTAATTCGGGCAGGTCATTTTGTAGGAATTCCAGGTAGTCTTCGCCATTGAGATTGTCGGTCCAATTACCTGATTCCCAATCACTCCTGCCCAAACGTTTACACTAAACCTTCTTTGAGAAGATTTCTGTCTTTTAACACGTGGGTTTTGCGTTTTCGTTGACCAGTGGTGCAAATTGTGTAAATTGAGGATCCCATCCTTAGTAAATTTGGATTCATCCGTCCACAGAATTCTTTTTAAAAAATCAGGATCATCCACATCCGTGTGTAAAAGAAACCGACAAAAAGCCACTCGTCTCTCAAAGTCGCTCAAGACCTGCAACAAATAAAAAACTCTTTTAAATTTCTCTTGGGCAATAAGTAATTGCACAAGAAAGGACCCGATGTTCGTGCTAATAGATTCACTACCTGGAAGTGACGCCATACCATACCCATTACTTGCTAAACAAAGGCAAGGTCAAACAAAGCTTGCACGGGTTTAAAGTTAGTTTAAAATTACGTACCTTGCACCGGAGTGTAGTGGAATGGATGCTTTTTTTTTTGACGAAGTACTTTCCACACTTTCCATATTGAAATATCAAGATGTGATGCCACATTTCTAATGCTTCTTGTAGGGTCTTCCTCAAAAAGTGCCAGTATTCTCTCGTCTACTTCAACATTATGTCGCACAATATGGCCCCTTGGTTCATTAAAAGTAACACTGCCAGTCTCGCGTATGCGTCGGTATGTGTCTTGGAAGACTCTGCGGCCAGGTAATCGTCTACCAGGAAAGCGTTCCTGGTAAAGTCGTTGCGCTGCACGAGCGACGCCATTAGCGGCTCCGTAAGCCATCATGATGTCCGCATATTCTTCGTTAGAGAATGTCGCTATTGCAATAACAAAAAACTCAAAGTTTAACAATAAAAACAAAAATTAAACAAATGTAACAAGAACCAACAAAACTCAACGATAACAAAGTAATAAAAGAATCGCGGAGTAGGTATGGTGAACTAGCACACACGTTAGGTAGCAGAGGCAGTGATGTCTCGACTAAAAAAATGGCGGGTCGGGCGGCGCTTGGTGGATGTCGCTACATCCCCGTCAGGGGACGTGGCGAGCGGTCACAGGGCTAGGCCCCCTGCCCGCGAGGGCACCCCTCGGCCCATCAAGATGGACCCGTCTGTTTTGGTGCACGTTCATGTGCGGAGCTTCCTCGGGCGCGCGCCTACTCAAAACGAATAGCAACGTTCGCCCGTGTGTATAAATGCATGTGGACTGCAGGCGCGCCGCGGCGACAAAAGTAATAACTCCGTGCCGCTTCTTCACGACACCTTCGGCGGTCAGTCCCCACCGAGTGAGACCCCCAGTGACCTGGGGGAGGCCCAGCGAGAACGACCAGCGACGAAAGGTGTCGGCTTGGGACGAACCTGTAGTAAGTATGTGGCCCCTGTCCGTCCCGTTTCCAGAGCTAGCCGGTCACGTTCCGGACCGCAGGGCCGTCAAATGTGTGTGTGTGGGCGGCCTTGAAGTGTGAGTACTGCCGCCCAGTGCGTCTGCACCGAATAGCGAGTCCACAGTGCCATATTCGGTGCGTGAGTTTAAGCGCCTGTGGAGAAATGCATGTGTGCGACGGAACGCAACTCGCCTATATTAACTTAGAACAAGTTGCGGGCCGTGGTGAGAGTAGGGTGGGCAGTGTTATTGTTTGAGTAGGTCGCGTGTAGCCTGGAGCGGCCTACTCAGGCGTCAAGTCCGGTGCGACGGGGCCGTCTACGTCCCCGACGAGGTCGCGGGGCAGACGCCTCGCGTTAGAAGGGCGCGCGTGCCAGGGCGCAAGTTGCTTGACGTGCGGCTAAGCGGATGCGTCGGCACGCGCGAACATGTCCTTCGCGAGGCGCTGCACGTGCTCGTCCAGGCCCTCAATCCCGAGGTCCCGCTGGATGACATCGTTCCTCACAAGGTAAGGAGCGGCCACAATTGTCCGCAGCGCAAGGAGCTGTTGCGCGCAGAACTTCTTACGGTTCCCCTCACCTGTGAGGGCGAACCATGCGGGGGCGGCGTACGTCAGTATTGGGCGCACGTACAGCTTGTATACGCCCAGCCTGACGTGCGCCGGGAGGCGGGATGAGAGCACTGGTTTGAGGCGGGCGCGGGCGACTCTTGCCTGCGCGGCGACCCGGTGGACGTGTGGCCCCATCGAGAGTCGGCGGTCGATGGTCACACCCAGGTACTTGGCCCGGGGCGCCCAATCGACGTCGACTCCTTGTAACTTCAGAGGGGGTGGGATGGGCGCGGAACCTGTGACGATCGCCTGCGTCTTACCCACGTTAACCGACAGTCGCCACTTGGAGAGCCAGTCGGGGAGAAGGTCGAGCGCGCGCTGCATTTTCAACGCCGCGTGTTTCCCGTTAAGGGATGTTGTTATGTACGCGGCGTCGTCGGCGTACAGCGCGAGCGTCGACTGCGGCGTGGTTGGTATGTCGTCGGTGTAACGTGAGTAACACGCCGGCGACAGGCAGCTGCCCTGTGGCACGCCCGCCCGGACTGGGTGGGGGGCGGACAGCGCCCCGTCGACCACCACTCTGAAGCTCCTGTTGGACAGAAAGGATTGGACCACTTTTACGACGCGGCGGGGCGCGTCGGACGTGGCCAGCTTGTGCGTCAAACCGTCGTGCCATACGCGGTCGAAGGCCTTCTCCATGTCGAGGAATACTGCTACCGCGTACTCCTTCTTGTTCATCGTTGATGACAGCAGGTGCAGTACCCTCGACAATTGGAGCGTCGTGCTATGTTCCGACCGAAACCCGAATTGTTCCGGTCGTGGGGTGATGTGGGGTGTTAGGTGTCGCAGCAGGAGCGACTCGAACACCTTGGAGATGATGGACAATAGAGTGATCGGCCGGTAGCTCTCTGGCTTCAGGATGTTCTTCCCCGCCTTGGGCAGCATGATGACGCGCCCTTCTTTCCAGGCGGCGGGAAAAACCCCCGTGCGCAGTATCCCCGTAAACAGGCGCGCCAGGGCCGCGACCATTTGGTGCGGCAGGTGGCGCAGCGCTGTGTTGGTGATACCGTCGGCACCGGGGGCCTTTCTGGGCTTCGTACGCCGGATGGTGCGTCTGACTGCGCCCGGCGAGAAGAAGATGGCGTCCTCCTTAGGAGCTATCGGCGTGGCGAAGTAGTCCCCAAGGTGTTTCTCGACTGCCGCGACATGAGTGTGCTCGGCGGTCGGGTTCGGTTGGAACTGACGCTCCAGGTGCTCAGCGAAGACCTCCGCTCGGTCCGCTGCCACGTATTTTAGCGCCCCGTCGTTGCCCTGTAGAGGGCGCACCGGAGCTGGGGTATTCGTGAGCTGTCTGCAGAGTTTGTGTGTAGACGACCAGTCACCTACTGCGTCGTCTATTCGTTCCAGTTCGCGGCGGCCAAGGCTTTTAGCTCGACCTTCACCTTTTCCGCGAGTCTGTTAAGCTGCGTTTTCAAGGTTGGACATCTGAGTTGTTGCCACTGCTTGCGTACGCGCCTTTTTTCGGCGACTAATTTGCGTATCCTTGACGGTAGGGGCGGCTGCAGCCCTCTCCCCTCCGCGGGTGGCGTGGTTGTCGCCTCTTCTAAGGCGCGTTGTAGACGGGGAGTTCTTGGTGGACGACTCTTCGTCTCACTAGTACTTCCAGACCAAGGTACCTGTTGTGTGCCGACCTTTCGTCCTTCCTGTAGGTGAGGTAACCCGGGAACCTAACCCTATCTTCGGGTCCCAGGTACGTCTCACTTATGAGCGCCACGTCGATATCTTGATCCCTCAGGAGGTGGCGGAGGGGGGCGACCTTGTCCCTTAGGCCGCGGGCATTCCAGTGAATCATCCTAAGCGGCCTAGCCATGGTAGAGCGTGAGTAGCGAGGCTAGGCCGTCTAGGATGATCTGCTCCGCGTCTTGCCCCTGCCTGATGGCCTTTATCAGGTCCATCAGCAGTTGTATGGCGCAGGCAGTAAATTCTTTTTTGCCGCTTTCTCTGTTGCCGGCGCCGGCGGTGGCGTCGACGCTCTTTGTGTGCTTTTTGGGGCGCGGTTGCTGCGCTATGCCGGCGCCTGCAAACGCTGCCCTCTTTTCCGGCACTGCCTGCACCTTGCTCTGGGCAGGGGCGGCCTGTGTCGCTGTTGTGCTCTTCTTCTTCGTCTTGTTAGCTTCTGCGGTCGCCGAGGGCTTGGGTTTTCTTCCTTTACCCCCTCTCTTCCTCCTTCTCCGCCCTACGAAGGAGGTAGCTCCGTCACGGTTTGTGGGCCCGTTGGCCGCCGCCATCAGTGAGGCGCCGCCTTGGGCCTCCTCTTGTGGCCTTCTCTGGTCGTGTGCTGTTGTTGTTGTTGTTGGGCGGCGCGATGACACCGCCGTGATGGCGGCGGTCCTCGCCCGCCTGGTTCTCATCTCTTTTTGGAAGATGGGGCAGCTCACGTGGCAGGCCGGGTGCGCGCCCCCGCAGTTGACGCAGGTGGCGGGCTCTTCCCTGGGCCGCGGGCAGTCTCTCGCTGCGTGCCCCTCTCCGCATCCTACACAGGCGAGCGGTCGGTGGCATTGGTGCGATGAGTGCCTAAATTTTTGGCACCGATGCATCGCATCCTTTGGATGCTGATCCCTTTTTCGGTCCCTTTTTCTTTTTCCTTTAGCGCGGATGTACTGCACGAGAGTATAGAGGGAGTCCTCGGTGCTTTTTTGGGGCATAAAACCGTATTGGCGAGTACTAATCCTTGGAAGAAGGTAGTATTTGAGACGAGCAACCAGTATCTTCTCGTACACTTTCCCTAGGACAGGCAAGAGCCCAATCGGCCTGTACGACTTCGGTACGGTGTACGAGTCTTTGCCCGGCTTTCTGAGCACAACCACCGTCGCTTCCTTCCAGGCCTTCGGGAAGTGGTGGTGAGCCAGACATTTGTTAAGCAGTGCCAGGAAGAACGCAGGATCACAGTTTATGGCCTGGCAGCAAATGTCCGCTGTGAAGCCGACGGCTCCCGGGGCCTGCTTTGGGTTAAACGACCGCATGGACCTATCAAGTTCGCTTTGAGTAAACGGTGGGTCATGCCGTTCATCATGACTCCACTCGTTTTCCGTCATTGCCAGTTCTCTTGTTTGGCGATGGTCCATGTTGTCGTCTTCCTCTCGGTCCGCGGGGTAGAACGTCTCGGCCAACAGTTTCACCGAGCCCCCTGCGTCCAGAGTCTCTCCTCCCATTTGTAGGGGCAAATCTTCCTCTCTATTTACTACCCTTCCCATGACTCTATAAATCCCTTCCTAGACCCTTTTTCTGGTCTGCTTACCGCAGAACCCCTTCCAACTTTCCTCGATCGCCTTTTTTACAGCTATTTCATAATTTTCTTTTTCTTTCAGGTACAGACTGACGACCATCGCTCTCCGGACCGGCGCTGCGTTCCTGATTCGGCGTCTCCTGGTAGCGACCAGCCTCTTCATCTCAGCGAGTTCCTTGGACCACCACGGCATGGCAAGTATTTTGTCGGGGTACGTAGCAAGGTGTCGGTGTTTTTGAGGAGAAACAAATGTTATGTTTGAACACTATTTATTGAGTCACTCTCAAACTGTTCTTAATGTTAAAATGTTAAATGAAATGTTGATAAAATGTTAGAATACACCCGGCTAACGCGGTAGACCAAAGTGCACTGAATATAATGTAAAGTTATAAGTAAAAACTGTGTTTAATAAGAAAGGAAATTAGGTCAACGCGTTACGCCGATATTGCTTACTAAGATGTTCGGTGAAAACACCGAACATACTCCGGGCCACGAAAGATGGAGATGCCGTGATGACACATTTTTATGTTAGTAAGACAATGGAATGATCATGATATTATCATATATGTTTACAAGGTGAAAACAAGACTACTTAAGATTAAAATGTTAGTAGAAAAAAGTGAAATTTATTTAAAATAATACTACTCAAGAGCTTATTGTTCCTAAAGGGTTCCTAGGGACGCGAGGACACGCCCTATTCACCATTGCACTGTTTACTTCACTTAAACTACGTGTCGCATTTGAATTACGTTCACTTATATTTTGCCGCGCACTAGCACTAACACTGTTGGCATTCACATCACTAACACTTCTGGTGGGTTGAAGTTCCATGCCCGATGTGATGTGGGCGCGGCGCACTCGCATCCGCAGCCATCTGTACAGCAGCGCTCCCGCCGCCAGCGCCAGCGCGCCGACCAGGATGTAGCTCACGGTATACTGATGGATGTCGTGAGGGGATAATGTCTGACCAATTTCCACATGGCTGTTTTTCATGTCCTCGATCCGTTGATGTAGCTTTTTTAAGGCGTCCTCTATTTCGCCTGAGTCTGTTACGTCTACGTCTTGTGGGTTTTGGAGAGGCATAGTGCTGTTGATGATTAAGTTTAACTGATCCATATCAGGTATAAAGAGGTCCGGGCTCATATCTATTCTGTTTTTGTTTTGATTCTGAATGTTCAGAGTGAAGTCTTGACCCTTCAGCAGGCAACCTGGTTCTATGTAAATTACACCAGCTTTGCTTAATTGTATCTTGTATATCTGTTCGCCACAGATTACTTTAATGTCATGTTTGTTGCAGCAATGGTACAGCAGTAATGACGGGTTTGTAAGCGGTGTCCATTGGTTTTCACACTTCGTCCTCCGTACCTTGCACGTATATGTGTCTCGGTCGAGATCACAAAAGTTGTTTTCGGTGCCAAGATGGTATATCGGCTTTTTCCAATCGCACATAAACATATCTTCTTCTTGTTTGCAAAGTGAGAGTTCTTCCGGCGTAATGGTTAGGTATAAGTCTCTTTTGAGATCCGTAGCAACGTATTCTGAAGACGGGATGAGTTCTAACATACTATGGTTTGTCTGGTGTGGTATAGGATGTATTCTGTACAACTTGAATCGGTCTCTACTGATAAGAGGGAATGTTATTTGGAAGAGAAAGTATTTATCAGTTATTCGTGCTTTAATGCTTATCAAAGAATATAGCTTTCGAATATCGTGCGGTTCGATGGGCAATGTTAGTTCATCTGATAAATGCCCAGAGATAATGTTAAGCTCCTTTTGAAGCTGTTCAGGGGTAAGCAGATGAATGTTAAACTGTCCATGGTGGACATTGGTTAGGATATCCAGTAAAATATCTTGAGTTCTTTTTAGGTTATGCAGTAAATTACTGGCTGTTAAGGCTGTCATGGTAAATTCTTGAAGTAGGGATATGTTGTTTATCTCTTGTTGTAATTTGTTTGAGAAGTTATCCAGCGTGATTAGATGTTTGTTAATTATTTTATGTTGTTTTGCCATGATTTCTTCTGTTCTTTTCAAAAGATTGTATTCTGATTCGACAATCGATGTCTGATTCTTCCATAAACTGGCTAAATGTTTTTCATTCTGTTGTATCATATTGATGTCTCGGCTATATTTTTCCGCGAATTGTTCGTCTAATACGCCGAATAGGGAATTTGCAATGTTTCCAACTGCATTGATAAGTCCCCGCCGCCGTCTGGAGTGTCCACTTACGTGTTGCGTCATCAGAAGTTCATTATAGTATTTCAGTTCATTACTCTCATGGATCAGCTGAGGGACTATCATGTTACACTGTTCGCTGCCTGTTGTTTTGCATGTTTTGTCCAGATATGTTGTTACTTTTTCAAACGCTTGCATACCTTCCCAATAAGGAGACATGTTATAGAATACAACTAAGACCCAACTGTCTTTTACAAGACTAACTCTGGATATTGGGTCAAAGTAGAAAGATTGGTTAACGTTTAATGTAGTTATGTTATAGCTGCAATTTGCAATGCTGCAGATTGACATGAAAAAGGTTAATGCCATGGCAACATACGATAAAGTGCCAGGTGTCGCTTTTCTTGTTCGTTTTCTGTCTTGGGTCTCAGAGCCCTGTCCAGCTGAACTGGCTGTTTCATTTGACGTCTTATGAATGTTATCTGTTCCGATTTCGACTGGCAATAACGAAAGTTTGACTACTGGTCGCTTTATGATGCCATTTTTCGTTTTCAATGACACCACCCTGACATAACCATCAATACCCGGATGCAAATCTATCACTCGACCCATAATCCACCGTCCAGCTGGGATGTTATCCTCATGCACTACCACCATGTTGCCTATTTTTAAGTTTTCCTGTGGCTTAGCCCACTTTTCCCTCGCTGTTAATTGGCTCAAGTACTCGTTCCTCCATTTTTTCCAAATCTGTTTAAAAATATTTGTTGTTAAATGCCATCTTGTCCTAGCATCCTCCTTCGTCTCAATTACTGTTAAGTCGGATCTTCCCGTTAAGAAATGTGCCGGTGATAAATAATCTAGATCCTCAATGTTTTCTGTAAGCGAACATAACGGTCTCGAGTTCAGGCACGCTTCCAGCTGTGTTAGTACAGTGATGAACTCTTCGAACGTTAGTCTTTGTTCCCCAACCACTCTTTTCAGGTGGAACTTCAGACTGCGGACGGCTCTCTCCCACAGCCCGCCAGCGCTCGGCCAAGACGGAGCGTTGAAATGCCATTGTATGTTCATTTCAGCGATTTCTGCCTGGCAACTATCCCCGAAAACTTGTTCTAATTGTTTGTACTCTTCTTGCAACAATCTATTAGCTCCGATAAAATTAGTTCCTTGGTCGCTATACAAGTGATGTGGTGTTCCTCTCCTGGCCGCCATTCTCTTAAGTGCAGCTAAGAATGCTGAACTGGTAAGGTCAGACACCAATTCCAAATGTACGGCTTTCGTGACCATGCATATGAATACCGCCACGTAGCCTTTCAGTGTTCTAACCCCTCTTCCCTTGTTTGCCTTAATGTTCACAAAGCCTGTGTAATCCACCCCAGTATGGTAGAATGGAGGAGCGGGGTTGGTTCTAGCTGCGGGAAGGTCCCCCATCAATTGATATTGCTTCCTTGCTTCAAACTTCCGGCAAGTTACACAATTCCTTAACTGTTTTTTGATCGTACTGTATCCGCTTGTTATCCAGTATTGTTGTCTGAGAACAGCTAAGGTCAGTCGAGGACCCCCATGGAATGTTAGCTGATGAGCTTCTTCTATGAGTAACTCCGCTAATCGACTTTTGTTAGGGATTATCTTCGGATGTTTCATTTCGTTGTTCATGATCGCGTTCTTTAAACGTCCCCCCACTCGGAGAAAGCCGCTTTTGTCAACGAAAGGGTTTAATTTCAATAATTTGCTGTTTGTTGCCACATTTCCATTTTTGTTTATCATTTCAATATCTGACGTCAATGCTGTACTTTGCACTCGTTTTATGATAGCTGATTTGGCTTTTCGCAATTCGGTTAATGTTAGGTACTTCGGTAAATGTTTACGTTGCGACTTTGGCGTCAATGCCCTTAGTACCCATGCCAAGACACGAGTTATTTTTATGAACGAATTATGTTGTAATAATAATTGATCAATTATGCTATTACTGTCTTGAACAATGTTAACCAATTTTATTCTTTTCATCTCTTCGTCTGTTTGGTTGATAGGCTGTTTTTGTTCTTTTTCTACATCATAGGAGGCTAGCCATGCTGGTCCTTTCCACCATAAAGGATGTTGTAGTAGTTGAGGCGCAGTTAAACCTCGGCTGGCACAGTCGGCCGGGTTTTCTCCCGATTTCACGTATCGCCAGCAGTTTTCCGGCATTATTTGTTTTATAGCGTTGACTCTATTAGCAACGAAAGGTTTCCAACGTGCTGAATCACCTTGTAGCCACCCTATGACTACCATAGAGTCACACCATCCGTAGATTTCTAACTGACAACTTATACTCTGTTTGATTTTGTCAATGAGCTTAGATAGTAGATAAGCACCACAAAGCTCCATTCGTGGCAATGTTGCACTCTTTTTGCTAGGTACAAGTTTTGATTTTGCTGCAACTATTACCGTTTCTTGTTGGTGTTTGGTTCGTGCGTATACCACGCACGCATATGCGTCGATGGAGGCGTCGCAATAGCCGTGCAGTTCGATAACGTCATTCTCGTTGCATAATATCCATCGAGGAATCTTACAATGTTTAATGTTATCAATTTCTGTAATCAACTTTATCCATTCATTATGTATGTCATCTGACACTTTATCATCCCACTGTAGGTCATGTTTCCATAACTTTTGAAATAATAATTTTAGTTTCGTAGATAGGGGTGTCAGCCAACCAAGAGGATCATATAATTTTGAAATTTCTGATAGTAAGCTCCTTTTAGTTGGTTTCGATGTTGATTGGGAAATGTCGCAACGGAATGTAAATTGATCTCCTTTTGGGTTCCAGCACAAACCTAAGGTTTTCAACATGTCATCATTTTTGAAGCTATAAACGAATTCCTCTTGACCCGTTGATATGTTCCCCAATAGTTCCTGGCTGTTAGATGACCACTTTCGAAGATTAAAACCTCCTGATTTCAAGAGTTGTATTAAATCATCTATCAATTTTTTACCCTGTTCTATGTGGTAGCATCCGTGTAACAGATCATCCATATAAAAACTGTTTTCTAGGACAGCAGCTGCTTTTGGAAACTTGCATCGCTCATCCGCAGCCAGCTGTTTTAAGGTCATAATTGCTAAAAACGGTGCGGCCTTTGTCCCGTATGTTACCGTGTTCAATTGATACACTTGAATAGGTTGCGTTGATGACTCACGCCAAACTATTTTTTGTAGATGTTGATCGATGGGGTTAACTAAGATTTGGCGGTACATCTTCTCAATATCCGCTGTGAAGGCAAAAGGATATTGTCTCCATTGAAGTAGTAACGCTTGTAGATCTTTCTGTAGATTGGGCCCTTTGAGCATGACGTCATTCAAGCTGTATTTGGTCGATGTTTTGGCGGATGCGTTGAAGACAACACGAAGCTTTGTTGTTGAAGATTCTTCTCTCTGTACACCGTGGTGAGGCAGGAAGCATTCGAGTATTATGTTATCGCATTTCTGCTCCGGTTTCATGTGGTTCAACGCAGCATACTCCTTCATGAAATCCTTGTATTTTTCGGCAAATGTTGTTTGTTTTGCTAAGCGGCGTTCCAAATTCTTTAGCTGAGCAATAGCCATTGGTTTAGAAGACCCTAATTGCTGTTTTAATTCTTCTTTCAGCGGTACTCTGACTTCATAGCGACCCTGACTGTTTCTTTTTGTTGTTTTTGTGTAGAAGTCCATGCATTCCTGATCTTCTACGGATAGGTTTGAAGGTTCTGAAATCTCCTCAACTTCCCAAAATTTCTGAATTTCCTCGATGTTATTAAGAACCACGTTACATTGATATGTTTTTACGTTACCGCACAGTAACCATCCCAAATGTGTTTGTTGAGCCATCGGCTGTTGAGCATGTTCACCTTTTATAATTCCGCCTAGCATAATGTTAGCATAGATGTCAGCCCCGAAAAGCAGATCAACTGGTCGACTTTTGTAGAATTCCGGGTCAGCTAAATTAATGTTTTGAATGTAAGTCCAATTTGGTTTAGCGAATGTTTGGTTTGGTAGATGTTTGATGAGTTCGTTCATGATAAGCACATCAGATTCGAATTCAAAGTTGTTGTACATCGAAGTACATTCTATGTTTATCATCCCTTTCGAATTGTTTTCCTTTTGCCCCACTCCAAAGATGACTCCTTTGCATCGTCGTCTCTTGATACCTAACATCTGAGCCGCTTTCTCAGTAATTAAGGATATCTGGGACCCTTGATCGATCAAGGCGCGCATGGTTTGGTAAGTACCATCCACACTTTTGACCTTTATGAGAGCAGTCGCTAGCAATATCTCCGCCTTGTCTTTTTGAGATGCATTTACGGTGCCTGTCATGGGTTCATTACGCTTTGCGTTTTGTTTCTCAACGTGGTTGCCGCTTGACGACAGCGTTGATGCATTTGCAAATTTCGCAAATGCGTCATGTAAAATGGTGTTATGTTGATCTTGGCATTTTCGACATGTTAAGTTGGAGGTGCATTGGTTTCCGAAATGACTAAATAAACAATTTGTGCAAAGTTTTAATTTGCTTGCAGTTTTTAGCCTTTGGTCGTCACTCATTTTTAAATATGTTTTGCAATTATAAATGCCGTGTTGGTTATTGCAAAGAGGGCATTTTATGTTTGACGCATGCATCGATTTCGCAACTGCTCTATTTCCGTTGGTTTTGTTGGTCAAATTGTTGTAATTATTTTTCTTGTTGTTAGATGTTGGATTTGGATGATTGTTTTGATAAGATGAAGTCTTTGAGGGGACACTATCTTTACGGCGAACTGTTTCCAGGGATGTAAATTTTGTCTCCAGAAAGTCTAAGAACTCTGCGAGAACCGGTAGTTCTTTCGAATTCTTCAGCGACTCTATGTAGTCCGTGTATGTTTCTGTATCTAGTTTTTGACCTAAAACATGTACGATCATTGGATCCCACGATGTGGTGTCAACTCCCAAGTTTTTGATGGCGTTAAGACATTCCAGCGTGGTGTCATGCATTCGCTTAATCTGCTGTAGCGATTGTTGTTGTATGTTTGGCAGGCCTAACAAAATGTTCATATGGGACGAGAATATTAGTTTTTTGTTATCATACCGATGGGTGAGAATATTCCAGCACACCGAATAGTTATCAGTACTTATCGGCAGATGTTGTATAAGTTTCTCTGCTTCTCCACGAACCTTACCCTTTAAATACTGCATCTTTTGGCCACTTGATAATGAAGGGTTGTGGTGTATTACTTCCGTAAATAGGTCTCTAAACGATACCCATTGGTTGTAGTTTCCGTTGAAGTTCGGTATCTCAAGTTGAGGTGTTGATTTTTCCCTGTGTGCTACTGACCACATTTTCGTGTTAATAGCCCTTTTCAGGTTGTTGAATTTTTTCTCATACTTATCATACATGTTGTTGTATTGTTCGTTCTCTCCCTCCAATTCGATCTCGATGTCCCAATGTAGTACATCAATAGCTGACCATCTAGTCTGTAGTGACCTCAATACGTCCTCAAATTCCCACTTGTCTGAGATAGAGTCCACATCTATGTTTGCGGTGGTACGCACAAATGCTTTAAAGTTTGCATACTGTTTTTTCAACAAATCATCTAGCTTGCTGTTTGGCTCCTTGTGTGGCTTCTGAGCTAGTTGATCACTCGGCTGTCTTGAGAAACTTGGTCCCGCCTCCACACCTGTTATCCCTTCTGCGTGCATACTCGACGCCGCTGGTGACCTGTCTCGAGCTGTTTGCTCATCTGTTGCCAGACTTCCTGTTATAATCCGCTGATACTGTTGGTTGATCAACGCCTTGGTGGACTCATACACCGTACTTGTTTTCTCGTACTCTCGGCCGGTAAAATAAGGATCTGTTTTACTTACCTCCCCCTCAATTCGCTCATGATTAATTCGGTAGTCATTCCAATAACTCTCCAAAGTGTTAAGCTTCCGCTTAAAGTAATCTACTGTTTTCCTATCAGCACTATCCTTCTTCAAGTTAATGCCAAGTTTTATGATGCTATCATAGATCATTGATTGCGTTTCGATGAGTTCCGCCATTGTTATAAAATGTTGAAATGCAGCCCTTACTGACTATAAATAAGGAAATGTATTACTTGTATTCTCCGGTTGTTAGCACTCAGCCTCTGCTGCAACTGCTCTGTTCTGCTCCAACGTTCGCTCCGACCGCCTCACGACGTCGTACACACACTGTTGTTTGTTACGATAGTTCAGACCTCGCACACCAAAATTCCGTATTACCGAAATTACGCGACGCGTGATCCGGCTCGAAGGACCAAAATTATGTCGGGGTACGTAGCAAGGTGTCGGTGTTTTTGAGGAGAAACAAATGTTATGTTTGAACACTATTTATTGAGTCACTCTCAAACTGTTCTTAATGTTAAAATGTTAAATGAAATGTTGATAAAATGTTAGAATACACCCGGCTAACGCGGTAGACCAAAGTGCACTGAATATAATGTAAAGTTATAAGTAAAAACTGTGTTTAATAAGAAAGGAAATTAGGTCAACGCGTTACGCCGATATTGCTTACTAAGATGTTCGGTGAAAACACCGAACATATTTCTTTTGACTTTTTTATAGGTATAGTTTGTGAACATGCATCTGTAATGGCATGTGTATACGTGCGAATTTTCTGTTCTAATTTATATATGTCGGTTATGTTTTTAAAGTGCTCCTACATTTAAATTGTTTTCCAGCATAATTTGTGACAGTTTCTTATGAAACTGTCTCCAATTAGTCTTCTTGGTACTGTATTTTTGAGTTGTGCGTTCTATTCTAATTCCTTTTGATTTTTACAGACTAATGCCGAAACCAATGCCGTTGTGGTCGGAACTCGTGAGACCCTTTTCTACACGCCAGCCATCTACCAGGTCCAGCATGTCCTCTGAACACGCCGTCACGTCCACGTGGCTGCTGTACCTGACACCGCCCCTCACAGTGTCGAAAGCCGGGATGTCTCCACAATTGAGGACGTGCAATCCCCACTCTCCCAATGCCCCGCACATGAGCTCCCCTCTCGCGTCTTCGCTGCCGCTATCCCACCAAGTGCTCTTCGCATTTGCATCTCCTCCTATAACAAACCTGCTAGAGCCAATCTCTCGCATTATTTGCTGCAAATGCTCCAGGTATGGCTCCACGGGCTTGTCGGGTTCAAAGTAGTAGGACACCAGCGTGATCGTCCAGGCTCTGGTTCGGACTCCCACCACAACGATGTTGTTTGTAGTCAGTTGCGGGTACTGTAAGATGTCCAAATCGTGGTCAAGGACGGCAATTGCCACCTTTGCAGTCCCTTCTCCTCCCTCAGAGCTCTGGAAGACCCTTACGCCCCGGTAGCCCTTCATTCTTTTCACCCGACCAACGTAGGGCTCCTGGAGCAATGCAACGGCCACTTTGCGCGTCTGCGCTTCCAACAGGAGTTCGTTGGGGGCGAGTTGGCTGCGCTGCAGGTTGGCCTGGATCACCTGATACCTTGGGGTAGCCGTGGGGACCACCTTAGCAATACGCTACGGTGGCTCGTGCTAGCGAGTCCCACTTGCGGCGTGCTGAAGGCACTGTGCTCAGTGTCAGCCATTTTAGCTCTGGTACAGTTTATGCACTTCGCCGCCTCGCCAAGCTGCCTATCCGGGCAGTCCGCCCTGAGGTGCGGACCGCCGCAGTGGCCACACAGGTCTGCTGGATCTTTGCGTGTGCACTGCACCAGAGATGTCTGGTCCTCGACGCGCACAATCTGGAGGTCAATCCGGAGCTTCCCTCCTTCAATCGCCCTCCTCCAGATTGTGGGAGAGACACCGTGCACAATATGATTCAGATGGGGGTTGCGAGTTCTTTTTCGGAACCTAATGGTCAGTCTGAGGTCCTCGCCCTCGAGGTCGTGAAAGAGTTCCCGGTTCTGATTTCTGAGGGCTTTCATCACTTCATCGTCACTGTGTACGAGTAAGACGTCCCTCAGAATCAGAAGCGGGTCCCTATTCGTCTCTTCCTCGACGACGAGGCTCCCCCCGACCGCCTCAAGTCGCTCCTTTATTTTCCTCCTCTCTTCCTTGGTTCGACACCTCATGATGACCTTCCTGTCCTTCGCCTTCCGAACCTTCTCTACCTGCACCCAGCCTTCCTTCGCATCCACCACCTTTCTAACTCGTTCCATAATTTCGTCACCCGTTTACATTTCTTGTGTTGAGGAGTCACGTCAGGTTAGGTCACGTCAGGTTAGGTCACATCAGGTTAGGTCTTACACGAAGTTTAGTTTCGTAATATAGATCTTTACGTTTTATTTCTATCTATAACTATTTTTATTATATACAAACAAAAATCCAAAAATTTGCAACGTATTTCCTTATCTAACATTATTTTGCTGATGTTTTTCTCGCTTAATTTAATGTCTATTTCATTTTCTAGGTTGTATCTGGCAAGCCCAAACATTGGGCACTCAGTAATGAGGTGCAAGATCGATTCTTCCGCGGCTGGGTCGCATACACACTGTGGTGAGTCCTTCTTCTTGAAACGGTTGAGGTATTGGGAGAAGCCCCCGTGCCCTGTGAAGAGTTGTGTATGCAGGAAAGTGATATCAATGTCCCTACTCAGCTTGTAGGCGTCTGTGGCTGAGGGGAAGAAAACTTTTGTGACGCTGGCTTTGGTTTCACTTTGGTATCGCGTCTCCCATTTCTCAATCGAATCACTTCTGATGTTTCGCTTGAGAAACGAGAGAGGACATTTGTCAAAATCAGGTCTCCTTTTAATATTAAGTGCCGCTGTTTTCGCCAGTTCGTCTGCTCTTTCGTTTCCTTGTATCCCGATGTGGGCTTTAACCCAGTATAGATGAATATTTTTTCCTATGTTCTTTGACTCTTTGTAATTCCTCTTTATCTCTATAGCGAGTGGGTTGCAGGTGTTATCGTTCCTCAATAGCTCCAGGGCTGACCTGGAGTCGCTAAATATGTTAAACTCTTTTTCTGGGCTTTGCGCGATCATTTCCAGAGCTTTGTGTAGGGCATACAGCTCCGCTTGAAAGACGGTACAGTACTCCTCAAGCTTAAATTTTTTACATTTAGTTTCGACTGACCCTTTCCACCAGGAAAGGGCAGCCCCAACTTTTCCCTCAATTTTGCTTCCATCTGTAAAGATTTGGACTGTACCCTCCCTCACGCGCAGCTGCACCTCCGCTTCACTCTCCAAGCATTGGAAGCCCAGATTTTCCTCCTCAGCTGGATGAGGCTTTGCCAGGAAACTCGCTTTCTCCTCGACAGGTCGGTCTCGAAGAATCGGCTGAGGCTTTCCTCTCTTCGCCTCGTAGAGGGATGCTACTTCCTTGACTCTCAGGTCGAGTGGCAGCAATCCTGTCAAGATTAGAGCCGAATTCAGTGAGACCGTCCTGTATGACCTGCTGATCTTCTGGGCGAATCCTCTCAGAACAGTGTTGAGCTGGTTTTGTATGTAGATCTTATCCGCAGCCCTGGCCCATACACTAGCTGCATATAAGATAACCGGCTCCACAACCGCAGTGTAGATCACCTTTATAACTTCCGGATTTAGTCCCCAGGTCGCCTTTGCCGCGCTGGATAGCTGCTTAAATATGTTAATGGCTTTTTTGCAAACATATGTGACGTGGCTCTGGAAGGTCATCTTCCGGTCAATAATTACTCCTAACAGCTTGATCTCCTCGACAAGCGCAATGTCAACCCCCCCCATGCGCAGCCGTGGTGTGTCGAATTTCAGCTTTTTGGTTAGCAGCATTGCATGAGTTTTATGTGGTGCAAACTTTAATTTGTTTCGAACACCCCACCGCTGCACATGTGCAAGGCTGGCATTGGCTTCGGTTTCCAAGTTCAGAGCTGTTTTTCCGGAAAATATTAGGACCACGTCGTCTGCAAAAGCCTGGCAGTATATATTTTTCTCCTCTAATTCGTCCAGCAGCGGGTTCAGGAGGAGATTCCAGAACGTGAGTCCCGCGATCGATCCTTGCAAGCATCCTTTTGAGGTCTTCTTTTTATATTCTGCTCCGGCATATCTCACAGCAACCTTTCTGTTGTTTAGGTAGTTTCCCACCAGTTTTCGGAGGTTTACTGGACAGTGATTTTCCGCCAGGCGACTTTTTATTGCAGGCCACCACGCACTGTCGAACGCCCCCTCTATGTCTAGCGAGACAACTACCACCAGGTTTTTCTCCTTCAACTGCTGATCTATGTGTTGAATCATATCGTACAGAGCGTCCTCCGTACTTCGCTGCGGCACAAATCCGTACTGGCGTGGGTTCATTTGGGGTAGCATGTGCCACCTTAATCTTCTTACTAGCATCTTCTCCAGTATTTTACCAAGGACAGGCAGGAGTCCGATAGGTCGGTAAGATTTAGGATGAGTGTAATTATCCTTTCCGGGTTTTCTTAGTACAACGACCGCAGCTTCCTTCCACTTTTCCGGAAAGCAGTACAGCTCGAGGCATTTGTTCGTGATGGCCAGAAACACTTTTTCATTATAGCTAATAGCGGCTTCGCAGATGTCAGCCGTGAACCCGTCAGGGCCCGGCGCCTTCTTCGGGTTAAAACTTCTTGATGCATACCTGAGCTCGTCAAGGGTGAAGGGTGGATCCATTTTGTCCTCTGATTTGCCTTCCTCCTGACGTGCCACTTCTTCCCTTAATTTAGCATGTTCGGGGTTGTCATCCCTTTCTTCATCATCTGAAAAGAAGGTTTCCGCCAAGGCCCTGGCGGATTCATCCAATTCTAATGCCTCACCGTTAAGAACTATTGGCAGGTCTTTGTGCCTCCTCTTTGTCTTTGAGATAACCCTATATATGCTATCCCAGACGCTCTCTTTGTCCTGTCTCCCACAAAAACTTTTCCAACTTTCAATTTGTGCCTTGCCTGCTTGTAACTCATATTCTTCTTTCGCTTTCAGGTACTCCATCACAACCCATTCACGACGGCGTGGAGCTGCGCAGCGGATTCTTCGCTTCTTCGTGCACATGGACTTCTTGAGCTGATCGAGTTCTTCGTTCCACCACGGTAAGTACGTTTTATCAACTTTCTTAATTCTAGGTATTGTCTTGTCGCACGCTTCTGTAATGATTTTTGTTAATTCCTCTATGCATTTTTCTAAAACTTCTAAATTATTAATATTATCTATATGTGTTGCATCAATATTTTTTTCCCGAAATGATTTGGATAATTCTTCCCTAAAACTTTCCCAGTTTGCTTTTTTAGTATTATATACCCTAGTGTTACTGTATTTAATTTTATTTCCGATTCCTTTTCTTGTCGTTATTTTGAGCATTATCGCATTGTGGTCCGAACTCGTCATTTCTGTGTCTACCCTCCATTCTTCCATGTGTCGAAGCTTATTGTCTGAACAGGCCGTGATGTCTACAGTGCTCTTGAACCGCTTTCCTCCTCGAATAATAACAAATGTTGGGATGTTTCCGCAGTTGAGCACATGGAGGTTGAGTTCGTCAAGGGTTCCAGATAGAAGTCTTCCCCTTTCATCTTCTCTCTCGCTTCCCCACCATGTACTCCATGCGTTCACATCTCCTCCTACCAGTAATTTCGCCCCCTCTGTCTTTGTTACTAATTCCCTCAGCTGGTCAAGGTACGGTTCAATATCAAGATAGTCTTCGAAGTAAACGGACGCCACCACGGTGGTGGTGTCCTCCACCGTCAATCTTGCAACCACTATATTTTCGGTGGTCAGTGTCGGGCACACCACGGCGTCAATTGCACTGTCGAAGATGATAATCGCAGCTTTGATAACTTTGTCACCCGTTTAGGTTCCTTGGATAACTCTTGTTCCGGGGAAGGTCTTCATTTCCCCCTTTGCCCCGATATAGGGTTCCTGAACAAGAGCGTACTTGATTTTCCTACGCCCGGCTTCGAGTATGAGTTCCTCGGTTGCGAGTTTTTTCTTTTGGAGGTTCGCCTGCACGACACGGTACTTTATACTGTCATTATTAGCTTCTGCCCCCGCCACAACTTTAGCAGTACGCTACTGACGATCTGGCCAATGCATCCCACTTTTTGCGTGTGGGACACTCGCTATCGAATGCATTATGTGTTGCATCCTTCTTTGTCTGACTGCAGTTTCTGCACTTTGGTTTTTCATTGAGGGTGAACCCAGGACACTCCGCTCTGGTGTGCGCTTCACCGCAGTGGCTGCAGAGGATTTCAGGTTCTTTACAGTCGTCAGGTTAGGTCACGTCAGGTTAGGTCACGTCAGGTTAGGTCACGTCAGGTTAGGTCACGTCAGGTTAGGTCACGTCAGGTTAGGTCACGTCAGGTTAGGTCACGTCAAAAATACCACTTTTGCGATTTTTGAAAGAAAATTTTTGCGCGGAGCAGCCTTTGGCACGTGTTATCGACGCGGGGGGTGACCGCGGACTCGGTTAGGTTAGGTTAGGTTAGGTTAGGTTAGGTAAAAAAAAAAAAAAAAAAAGGTTAGGTTAGGTTAGGTTAGGTTGGGGTGCGTGCAGAAAACCTCCTCGTGTGCCTGACGGCTGCTGGTTCCTTACGAATGCGTTCGGGGGAAAGAGCAGTTATCGGGCCGGTGCACCCTGGGCACGGCCAATAGTCTCTCCATGTCGGAGGGGCTATTGTCTGTGGCGGATTTCTGCGGGGGAGGGGGAGCTTTTGTTGCTCCACGACGGTTCCTCCACGTGTCCCTCTGATTATCAGAGGGCACTGTGGAGGAACGTCTGAGTTGGGGTCGCTCCTGTCCGATCGACAGTCGTCGATTGGCGAAGGATGCGACCAATGCCGCTGCGGTGCAGGCGCACCAAAGCGGCAGTTGCTCTCTCTTCACGGAGCAATCCTGAAGAGAGAGTTCCCGACGGGTCCGCTGAGTCGGGTTGTCCGGACAGCGGACGGAGGCATGTTTAATGCCGCCGTCGGGGGCTCGGCTTAACCGCCCGGCCCAGAGGAAGGATACCTCTAAGATAAAAAACCCCCAATCCTAAGCTCTGAAGCGCGGTGAGAGGATGCATGGCTGGAGGGAGTCCAGTCGTTAGCGCTTCACCTGCAGAGCACCTGCCGCACTCTGCAGTATGTAGGCTTACCGGGTACCTAGGCTCTGCCCGGTGGACATGTAGTACCTATATCTACTCGTGGGATTTATATGGATACCCTGAAAAACAAACATAAAAAGGACGGGCCAGTTATGGCGGAGTTGGAAGCGTCGTCTGCTGGTAGCGGCAGCGACACTCTAGGAGGCTCACGCGCTCCCTCGAAATTTTGGGGGAAGCGTTCTCGCGGGGAGGGTTTAAACCCCTCCTCAAGTGAAGAGGAATTGTCGGCCGCCAAGGTGCCGACATCTAGAAGAGGTGGTCGTGCTGTGGTGCCACAGCGCGACCAAAGGGGTCGGTTCTTGCGGCCCGCTACGCCGATCCCGGCGGCAGCGGTCCGCATGGATCGGCCTGAAGAGATGGAGAGCGACGAGCTCCTGAGCGGAGATTCCGCTGCGTCCCCGCTATTGCTAGAGAGCAATAAAGCGGAAGCTAACGCTGCAAAGCGGGCGCAGCGGAAAGCGGTCGCGGCCGATGAGGTCGGCGAGCTGGCTCGGCAGGCTCGAGAGCGGCGGGCCGCTCAAGCGGCCTCCGGAGTGGGCTTAACGGCGGAGGCGCTCAGTCGCCAAGTTTTGGACGGCGTGGACGTTGTCCTGAAAGTTGCCACGAAATCTGGCAGCTTGAAGGGCACGTTCACCCGTGCCCTAAAGGAGGCGGCTGAGGGAATCAGGGAGGCGGTTGGGGTCCTCCTTGACCGAACTAGCTCTGAGGAGACGGCGAAGCTGTGGGAGGAGAACGGCCGTCTCCGAGCAGAGATGGAGGACCTCAAAAGGGAGGTCGCCGCACAGAGGGGGTCTGCCCCTCAACAGAAGCGTGCGGCTCCCGCAGCTGCCGGCTCTCGGGCAGTTGCGTCTCCGCCGTCAGCCTCTGCCCCTGCACTGTCGCCCGATGCGGACGTCGAAAGGATCGTCCGCATTTGCATGCAGCAGTGCGGGGGCATGATGAATGCCCGCCTGGAGGCCTTAGAGTCGAGGCTCCTCCCGGCCCAGATCCTCCGGCCACCGCTAGCAGCGGATAGACGGAGGATGGAGGAGACCGCAAGGCCAGGGCCGTCGACCGTGACGGCCAATGCTGGAAAGGGGGGCAAAAAGCCCGCGGAGGGGCCCAAGAAGCCCGCGGAGGGTGCGTCAGCACCCCCCTCCAGCTCGACTACGACCCCGGCGACCGCATCCCAGCCCACGGAGGCTTGGACGACGGTCGTCAAACGGGGTCGTAAGAAGAAGGCGGCGCCGCCGGCTCAGCCCAAGCCTGCGCCCAAACGGAAGAGGAGGTCCCGAAAGGGTAAGGCCCCACGCTCTGCGGCAGTGGTATTAACACTGCAGCCAGAAGCTATCGAGAGGGGCCTTACCTATAAGGAGGTCCTTGCGCAGGCGAAGGCCAAGGTCGCGTTTCCTGACCTTGGCACACCGACCGGCTTCAGGATGAAGTCGGCGGTTACGGGGGCGCGGCTGTTCGAGGTGTCTGGGCCCTCGGGCAGCGAAAAGGCGGACATCCTGGCCGCCAAATTGCGGGAAGTCCTCCGGGAAGAGGACGTCCGAGTGTCCAGGCCAGTGAAGACCGCTGAACTGCGAGTCGAGGGCCTGGACGACTCGACGACCCCAGAGGAGGTCGTGGCGGCCGTTGCACGAAGCGGTGGATGTCCGCCGGGTGACGTGCGGGCGGGCGAGATCCGCGCCGACGCTGCCGGGCTCGGCGCCATTACAGTGAGGTGTCCGGTAGCGGCGGCGAACAGGATCGCCGTCAGTGGCCGGCTTTTGGTAGGGTGGGTTGCAGCACGAGTCAAGCTGCTGCAACCCAGGGCTATGCGGTGCTACCGCTGCCTCGACGTTGGGCACGTCAGGGCACGGTGCGCCGCCGCAACTGACCGCAGCGAGCAGTGCTATCGCTGCGGTAAGCCCGGCCACAAGGCGGCAGCGTGCTCCGCGACGCCAAACTGCAGCCTCTGTACGGATGCAGGGAGGCCCGCGGGGCACGTTGTCGGCAGAAAGGCCTGCCCGCCCGCCCCAAAGAAGGGCAGTAAGAAGGGGACAACCAAGGCTGTCGGGGGCTCTTTACACCCCCCTCAGCCTGGTTGCTCTTCGGCCGACTCCCGGTCTAAGAATGGTGCCGAGGAAATGGATTGTGTATAATGGCACAATACCATTTCCTCCAGGGCAATATCAACCACTCTGCCAGGGCTCAGGATCTCTTACTCCAGAGCATGGCAGAGTGGTCGATCCATGTGGCTGTGGTCGCCGAGCCGTATTACGCCCCCCCCCGAGATGATTGGGTGGGTGACCTGGACGGCTCGGTGGCCATCATCGGCGGGGCTCTTGTCGACCCGTCCCGAGGTCACGGCTGGGTGGCCGCCCTCGCGGACGGCGTTGGCATTGTTGGGGCGTATTTCTCGCCCAACAAGAGCCTCGCCGACTTCGAGAGCTTCCTTGTCGAGTTGGGTGCCGTCGTGAACCGGTACCACCCTCGCCCGGTGCTGCTGCTCGGGGATCTCAACGCCAAGTCTGCGGCGTGGGGATCCCCGGTCACCGATGTCAAGGGCGAGGCGTTGGAGGAGTGGTCGGTCACGACCGGCTTGACCGTCCTGAATCGGGGCTCGGTCTACACGTGCGTGCGACAGCGGGGTGGTTCTATAGTGGACGTTTCGTTCGCTAGCCCCTCTGTCGCAAGCCGTGTCCGCGATTGGCGTGTCGCCGTGGAGGTGGAGACGTTGTCGGATCACAGATATATCCGTTTCAACGTCTCCCCCCAAACCGCGGGCGGCCGCAATCCAACGGCCCCGCGAACGGACGGTCCGCGTTGGGCGCGAAAGCGCCTCGACAGGGAGCTACTCGAGGAGGCTGCTATTGTGCAGGCCTGGATCCGGGAGTCGGCAACGACCGGACCCGTCGACGTCGAAGAGGAGGCGCAGTGGTTCCACGGGGCGATGACGCAAATTTGCGATGCGTCAATGCCCCGGGTTCGCACACAACCCAGAAGGCGCCAGGTGTACTGGTGGTCCGCCGAGATCGCGCAGTTGCGCGACTCGTGCGTGGAGGTCAGGCGCCAGTACACCCGATACCGGAGAAGACGTCGTCGGGTCCCTGACGAAGAAGCCGCGCGGTATGAGGTGTACCGCGCGGCTAAGAAGGCTCTGTGGCTGGCCATCGGCGAGGCGAAGACGCGAGCCAGGGAGGAGATGTTGGAGACTCTAAACGGGGATCCGTGGGGGCGTCCTTATCGCTCGGTCCGAGGTAAACTCGGACCATGGGCGCCCCCGCTTACGGAGAGTCTCCAACCCGAGCTGCTGGAGGACGTGGTAGCAGCCCTCTTCCCGGCACGAGCGGAGCACGCTCCGCCGCCGATGGCTCTGCCCACAGCCGCAGAGCCCGAAGAGGACGCCAGCGTCCCAGAGGTGACACAACCAGAGTTGAGGGCGGCCGTGACACGGCTCCGGGCAAAGAACACTGCCCCGGGGCCCGACGGGATTCACGGCTGCGCGTTAGCACTCGCTCTGAAGGAGCTGGAGCCCCGACTGAGAGGACTCTACTCGGCGTGCCTTGAGCAGGGCCAGTTTCCCGCTCAGTGGAAATCTGGTCGTCTGGTCCTGCTCAGGAAAGCGGGGCGCCCTGCGGACTCACCGTCCGCGTACCGGCCCATAGTGCTGCTCGACGAGGTGGGAAAACTGTTTGAGCGAATAGTCTCAGCCCGCCTCGTCAGCCACTTGTGCGGAGAGGGGCCGGACCTGGCCGAATGCCAGTACGGCTTTCGGCAAGGGCGCTCCACTGTGACGGCGATATCCCGAGTGAGAGTCCTGGCGGAGGAAGCGGTGTCGCGGGGCGGTGTGTTGTTGGCGGTGTCCTTGGACATCTCCAACGCCTTCAACACCCTGCCCTGGAGTTGTATTCGGGAGGCACTACGATATCATCGAGTGCCTTCCTACCTCCGCCGCGTCGTCGGGGCTTATTTGGCGGAAAGGTGTGTCACCTATCTGGGACGCGATGGCAGATGCCAGCGCCCTATGTCGTGCGGTGTTCCACAGGGTTCGGTCTTGGGCCCGCTCCTGTGGAACATCGGGTACGACTGGGCGCTGAGGGGCGAGCTCCGGCCGGGAGTGCAGCTGGTGTGTTACGCTGACGACACACTGGTCACTGCCCGGGGGAGCTCGCACAGGGAGGCAGCGTTGCTGGCGACGGCTGCGGTCTCACAGGTGGTGAGCCGCATACGGCGCCTCGGCCTGGAGGTGGCCCTCAACAAGTCGGAGGCCATTGTTTTTCATGGCCCCCGGCGGGCGCCGCCGCCGGGATCGCACATTGTGGTCGGGGGGGCCCGTATCGCTGTCGAGTCCACCATGAAGTATCTGGGATTGGTGCTCGACAGCCGGTGGGATTTCGGCCCCCACTTCCGGCGGCTGGCGCCCAAGTTGTTGGGCGCGGCGGGGGCGCTGTCAACGCTGCTTCCCAATCTGGGGGACCCGAGCACCGCCTGTAGGCGGTTGTACGTGGGGATCGTGCGATCGATGGCCCTGTATGGGGCCCCGATCTGGGCGGCTGACCTGACGGCCAGCACCATCACTGTTCTGCGGGGGCCGCAGAGGGTGATGGCCGTCAGAGTCATCAGGGGATATCGCACGATCTCCTACGAGGCGGCTTGCGCACTGGCCGGATCTCCGCCGTGGGACCTGGAGGCGAAAGTGCTCGCGTCACTGCACAGGTGGCGCGAGGACGCGCGGGCGCGCGGCGAGCGACTGACGCAGCGACACCTGGAGTTGCGTCGGTCGCAGCTGCGCGAGGTCCTGGTGGCGGAATGGCGGGACAGGCTTTCGAGCCCTACCGCCGGCCTCATCACCATCGAGGCCATCCGGCCAGTGCTCGACCTGTGGCTCGGGAGAAGGCACGGCTCTCTGACGTTTCGTGCGACGCAGGTCCTCTCGGGGCATGGCTGCTTCGGGAGGTTCTTGTGTCGCATAGGCAGGGAGCCGGACGCTCGATGCCACCACTGCGTCGACTGTCGGGAGGACACGGCGCGGCATACGCTTGCAGAGTGTGCAGCTTGGGAGGAGCCGCGCCGTGCCCTCATCTCTATTGTAGGCGGTGACCTCTCGCTGCCGGCCGTGGTTCATGCTATGGTCGGTGGTGAGGAGTCCTGGGACGCGGTGGTCTCCTTCTGCGAGACAGTTATCGCGCAGAAGGAGGCTGCGGAAAGGGAGAGGGAGATCACAACCGCTCTCCCTGCCCGCAGCAGGCGCATCGGGCGTCGGAGGAGGGCTTACGTTGCCCTCTTCCGGCCCCCCTAACTGGGTCCAGGGGCGGCGGACTTGGGGATGTCCGTCGCCCCCCATTCATCCGGACCCGAGGTGGCGGCGCGTGGTGTTCCCGTGCGCCCCTCTTTGACGTAGCGAGGGGAGTCAAACACCTCACTCCCCTCGCCGACGCGAGGTGGCCCGCAGAGGCGGGCCGGCACCAGCCGGGGATTGCGGATGTCGCATACGTTCCCGCGATCCCCGGCGTAGGTGGAAGATGGAACACCGGGGTGGTTTTAGTCAGTAAGAGTCTGACAGACCCCTCCACCCGCCCCAGGGTGGAGGATTTCCATGAGGATTTCCCCCCGAGATCAAAAAAAAAAAAAAAAAAAAAAGGTTAGGTTAGGTTAGGTAAAAAAAAAAAAAAAAAAAGGTTAGGTTAGGTTAGGTTAGGTTGGGGTGCGTGCAGAAAACCTCCTCGTGTGCCTGACGGCTGCTGGTTCCTTACGAATGCGTTCGGGGGAAAGAGCAGTTATCGGGCCGGTGCACCCTGGGCACGGCCAATAGTCTCTCCATGTCGGAGGGGCTATTGTCTGTGGCGGATTTCTGCGGGGGAGGGGGAGCTTTTGTTGCTCCACGACGGTTCCTCCACGTGTCCCTCTGATTATCAGAGGGCACTGTGGAGGAACGTCTGAGTTGGGGTCGCTCCTGTCCGATCGACAGTCGTCGATTGGCGAAGGATGCGACCAATGCCGCTGCGGTGCAGGCGCACCAAAGCGGCAGTTGCTCTCTCTTCACGGAGCAATCCTGAAGAGAGAGTTCCCGACGGGTCCGCTGAGTCGGGTTGTCCGGACAGCGGACGGAGGCATGTTTAATGCCGCCGTCGGGGGCTCGGCTTAACCGCCCGGCCCAGAGGAAGGATACCTCTAAGATAAAAAACCCCCAATCCTAAGCTCTGAAGCGCGGTGAGAGGATGCATGGCTGGAGGGAGTCCAGTCGTTAGCGCTTCACCTGCAGAGCACCTGCCGCACTCTGCAGTATGTAGGCTTACCGGGTACCTAGGCTCTGCCCGGTGGACATGTAGTACCTATATCTACTCGTGGGATTTATATGGATACCCTGAAAAACAAACATAAAAAGGACGGGCCAGTTATGGCGGAGTTGGAAGCGTCGTCTGCTGGTAGCGGCAGCGACACTCTAGGAGGCTCACGCGCTCCCTCGAAATTTTGGGGGAAGCGTTCTCGCGGGGAGGGTTTAAACCCCTCCTCAAGTGAAGAGGAATTGTCGGCCGCCAAGGTGCCGACATCTAGAAGAGGTGGTCGTGCTGTGGTGCCACAGCGCGACCAAAGGGGTCGGTTCTTGCGGCCCGCTACGCCGATCCCGGCGGCAGCGGTCCGCATGGATCGGCCTGAAGAGATGGAGAGCGACGAGCTCCTGAGCGGAGATTCCGCTGCGTCCCCGCTATTGCTAGAGAGCAATAAAGCGGAAGCTAACGCTGCAAAGCGGGCGCAGCGGAAAGCGGTCGCGGCCGATGAGGTCGGCGAGCTGGCTCGGCAGGCTCGAGAGCGGCGGGCCGCTCAAGCGGCCTCCGGAGTGGGCTTAACGGCGGAGGCGCTCAGTCGCCAAGTTTTGGACGGCGTGGACGTTGTCCTGAAAGTTGCCACGAAATCTGGCAGCTTGAAGGGCACGTTCACCCGTGCCCTAAAGGAGGCGGCTGAGGGAATCAGGGAGGCGGTTGGGGTCCTCCTTGACCGAACTAGCTCTGAGGAGACGGCGAAGCTGTGGGAGGAGAACGGCCGTCTCCGAGCAGAGATGGAGGACCTCAAAAGGGAGGTCGCCGCACAGAGGGGGTCTGCCCCTCAACAGAAGCGTGCGGCTCCCGCAGCTGCCGGCTCTCGGGCAGTTGCGTCTCCGCCGTCAGCCTCTGCCCCTGCACTGTCGCCCGATGCGGACGTCGAAAGGATCGTCCGCATTTGCATGCAGCAGTGCGGGGGCATGATGAATGCCCGCCTGGAGGCCTTAGAGTCGAGGCTCCTCCCGGCCCAGATCCTCCGGCCACCGCTAGCAGCGGATAGACGGAGGATGGAGGAGACCGCAAGGCCAGGGCCGTCGACCGTGACGGCCAATGCTGGAAAGGGGGGCAAAAAGCCCGCGGAGGGGCCCAAGAAGCCCGCGGAGGGTGCGTCAGCACCCCCCTCCAGCTCGACTACGACCCCGGCGACCGCATCCCAGCCCACGGAGGCTTGGACGACGGTCGTCAAACGGGGTCGTAAGAAGAAGGCGGCGCCGCCGGCTCAGCCCAAGCCTGCGCCCAAACGGAAGAGGAGGTCCCGAAAGGGTAAGGCCCCACGCTCTGCGGCAGTGGTATTAACACTGCAGCCAGAAGCTATCGAGAGGGGCCTTACCTATAAGGAGGTCCTTGCGCAGGCGAAGGCCAAGGTCGCGTTTCCTGACCTTGGCACACCGACCGGCTTCAGGATGAAGTCGGCGGTTACGGGGGCGCGGCTGTTCGAGGTGTCTGGGCCCTCGGGCAGCGAAAAGGCGGACATCCTGGCCGCCAAATTGCGGGAAGTCCTCCGGGAAGAGGACGTCCGAGTGTCCAGGCCAGTGAAGACCGCTGAACTGCGAGTCGAGGGCCTGGACGACTCGACGACCCCAGAGGAGGTCGTGGCGGCCGTTGCACGAAGCGGTGGATGTCCGCCGGGTGACGTGCGGGCGGGCGAGATCCGCGCCGACGCTGCCGGGCTCGGCGCCATTACAGTGAGGTGTCCGGTAGCGGCGGCGAACAGGATCGCCGTCAGTGGCCGGCTTTTGGTAGGGTGGGTTGCAGCACGAGTCAAGCTGCTGCAACCCAGGGCTATGCGGTGCTACCGCTGCCTCGACGTTGGGCACGTCAGGGCACGGTGCGCCGCCGCAACTGACCGCAGCGAGCAGTGCTATCGCTGCGGTAAGCCCGGCCACAAGGCGGCAGCGTGCTCCGCGACGCCAAACTGCAGCCTCTGTACGGATGCAGGGAGGCCCGCGGGGCACGTTGTCGGCAGAAAGGCCTGCCCGCCCGCCCCAAAGAAGGGCAGTAAGAAGGGGACAACCAAGGCTGTCGGGGGCTCTTTACACCCCCCTCAGCCTGGTTGCTCTTCGGCCGACTCCCGGTCTAAGAATGGTGCCGAGGAAATGGATTGTGTATAATGGCACAATACCATTTCCTCCAGGGCAATATCAACCACTCTGCCAGGGCTCAGGATCTCTTACTCCAGAGCATGGCAGAGTGGTCGATCCATGTGGCTGTGGTCGCCGAGCCGTATTACGTCCCCCCCCGAGATGATTGGGTGGGTGACCTGGACGGCTCGGTGGCCATCATCGGCGGGGCTCTTGTCGACCCGTCCCGAGGTCACGGCTGGGTGGCCGCCCTCGCGGACGGCGTTGGCATTGTTGGGGCGTATTTCTCGCCCAACAAGAGCCTCGCCGACTTCGAGAGCTTCCTTGTCGAGTTGGGTGCCGTCGTGAACCGGTACCACCCTCGCCCGGTGCTGCTGCTCGGGGATCTCAACGCCAAGTCTGCGGCGTGGGGATCCCCGGTCACCGATGTCAAGGGCGAGGCGTTGGAGGAGTGGTCGGTCACGACCGGCTTGACCGTCCTGAATCGGGGCTCGGTCTACACGTGCGTGCGACAGCGGGGTGGTTCTATAGTGGACGTTTCGTTCGCTAGCCCCTCTGTCGCAAGCCGTGTCCGCGATTGGCGTGTCGCCGTGGAGGTGGAGACGTTGTCGGATCACAGATATATCCGTTTCAACGTCTCCCCCCAAACCGCGGGCGGCCGCAATCCAACGGCCCCGCGAACGGACGGTCCGCGTTGGGCGCGAAAGCGCCTCGACAGGGAGCTACTCGAGGAGGCTGCTATTGTGCAGGCCTGGATCCGGGAGTCGGCAACGACCGGACCCGTCGACGTCGAAGAGGAGGCGCAGTGGTTCCACGGGGCGATGACGCAAATTTGCGATGCGTCAATGCCCCGGGTTCGCACACAACCCAGAAGGCGCCAGGTGTACTGGTGGTCCGCCGAGATCGCGCAGTTGCGCGACTCGTGCGTGGAGGTCAGGCGCCAGTACACCCGATACCGGAGAAGACGTCGTCGGGTCCCTGACGAAGAAGCCGCGCGGTATGAGGTGTACCGCGCGGCTAAGAAGGCTCTGTGGCTGGCCATCGGCGAGGCGAAGACGCGAGCCAGGGAGGAGATGTTGGAGACTCTAAACGGGGATCCGTGGGGGCGTCCTTATCGCTCGGTCCGAGGTAAACTCGGACCATGGGCGCCCCCGCTCACGGAGAGTCTCCAACCCGAGCTGCTGGAGGACGTGGTAGCAGCCCTCTTCCCGGCACGAGCGGAGCACGCTCCGCCGCCGATGGCTCTGCCCACAGCCGCAGAGCCCGAAGAGGACGCCAGCGTCCCAGAGGTGACACAACCAGAGTTGAGGGCGGCCGTGACACGGCTCCGGGCAAAGAACACTGCCCCGGGGCCCGACGGGATTCACGGCTGCGCGTTAGCACTCGCTCTGAAGGAGCTGGAGCCCCGACTGAGAGGACTCTACTCGGCGTGCCTTGAGCAGGGCCAGTTTCCCGCTCAGTGGAAATCTGGTCGTCTGGTCCTGCTCAGGAAAGCGGGGCGCCCTGCGGACTCACCGTCCGCGTACCGGCCCATAGTGCTGCTCGACGAGGTGGGAAAACTGTTTGAGCGAATAGTCTCAGCCCGCCTCGTCAGCCACTTGTGCGGAGAGGGGCCGGACCTGGCCGAATGCCAGTACGGCTTTCGGCAAGGGCGCTCCACTGTGACGGCGATATCCCGAGTGAGAGTCCTGGCGGAGGAAGCGGTGTCGCGGGGCGGTGTGTTGTTGGCGGTGTCCTTGGACATCTCCAACGCCTTCAACACCCTGCCCTGGAGTTGTATTCGGGAGGCACTACGATATCATCGAGTGCCTTCCTACCTCCGCCGCGTCGTCGGGGCTTATTTGGCGGAAAGGTGTGTCACCTATCTGGGACGCGATGGCAGATGCCAGCGCCCTATGTCGTGCGGTGTTCCACAGGGTTCGGTCTTGGGCCCGCTCCTGTGGAACATCGGGTACGACTGGGCGCTGAGGGGCGAGCTCCGGCCGGGAGTGCAGCTGGTGTGTTACGCTGACGACACACTGGTCACTGCCCGGGGGAGCTCGCACAGGGAGGCAGCGTTGCTGGCGACGGCTGCGGTCTCACAGGTGGTGAGCCGCATACGGCGCCTCGGCCTGGAGGTGGCCCTCAACAAGTCGGAGGCCATTGCTTTTCATGGCCCCCGGCGAGCGCCGCCGCCGGGATCGCACATTGTGGTCGGGGGGGCCCGTATCGCTGTCGAGTCCACCATGAAGTATCTGGGATTGGTGCTCGACAGCCGGTGGGATTTCGGCCCCCACTTCCGGCGGCTGGCGCCCAAGTTGTTGGGCGCGGCGGGGGCGCTGTCAACGCTGCTTCCCAATCTGGGGGACCCGAGCACCGCCTGTAGGCGGTTGTACGTGGGGATCGTGCGATCGATGGCCCTTTATGGGGCCCCGATCTGGGCGGCTGACCTGACGGCCAGCACCATCACTGTTCTGCGGAGGCCGCAGAGGGTGATGGCCGTCAGAGTCATCAGGGGATATCGCACGATCTCCTACGAGGCGGCTTGCGCACTGGCCGGATCTCCGCCGTGGGACCTGGAGGCGAAAGTGCTCGCGTCACTGCATAGGTGGCGCGAGGGCGCGCGGGCGCGCGGCGAAAGACTGACGCAGCAACACTTGGAGCTGCGTCGGTCGCAGCTGCGCGAGGTCCTGGTGGCGGAATGGCGGGACAGGCTTTCGAGCCCTACCGCCGGCCTCATCACCATCGAGGCCATCCGGCCAGTGCTCGACCTCTGGCTCGGGAGAAGGCACGGCTCCCTGTCGTTCCGTGCGACGCAGGTCCTCTCGGGGCATGGCTGCTTCGGGAGGTTCTTGTGTCGCATAGGCAGGGAGCCGGACGCTCGATGCCACCACTGCGTCGACTGTCGGGAGGACACGGTGCGGCATACGCTTGCAGAGTGTGCAGCTTGGGAGGAGCCGCGCCGTGCCCTCATCTCTGTTGTAGGCGGTGACCTCTCGCTGCCGGCCGTAGTCCATGCTATGGTCGGCGGTGAGGAGTCCTGGGACGCGGTGGTCTCCTTCTGCGAGACAGTTATCGCGCAGAAGGAGGCTGCGGAAAGGGAGAGGGAGATCACAACCGCTCTCCCTGCCCGCAGCAGGCGCATCGGGCGTCGGAGGAGGGCATACGCTGCCCTCTTCCGGCCCCCCTAACTGGGTCCAGGGGCGGCGGACTTGGGGCTGTCCGTCGCCCCCCATTCATCCGGACCCGAGGTGGCGGCGCGTGGTGTTCCCGTGCGCCCCTCTTTGACGTAGCGAGGGGAGTCAAACACCTCACTCCCCTCGCCGACGCGAGGTGGCCCGCAGAGGCGGGCCGGCACCAGCCGGGGATTGCGGATGTCGCATACGTTCCCGCGATCCCCGGCGCAGGTGGAAGATGGAACACCGGGGTGGTTTTAGTCAGTAAGAGTCTGACAGACCCCTCCACCCGCCCCAGGGTGGAGGATTTCCATGAGGATTTCCCCCCGAGATCAAAAAAAAAAAAAAAAAAAAAAAAAAAAAAGGTTAGGTTAGGTTAGGTTGGGGTTCTTCCGGCCCCCCTAACACTGGGTCCAGGGGTGGCGGACTTGGGGATGTCCGTCGCCCCCCATTCATCCGGACCCGAGGTGGTGGCGCGTGGTGTTCCCGTGCGCCCCTCTTTGACGTAGCGAGAGGAGTCAAACACCTCACTCCCCTCGCCGACGCGAGGTGGCCTGCAGAGGCGGGCCGGCACCAGCCGGGGATTGCGGAAGTCGCATACGTTCCCGCGATCCCCGGCGTAGGTGGGAGATGGAACACCGGGGTGGTTTTAGTCAGTAAGAGTCTGACAGACCCCTCCACCCGCCCCAGGGTGGAGGATTTCCATGAGGATTTCCCCCCGAGAAAAAAAAAAAAAAAAAAAAAAAAAAAAGGTTAGGTTGGGGTGGGGTGCGTGCAGAAAACCTCCTCGTGTGCCTGACGGCTGCTGGTTCCTTACGAATGCGTTCGGGGGAAAGAGCAGTTGTCGGGCCGGTGCACCCTGGGCACGGCCAATAGTCTCTCCATGTCGGAGGGGCTATTGTCTGTGGCGGATTTCTGCGGGGGAGGGGGAGCGTATTGCTCCACGACGGTTCCTCCACGTGTCCCTCTGATTCGCAGAGGGCACTGTGAAGGAACGTCTGAGTTGGGGTCGCTCCTGTCCGATCGACAGTCGTCGATTGGCGAAGGATGCGACCAATGCCGCTGCGGTGCAGGCGCACCAAAGCGGCAGTTGCTCTCTCTTCACGGAGCAATCCTGAAGAGAGAGTTCCCGACGGGTCCGCTGAGTCGGGTTGTCCGGACAGCGGACGGAGGCATGTCTAATGCCGCCGTCGGGGGCTCGGCTTAACCGCCCGGCCCAGAGGAAGGATACCTCTAAGATAAAAAACCCCCAATCCTAAGCTCTGAAGCGCGGTGAGAGGATGCATGGCTGGAGGGAGTCCAGTCGTTAGCGCTTCACCTGCAGAGCACCTGCCGCACTCTGCAGTATATAGGCTTACCGGGTATCTAGGCTCTGCCCGGTGGACATGTAGTACCTATATCTACTCGTGGGAACTTTATGGATACCCAAAATAAAAATCAAAAAGTTGTCGGGCCAGTAATGGCTGTGATGGACGAGTCGTCTGCCGGAAGCGGCAGTGAGACTCAAGGAGGTTCACGCACTCCCTCCAAATTCTGGGGGAAGCGTTCGCGTGGGGAGGGTTTAAACCCCTCCTCAAGCGAGGAAGAGTTGTCGGCCGCCAAGGTGCCGACATCTAGAAGAGGTGGTCGCGCAGTGGTGCCACAGCGCGACCAGAGGGGTCGGTTCTTGCGGCCCGCTACGCCGATCCCGGCGGCAGCGGTCCGCATGGATCGGCCCGAAGAAGAAGGAATGGAGAGCGACGAGCTCCTGAGTGGCGATTCCGCTGCGTCTCCGCTATTGCTGGAGAGCAACAAGGTGGAAGCTAACGCTGCAAAGCGGGCGCAGCGGAAAGCAGTCGCGGCGGACGAGGTCGGGGAGCTAGCTCGGCAGGCTCGAGAGCGGCGGGCCGCTCAGGCGGCCTCCGGAGCGGGCTTAACGGCGGCGGCGCTCAGTCGCCAAGTTTTGGACGGCGTGGACGTGGTCCTGAAAGTTGCCACTAAATCTGGCAGCTTGAAGGGCACGTTCACCCGTGCCCTGAAGGAGGCGGCTGAGGGTATCAAGGAGGCGGCTGAGGTCCTCCTTGATCGTACCAGCTCTGAGGAGACGGCGAAGCTGTGGGAGGAGAACGGCCGTCTCCGAGCAGAGTTGGAGGACCTCAAAAGGGAGGTCGCCGCACAGAGGGCAGTGCGGCAGCGTGCAGCTCCTGCAGCTACCAGTCCTCCGGGAGTTGCGGCCCCGTCGTCGGCTCCTGCCCCTGCACTGTCGCCTGCTACGGCGGAGATCGAGAAGATCGTCCGCATCTGCATGCAGCAGTGTGGGAGCATGATGAATGCCCGCCTGGAGGCCTTGGAGTCAAGGCTCCTCCCGGCCCAGAACCTCCGGCCGCCGCTTGCGGCGGATAGACGGAGGATGGAGGAAGCCGCAAGGCCAGGGCCGTCAACCATGACGGCCAAAGCTGGTAAGGGGGGCAAAAAGCCCGCGGAGGGGCCCAAGAAGCCCGCGGAGGGTGCGTCAGCACCCCCTCCCAGCTCGACTGCGACCCCGGCGACCACATCCCAAGCCACGGAGGTTTGGACGACGGTCGTCAAAAAGGGTCGCAAAAAGAAGGCGGCGCCGCCAGCTCAGCCCAAGCCTGCGCCCAAAAGGAAGAGGAGGTCCCGAAAGGGTAAGGCCCCACGCTCTGCGGCAGTGGTAATCACACTGCAACCCGCAGCCATTGAGAGGGGCCTTACTTACAAGGAGGTCCTCGCGCAGGCGAAGGCCAAGGTCGCGTTCCCCGATCTTGGCACACCGACCGGCTTCAGGATGAAGTCGGCGGTTACGGGGGCGCGACTCTTCGAGGTGTCGGGACCCTCGGGTGGCGAAAAGGCGGACATCCTGGCCGCCAAATTGAGGGAGGTCCTCAAAGAAGAGGACGTCCGAGTGTCCAGGCCAGTGAAGACCGCCGATTTGCGCGTCGAGGGCCTGGACGACTCGACGACCCCGGAGGAGGTCGTGGCGGCCGTCGCTCGAAGCGGTGGATGTCCGCCGGGCGACGTGCGGGCGGGCGAGATCCGCGCCGACGCTGCCGGGCTCGGCGCCATTACGGTGAAGTGCCCGGTAGCGGCGGCAAACAAGATAGCCGTCAGCGGACGGCTATTGGTGGGATGGGTTGCAGCACGAGTGAAGCTGCTGCAACCCAGGGCTATGCGGTGCTACCGCTGCCTTGACGTTGGGCACGTCAGGGCACGGTGCGCCGCCGCAACTGACCGCAGCGAGCAGTGCTATCGCTGCGGTAAGCCCGGCCACAAGGCGGCAGCGTGCTCCGCGACGCCAAACTGCAGCCTCTGTACGGATGCAGGGAGGCCCGCGGCGCACGTTGTCGGCAGAAAGGCCTGCCCGCCCGCCCCAAAGAAGGGCAGTAAGAAGGGGACAACCAAGGCTGTCGGGGGCTCTTTACACCCCCCTCAGCCTGGTTGCTCTTCGGCCGACTCCCGGTCTAAGAATGGTGCCGAGGAAATGGATTGTGTATAATGGCACAATACCATTTCCTCCAGGGCAATATCAACCACTCTGCCAGGGCTCAGGATCTCTTACTCCAGAGCATGGCAGAGTGGTCGATCCATGTGGCTGTGGTCGCCGAGCCGTATTACGTCCCCCCCCGAGATGATTGGGTGGGTGACCTGGACGGCTCGGTGGCCATCATCGGCGGGGCTCTTGTCGACCCGTCCCGAGGTCACGGCTGGGTGGCCGCCCTCGCGGACGGCGTTGGCATTGTTGGGGCGTATTTCTCGCCCAACAAGAGCCTCGCCGACTTCGAGAGCTTCCTTGTCGAGTTGGGTGCCGTCGTGAACCGGTACCACCCTCGCCCGGTGCTGCTGCTCGGGGATCTCAACGCCAAGTCTGCGGCGTGGGGATCCCCGGTCACCGATGCCAAGGGCGAGGCGTTGGAGGAGTGGGCGGTCACGACCGGCTTGACCGTCCTGAATCGGGGCTCGGTCTACACGTGCGTGCGGCAGCGGGGTGGTTCTATAGTGGACGTTTCGTTCGCTAGCCCCGCTGTCGCAAGCCGTGTCCGCGATTGGCGTGTCGCCGTGGAGGTGGAGACGTTGTCGGATCACAGATACATCCGTTTCAACGTCTCCCCCCAGACCGCGGGCGGCCGCAATCCAACGGCCCCGCGAACGGACGGTCCGCGTTGGGCGCGAAAGCGCCTCGACAGGGAGCTACTCGAGGAGGCTGCTATTGTGCAGGCCTGGATCCGGGAGTCGGCAACGACCGGACCCGTCGACGTCGAAGAGGAGGCGCAGTGGTTCCACGGGGCGATGACGCAAATTTGCGATGCGTCAATGCCCCGGGTTCGCACACAACCCAGAAGGCGCCAGGTGTACTGGTGGTCCGCCGAGATCGCGCAGTTGCGCGACTCGTGCGTGGAGGTCAGGCGCCAGTACACCCGATACCGGAGAAGACGTCGTCGGGTCCCTGACGAAGAAGCCGCGCGGTATGAGGTGTACCGCGCGGCTAAGAAGGCTCTGTGGCTGGCCATCGGCGAGGCGAAGACGCGAGCCAGGGAGGAGATGTTGGAGACTCTAAACGGGGATCCGTGGGGGCGTCCTTATCGCTCGGTCCGAGGTAAACTCGGACCATGGGCGCCCCCGCTTACGGAGAGTCTCCAACCCGAGCTGCTGGAGGATGTGGTAGCAGCCCTCTTCCCGGCACGAGCGGAGCACGCTCCGCCGCCGATGGCTCTGCCCACAGCCGCAGAGCCCGAAGAGGACGCCAGCGTCCCAGAGGTGACACAACCAGAGTTGAGGGCGGCCGTGACACGGCTCCGGGCGAAGAACACTGCCCCGGGGCCCGACGGAATTCACGGCTGCGCGTTGGCCCTAGCTCTGAAGGAGCTGGAGCCCCGACTGAGAGGACTCTACTCGGCGTGCCTTGAGCAGGGCCAGTTTCCCGCTCAGTGGAAATCTGGTCGTCTGGTCCTGCTCAGGAAAGCGGGGCGCCCTGCGGACTCGCCGTCCGCGTACCGGCCCATAGTGCTGCTCGACGAGGTGGGAAAGCTGTTTGAGCGGATAGTCTCAACCCGCCTCGTCAGCCACTTGTGCGGAGAGGGGCCGGACCTGGCCGAAAGCCAGTACGGCTTTCGGCAAGGGCGCTCCACTATCACGGCGATATCGCGAGTGAGAGTCCTGGCGGAGGAAGCGGTGTCGCAGGGCGGTGTGTTGTTGGCGGTGTCCTTGGACATCTCCAACGCCTTCAACACCCTGCCCTGGAGTTGTATTCGGGAGGCACTACGATATCATCGAGTGCCTTCCTACCTCCGCCGCGTCGTCGGGGCTTATTTGGCGGAAAGGTGTGTCACCTATCTGGGACGCGATGGCAGATGCCAGCGACCTATGTCGTGCGGTGTTCCACAGGGTTCGGTCTTGGGCCCGCTCCTGTGGAACATCGGGTACGACTGGGTGCTGAGGGGCGAGCTCCGGCCGGGAGTGCAGCTGGTGTGTTACGCTGACGACACACTGGTCACTGCCCGGGGGAGCTCGCACAGGGAGGCAGCGTTGCTGGCGACGGCTGCGGTCTCACAGGTGGTGAGCCGCATACGGCGCCTCGGCCTGGAGGTGGCCCTCAACAAGTCGGAGGCCATTGCTTTTCATGGCCCCCGGCGAGCGCCGCCGCCGGGATCGCACATCGTGGTCGGGGGGGCCCGTATCGCTGTCGAGTCCACCATGAAGTACCTGGGATTGGTGCTCGACAGCCGGTGGGATTTCGGCCCCCACTTCCGGCGGCTGGCGCCCAAGTTGTTGGGCGCGGCGGGGGCGCTGTCAACGCTGCTTCCCAATCTGGGGGACCCGAGCACCGCCTGTAGGCGGTTGTACGTGGGGATCGTGCGATCGATGGCCCTTTACGGGGCCCCGATTTGGGCGGCTGACCTGACGGCCAGCACCATCACTGTTCTGCGGAGGCCGCAGAGGGTGATGGCCGTCAGAGTCATCAGGGGATATCGCACGATCTCCTACGTGGCGGCTTGCGCACTGGCCGGATCTCCGCCGTGGGACCTGGAGGCGAAAGTGCTCGCGTCACTACACAGGTGGCGCGAGGACGCGCGGGCGCGTGGCGAGCGACTGACGCAACGACACCTGGAGTTGCGTCGGTCGCAGCTGCGCGAGGTCCTGGTGGCGGAATGGCGGGACAGGCTTTCGAGCCCTACCGCCGGCCTCATCACCATCGAGGCCATCCGGCCAGTGCTCGACCTGTGGCTCGGGAGAAGGCACGGCTCTCTGACGTTTCGTGCGACGCAGGTCCTCTCGGGGCATGGCTGCTTCGGGAGGTTCTTGTGTCGCATAGGCAGGGAGCCGGACGCTCGATGCCACCACTGCGTCGACTGTCGGGAGGACACGGCGCGGCATACGCTTGCAGAGTGTGCAGCTTGGGAGGAGCCGCGCCGTGCCCTCATCTCTGTTGTAGGCGGTGACCTCTCGCTGCCGGCCGTAGTCCATGCTATGGCCGGCGGTGAGGAGTCCTGGGACGCGGTGGTCTCCTTTTGCGAGACAGTTATCGCGCAGAAGGAGGCTGCGGAAAGGGAGAGGGAGATCACAACCGCTCTCCCTGCCCGCAGCAGGCGCATCGGGCGTCGGAGGAGGGCTTACGCTGCCCTCTTCCGGCCCCCCTAACTGGGTCCAGGGGCGGCGGACTTGGGGATGTCCGTCGCCCCCCATTCATCCGGACCCGAGGTGGCGGCGCGTGGTGTTCCCGTGCGCCCCTCTTTGACGTAGCGAGGGGAGTCAAACACCTCACTCCCCTCGCCGACGCGAGGTGGCCCGCAGAGGCGGGCCGGCACCAGCCGGGGATTGCGGATGTCGCATACGTTCCCGCGATCCCCGGCGCAGGTGGAAGATGGAACACCGGGGTGGTTTTAGTCAGTAAGAGTCTGACAGACCCCTCCACCCGCCCCAGGGTGGAGGATTTCCATGAGGATTTCCCCCCGAGATCAAAAAAAAAAAAAAAAAAAAGGTTAGGTTGGGGTGCGTGCAGAAAACCTCCTCGTGTGCCTGACGGCTGCTGGTTCCTTACGAATGCGTTCGGGGGAAAGAGCAGTTGTCGGGCCGGTGCACCCTGGGCACGGCCAATAGTCTCTCCATGTCGGAGGGGCTATTGTCTGTGGCGGATTTCTGCGGGGGAGGGGGAGCGTATTGCTCCACGACGGTTCCTCCACGTGTCCCTCTGATTCGCAGAGGGCACTGTGAAGGAACGTCTGAGTTGGGGTCGCTCCTGTCCGATCGACAGTCGTCGATTGGCGAAGGACGCGACCAATGCCGCTGCGGTGCAGGCGCACCAAAGCGGCAGTTGCTCTCTCTTCACGGAGCAATCCTGAAGAGAGAGTTCCCGACGGGTCCGCTGAGTCGGGTTGTCCGGACAGCGGACGGAGGCATGTATAATGCCGCCGTCGGGGGCTCGGCTTAACCGCCCGGCCCAGAGGAAGGATACCTCTAAGATAAAAAACCCCCAATCCTAAGCTCTGAAGCGCGGTGAGAGGATGCATGGCTGGAGGGAGTCCAGTCGTTAGCGCTTCCCCTGCAGAGCACCTGCCGCACTCTGCAGTATGTAGGCTTACCGGGCACCTAGGCTCTGCCCGGTGGACGTTTGTGACCTATATTCACTCGTGGGAATTGCATGGATTTAAAAAGCACCCAAAATAAAAAAAATGATGTCGGGCCAGTTTTGGCGGATAGTGAGGACCAGTCTGCCGGAAGCGGCAGTGAGAGCCAAGGAGGCTCCCGCCCCCCTTCAAAATTTTGGGGGAAGCGGTCGCGCGGGGAGGGATTAAATCCCTCCTCAAGTGAGGAGGAACTGTCGGCCGCAAAGGTGCCGACCTCACGGAGAGGTGGTCGCGTAGCGGTGGGTGGAACGTCCACCCGGCTGCCGCAGCGCGACCAAAAGGGTCGCTTCTTGCGGCCCTCTACGCCGATTCCAGCGGTCCGCCTGGATCGGCCAGAAGAAAGAGAAGAGAGCGACGAGACCATGCTCGCTGACCTAAGCGGAGATTCCGCTGCGTCCCCGCTGTTGCTAGACAGTAATAAAGCGGAGGTCAACGCTGCAAAGCGGGCGCAGCGGAAGGCGGTCGCGGCCGATGAGGTCGGCGAGCTGGCTCGACAAGCTCGAGAGCGGCGGGCCGCTCAGGCGGCCTCCGGAGCGGGCGTAACGGCGGCGACACTAAGTCGCCAGGTTCTGGACGCCGTGGACGTTGTCCTGAAAGTTGCCACGAAATCGGGCAGCTTGAAGGGCACGTTCACGCGCGCCCTGAAAGAGGCGGCTGACGGTATTAAGGAGGCGGTTGGGGTCCTCCTTGAACGTACTAGCTCTGAGGAGACGGCGAAGCTGTGGGAGGAGAACGGCCGTCTCCGTAATGAGCTGGAGGACCTCAAAAGGGAGGTTGCTGCACAGAGGGCCCCTCAACAGAAGCGTGCAGCTCCCCTAACTGCCGGCTCTCGGGCAGTTGCGTCTCCGCCGTCAGCCCCTGCCCCTGCACTGTCGCCCGATGCGGACGTCGAAAGGATCGTCCGCATCTGCATGCAGCAGTGCGGGGGCATGATGAATGCCCGCCTGGAGGCCTTAGAGTCGAGGCTCCTCCCGGCCCAAAACCTCCGGCCACCGCTAGCAGCGGATAGACGGAGGATGGAGGAGGCCGCAAGGCCAGGGCCGTTGACCGTGACGGCCAATGCTGGAAAGGGGGGCAAAAAGCCCGCGGAGGGGCCCAAGAAGCCCGCGGAGGGTGCGTCAGCACCCCCCTCCAGCTCGACTACGACCCCGGCGACCGCGTCCCAGCCCACGGAGGCTTGGACGAAGGTCGTCAAACGGGGTCGTAAGAAGAAGGCGGCGCCGCCGGCTCAGCCCAAGCCCGCGCCTAAAAGGAAGAGGAGGTCCCGGAAGGGTAAGGCCCCACGCTCGGCTGCTGTGGTTATCACACTGCAGCCCGCAGCTATCGAGAGGGGCCTGACCTACAAGCAGGTCCTCGAACAGGCGAAGGCCAAGGTCGCATTTCCCGACCTTGGCACACCGACCGGCTTCAGGATGAAGTCGGCGGTTACGGGGGCGCGTCTGTTCGAGGTGTCGGGACCCTCGGGCAGCGAGAAGGCGGACATCCTGGCCGCCAAACTGAGGGAGGTCCTCAAGGATGAGGACGTCCGAGTGTCCAGGCCCGTAAAGACCGCCGATTTGCGCGTCGATGGCCTGGACGACTCGACGACCCCGGAGGAGGTCGTGGCGGCCGTCGCTCGAAGCGGTGGATGTCCGCCGGGCGACGTGCGGGCGGGCGAGATTCGCGCCGACGCTGCCGGGCTCGGCACCATAACGGTGAAGTGCCCGGTAGCGGCGGCGAATAAAATAGCCGTCAGCGGACGGCTATTGGTGGGGTGGGTTGCAGCACGCGTGAAGCTGCTGCAACCCAGGGCTATGCGGTGCTACCGCTGCCTTGACGTTGGGCACGTCAGGGCACGTTGCGCCGCCGCAACTGACCGCAGCGAGCAATGCTATCGCTGCGGTAAGCCCGGCCACAAGGCGGCAGCGTGCTCCGCGACGCCAAACTGCAGCCTCTGCACGGATGCAGGGAGGCCCGCGGGGCATGTTGTCGGCAGAAAGGCCTGCCCGCCCGCCCCAAAAAAGGGCAACAAGAAGGGGACAACTAAGGCTGTCGGGGGCCCTTTACACCCCCCTCAGCCTGGTTGCTCTTCGGCCGACTCCCGGCCTAAGAATGGTGCCGAGGGAATGGATTGTGCGTAATGGCACAATTCCATTTCCTCCAGGGCAATATCAACCACTCTGCCAGGGCTCAGGATCTCTTACTCCAGAGCATGGCAGAGTGGTCGATCCATGTGGCTGTGGTCGCCGAGCCGTATTACGTCCCCCCCCGAGATGATTGGGTGGGTGACCTGGACGGCTCGGTGGCCATCATCGGCGGGGCTCTTGTCGACCCGTCCCGAGGTCACGGCTGGGTGGCCGCCCTCGCGGACGGCGTTGGCATTGTTGGGGCGTATTTCTCGCCCAACAAGAGCCTCGCCGACTTCGAGAGCTTCCTTGTCGAGTTGGGTGCCGTCGTGAACCGGTACCACCCTCGCCCGGTGCTGCTGCTCGGGGATCTCAACGCCAAGTCTGCGGCGTGGGGATCCCCGGTCACCGATGTCAAGGGCGAGGCGTTGGAGGAGTGGTCGGTCACGACCGGCTTGACCGTCCTGAATCGGGGCTCGGTCTACACGTGCGTGCGACAGCGGGGTGGTTCTATAGTGGACGTTTCGTTCGCTAGCCCCTCTGTCGCAAGCCGTGTCCACGATTGGCGTGTCGCCGTGGAGGTGGAGACGTTGTCGGATCACAGATACATCCGTTTCAACGTCTTCCCCCAGACCGCGGGCGGCCGCAATCCAACGGCCCCGCGAACGGACGGTCCGCGTTGGGCGCGAAAGCGCCTCGACAGGGAGCTACTCGAGGAGGCTGCTATTGTGCAGGCCTGGATCCGGGAGTCGGCAACGACCGGACCCGTCGACGTCGAAGAGGAGGCGCAGTGGTTCCACGGGGCGATGACGCAAATTTGCGATGCGTCAATGCCCCGGGTTCGCACACAACCCAGAAGGCGCCAGGTGTACTGGTGGTCCGCCGAGATCGCGCAGTTGCGCGACTCGTGCGTGGAGGTCAGGCGCCAGTACACCCGATACCGGAGAAGACGTCGTCGGGTCCCTGACGAAGAAGCCGCGCGGTATGAGGTGTACCGCGCGGCTAAGAAGGCTCTTTGGCTGGCCATCGGCGAGGCGAAGACGCGAGCCAGGGAGGAGATGTTGGAGACTCTAAACGGGGATCCGTGGGGGCGTCCTTATCGCTCGGTCCGAGGTAAACTCGGACCATGGGCGCCCCCGCTTACGGAGAGTCTCCAACCTGAGCTGCTGGAGGACGTGGTAGCAGCCCTCTTCCCGGCACGAGCGGAGCACGCTCCGCCGCCGATGGCTCTGCCCACAGCCGCAGAGCCCGAAGAGGACGCCAGCGTCCCAGAGGTGACACAACCAGAGTTGAGGGCGGCCGTGACACGGCTCCGGGCGAAGAACACTGCCCCGGGGCCCGACGGAATTCACGGCTGCGCGTTGGCCCTAGCTCTGAAGGAGCTAGAGCCCCGACTGAGAGGACTCTACTCGGCGTGCCTTGAGCAGGGCCAGTTTCCCGCTCAGTGGAAATCTGGTCGTCTGGTCCTGCTCAGGAAAGCGGGGCGCCCTGCGGACTCACCGTCCGCGTACCGGCCCATAGTGCTGCTCGACGAGGTGGGAAAGCTGTTTGAGCGGATAATCTCAGCCCGCCTCGTCAGCCACTTGTGCGGAGAGGGGCCGGACCTGGCCGAATGCCAGTACGGCTTTCGGCAAGGGCGCTCCACTGTGACGGCGATATCCCGAGTGAGAGTCCTGGCGGAGGAAGCGGTGTCGCGGGGCGGTGTGTTGTTGGCGGTGTCCTTGGACATCTCCAACGCCTTCAACACCCTGCCCTGGAGTTGTATTCGGGAGGCACTACGATATCATCGAGTGCCTTCCTACCTCCGCCGCGTCGTCGGGGCTTATTTGGCGGAAAGGTGTGTCACCTATCTGGGACGCGATGGCAGATGCCAGCGCCCTATGTCGTGCGGTGTTCCACAGGGTTCGGTCTTGGGCCCGCTCCTGTGGAACATCGGGTACGACTGGGCGCTGAGGGGCGAGCTCCGGCCGGGAGTGCAGCTGGTGTGTTACGCTGACGACACACTGGTCACTGCCCGGGGGAGCTCGCACAGGGAGGCAGCGTTGCTGGCGACGGCTGCGGTCTCACAGGTGGTGAGCCGCATACGGCGCCTCGGCCTGGAGGTGGCCCTCAACAAGTCGGAGGCCATTGTTTTTCATGGCCCCCGGCGAGCGCCGCCGCCGGGATCGCACATTGTGGTCGGGGGGGCCCGTATCGCTGTCGAGTCCACCATGAAGTATCTGGGATTGGTGCTCGACAGCCGGTGGGATTTCGGCCCCCACTTCCGGCGGCTGGCGCCCAAGTTGTTGGGCGCGGCGGGGGCGCTGTCAACGCTGCTTCCCAATCTGGGGGACCCGAGCACCGCCTGTAGGCGGTTGTACGTGGGGATCGTGCGATCGATGGCCCTATATGGGGCCCCGATCTGGGCAGCTGACCTGACGGCCAGCACCATCACTGTTCTGCGGAGGCCGCAGAGGGTGATGGCCGTCAGAGTCATCAGGGGATATCGCACGATCTCCTACGAGGCGGCTTGCGCACTGGCCGGATCTCCGCCGTGGGACCTGGAAGCGAAAGTGCTCGCGTCACTACATAAGTGGCGCGAGGGCGCACGGGCGCGCGGCGAAAGACTGACAGTAGTTGGAATATAGGGTATTCAGATCACAAATCGTGATCTGAAAAACCCTATATTCCACAGTTTAACCATTCGAGTATTCCTATATTTCACTATTCGAAATGAGACTTTGACTAAATACATTGAAAGTAGTTTCATGTGAATGAAAAGAGCAGTCACTTCATATCAATCAATGGATCATTCAGTAGGAATGGTCTATTCAGAATGAAAAGAGCAGTCACTTCATACCTATCAATGGATCATTCAGTAGGAATAGTCTATTCAGACATCAACGAGTTTGGAGTGGAATGTGCACAGATGTGTTCCTCCGACACCTTATATAGGGTAGCATCTAGTTACCTGTGTAAAATGCAGGCTTCATGTATAGTTATTGTGTAGATAAAATTATATTGTGTTCGAATTAACACACACTTCGTTGTGAAATGGCTCTTGTTCTCAAATCTTATTTGTTTATATAACATACTAGATTGCGTCCTAGTTTTGGTATAAGAAGTATATTAAGATCATGCAGACCAAATCGAGGTAGGTATTTTGTGTAAATGAAACAATAAATATCGTAGAACATAATTTATTAGAGGATATTTACATTGTTTTGGTCAATTTGCAGAACGCACTACACAACATTTAGCCTATCTTTGACAGCTGGCATCAGGTTTTTTGTCTTTCTGTTACACTGTTACAGTGAAGATAAAACGGTTTAAAAGAAAAAAAGTTCATTTCCTGGTTGAATCTGGTAGCATAAAACATCTTCTAAATCAGGTAGAGCTGTGTCTGCTGTTTCTGTTTTACTACTTTCACTAGGTTTTGGTGAGCTTGCATTACATTTTCCACGATCAGTCTGTATGTCGCTAACTCGAACAAATGTACGAACATCTTCATGATGGCCCTCAGTCTTGACTATAAGATACTGAATCATCTCTAGGTCAAATAACTCTTTTGTCTGGCTTGTATCACTATCCTTGTGATTAGATGAGCTTACATTCGGTATTTTCAGGTCAGTCTGCATATCTTGAGTAAATATAATTTCACCGTTAGCATTCTTGCAAATAATTTTACGAATGCCTTCTAAATCAGATTTTAATGGATTAAACATTGTAATGTTAATATTTTTTCGCGAGAACCTTCACACTACGAATTGTAAGAATGTAATGTCGTCTTAACTGATTGTAAGCTATTTATAAGTAACTCGGGCTTTAATGCTCATCCCATATGTAAACGCATCCATTGTAAATTGTCATTGAAGTTTATTCACTGTCCTTGTCCCACAAATTTTATTGAGAAGATATGGCAGGCAAAGTCATCGTATGTTAGTAGTTTACCATTAATCATGAGTTTTGCAATGTAAGTAATTCTTTATAAGGAGACCGATCAAAACAAAATAGCAACATAGACGCAAAGTAAATAGGTACAGGACGTTACAACTCCTACAGCGTGCGCAAACGGGCGCACGCACACATTGATGTGTACATAAAGGGATCTCAGCAATGCATGCCAGCCGCAACGAACAATCTCCACTCGCGCAAGTGCATGCGTCCCACATCTATGTGTGCGTGAGGTGAGGTATCGCTCGTTATAGGAAGCTGGCGTTCTGTGTCTAATTATCATACTATTGCTACGCTCGGTTTTACTTACTATTTTATATCTAAGTAGTATTATAATGTCAATTAAAATACATAAATTCGTTATAACTGTTTATTATCTAGGTTTATATTAATACCTAATTAATTACATTTGATTTAGAATGATACATAGTTTATACATTACAACCATTATGTCTAATGTAAATTGTACATACGCAACTACATTTTCTTTTGAATTTTATTTATCATATCTTTAGCACAGTCGTATATATCATCAGTAAATATATTATCAACAATATGTTGAGCACATATTTTAGCTTTACAAGTGCATAATTTAGAACCATTGAGTTCTTCACCCTCAAAGATTTGAATACGTATTATTTTACGGTGTGGGCCCTTTACATACTTTCTAACATACGAATACATCATTTTGCTCCCTCGTCTTTTATCATTGACGGTTTTCCTGGTGGTATTGGCGCTGTTCAACCTTTCTTCTAACTGGGGTGATGTTTCTCTCTCCCGATTTTGATTCAATGGTGGGGAAATTGGAGAGTACGATATAAACGGTCTCTCTCTTTCCAAATAGTTCATCACATTTTGACGTAATTGTTGTGGTGCTGGATTCGGTGAGTATGACGGGGTTGAAATAAAAAGTTGCTCGGATTCCTGAAACATAAGAATGAATAAGATAAGTTAATATACAATTATGATTACTTATTAATATCGGCAGCCCAACTTCATTATTCATAAAAACTAAAATTATATTTCTATGTAAGTTATCATAGAAATTGCGAAAAAATAATTAATTTAATAAAAGTGTCGCTAATTTACTTACCGACATTATTGGTGAAGAAACGCTAGCGATGATGTGATTATTTTTTTCGAGATTGTACTGATTTTATACTTGTTCAGATTTATTTGATTTTTGTAATAAGGTTCAAAATTATAAGATAAAAAACAAGATTATTCTTGTATACCGAAATATGAGATTCTGACTCGTCATATCTCCACTTCTCCACATGTCTAGGAGTTGCATGCGAGCGTGCAAACCGCAGCGTTTGTACCGTCGCCGTCATCGACGTCGAAAACATTCAGCAAAAAAACAACAACCTACAAACATTTTTTATAATTGTAAGTAGGTATGAGCTTCCCCTATTGTTGATTTAAGTGAGTACCTACACAAGATTCAAAATCGCTTTTTTATTTGTCTTATATAAAACGCTGTAAACTTAAAACCTTAACCGCTACGATAAATACGCTCGTGTACGCAATTGACAATTTTTGCAAGTATGCAGTTTTACAAATTTGGACTGAATGACGTGATTTTAGGCCTATAAAAACGCTTCGCAAATTAGTCTCCGGCACAATTCCTCTCTGGAACGAAACCTGTCTGCAAGGAATCAACGCTCCGAGCTCCTCATCAAACTACCTGTCTAAGCATCAATCAAGAATGTAAGTATTTATTCAATAATTCATTACCGTATCTAACTATTGAATGGTCAGAATAATGTATTAATTGTATTTTGAATGGTTAGATATATTGAATGGTCAGAGTAATGTATGAATAGAACCAAGTACCTATTACAATGCTTGGCTCAGAGACTGAGTGATGCTTTTCTGTGCTGCAGGTTCGATTCCTGCACAGATGCTATGTATAATATTCATCGGTCGGTGGTTGACTGATCGACTTTTCAGATTCGATTTCAGCACAAATCAAACGATATTTATATCTGTTAACTATTTATCTTCCTCACGATATTTTGATTGCAATGCACTAATATGTACATTTATATTTTTGTTGACAGGTCGACACTACTTAGCAACGACCTTTTCCTCTCTAGCGATGACTCTGAGCAAGAGGCGAAGCCGAAGAGGAAGACAGAGGAAAGAAAAAAGAAGCGGGAAAGGTCCATCAAATCGAGTGAAGAGTCAACAAGCGCAAAAAAATCGAAGCAGGTCGTTTCGCCAGTAACACCATCAGCTCGAGTTACGGCCAGTGAATTATTCGGTGAAGACAGTGATAACGAAGAAAGCGTCACCCCAACACAGAGACCCCACAAAACTGGTAATATACCCCCACTGTACTCATATTTTACTAGAAGGATGGCTAAGGGATATTCACGACAAATAAGCGAGACTAAAGAAGGAAAATATTATGTAGAAGTGAAAATTTACAACACAGAAGAAATTAAAAAAATAATGCCCATAAATAGATGGCGCTCGGCCATAACTACCATCAAGACGAAATTAGATGAAAATAAAGAATCTTGGCCCCACTTAAAGGAGTTTGTTAAAGCAACTCAAAATGATTTTAAAAATTGTCCTATCACCTGCATAGGTGCTTATGATACTTAAAGACTTTATTTGTTTAACTAGGTGTTCCCCAATATTTGTTTAACTAGGTGTTCATCAATATTTTCTTCTATAGGTACTTACTTTAAATTGTATCTTGTTTTAATTGTGTTTACCTACATGAAATGTCTTATTATTATTATTTTGTACTGTATTTTATAAGTATGATATTGTAGTATTAATTAATATAATATAAGTAAGTAATCTAGTAATTGGTTTTCTTATTTACAGTTACACACCTCAACAGCAAATCGAGACCTAGAAAGTCAATAACCTGTCATAAATGTAAAATTGAAATACCAGAAAATCAGTATTCCTATCATATGAGAACGAATATACACAAAGCAAACTGTTTATTGAATACCAAGTTCACAGATATTCATATTATTGCAACAGCATTCAAAAACAGATTAATGACATACAGATTGAATGTCACTCAGGAAGACGAGTACCTCGGTTTAGAGGCGTTCCTGGGTGATCATCTAATAAATATAACAGAATTGATAAAAATGTCACTTAATGAACACAATTGCATAAAATTGAATTTCGAATTGTTTGCCTATTTTATGTTATCAAAATCAGACGAACAACAATTAAAGTCGTTTAATACCAAATATGAAATTATTTATAAGAACACTGATTTGAATGAATTATTAATCAAAGTAATAAATAAACTAAATAATAAATTAACCGAGTTCCAGCACTGTCAATCTGGTTGGACATTTGTTTCTATGAGTCATCTCGAAATTAATGTAAACAAGTATTCCCCTATGAGAGGTGGGTCTTATATACAACTGCCGTCAGCTATTAAGCAGTCTAAAAGTTGTATAAATATTAAAAATAAAGATAATTGTTGTTTATTATGGAGTATAGTTGGTGGATTATACCCAGCTAAAATTAATGTATGCAGAACAAGTTCATACCCCCATTATACCTCTGTTTTAAATATTGAGGGAATGTCATTTCCTCCTACGATTAATGATATTAAAACGTTAGAAAAAAATAATCCCAACATCAGTTTAAATATATATGGCCTACAAAATAATACTGTGACCGGACCTCTTTATGCAACGCAAAATAGAAGAAAAAATCATTTTAATTTACTTTATATCGAAAAAAATTCTATCGGACACTACTGTCTAATTAAAGATTTAGTACGTCTGGTGCGACGTCAAGTGACTCGTTCTAAAGGAAAACATTATTTATGTGATGCATGTCTACAACTATTTAGTAACGAAAATAGACACAAGACTCATAACTGCTCTAAGATTTTGACTATATTACCTGAAAATAATTCTGTACTAAAGTTCAAACATTACGAGAGGCAGCAAAAAATCAATTTCATAATTTATGCTGATTTTGAATGTATGTTAATAGACTGTAATGAAAGTAGCTCTTTGAATACACAGAAACTAAAAACACATCAACCTTCATGTTTCGCTTATTATATTTGTTGTGCACATAACGATCAATTAAACAGGTATATTACATATCGAGGTAAAGATTGTGTGAAAATATTTGTTAAATATTTAATAAAAGACGTTAAAAATATACATAAGATTTTAAGTAGTAAAAAGCCAATGACCCCATTATCGGCGGAGCAAGAGATGGACTATCGAAATTCGACTACATGTCACATATGCAAACTATTATTATTGAATGATAAAGTCCGAGATCATGATCATATTACATCTGAGTATCGTGGGGCAGCGCACTCCCATTGTAATTTGATGTATAGAGTTTGTTCATTCATTCCTGTTGTCTTTCATAATCTGTCTGGATATGACTCACATTTATTCATTGAAGAGTTAGCAAAGTATGAAGGTTCTATTAATATAATACCGAAAACTAAAGAAAAATATCTTTCAATAATAAAAGTAATTAATACGGAAAAACACAATCACCCTATACAAATAAAATTTATTGATTCCTTTCACTTTCTTAGTTCTAGTCTAGATGCACTAAGTCAAAGTTTGTCAGAAAACGATTTTTTGAACTTATCGAGAGAGTTTACTGATAAAAGACAATTTGATTTAATGAGAAAAAAAGGTGTTTATCCATATGATTACGTTGATTCTTGGTCTAAATATGATGAGACGAAACTTCCCTCGAAGGATCATTTTTATAATAGTCTGTGTGAAAAACATATAACTAAAGAAGAATATTTACACGCTCAAACAGTTTGGAATATTTTCGAAATAAAATCTCTTGGTGAATATACAGATTTATACATAAAATGTGATGTGCTTTTACTATGCGACATATTTGAAAAATTTAGAAAAACAAGCTTACATTTCTATAAGTTGGATCCGGCTTATTATGTAACGTCACCGAGCTTAAGTTGGGATGCAATGCTTCTATATACCGGCACTGAACTTGAGTTGATAAGTGATTTACGAATGTACGAGTTATTAGAAAAAGGAATTCGTGGTGGGCTTGCACAGTGTTCTCTACGTCATGCTGTAGCAAACAATAAATATTTACCACATTTTAATGAGTCTGAATCAAGTAGTTATTTAATATATCTTGATTGTAATAATCTATATGGCTATGCTATGATGAAGAAACTTCCTATTAAAGAATTTAAGTTCTTGAGTCTGAAAGAAATTAGCAAGTTTGATGTAAATGATGTGTCAGATGATAATGATTACGGTTATATTTTGGAAGTAGACTTAAATTATCCAGATTATTTACATAATAAGCATAAAGACTTGCCTTTTGCAGTTGAAAAAATAGTACCTCCTTATGGAAAATCAGTGAAATTGGTTGCAAATCTTTATGATAAGCAAAATTATGTAATTCATTATGTTCACTTGAAAGAATGTTTGAAAAACGGTTTGATTTTAAAAAAGATTCATCGTATACTTAGCTTCAGACAAGAATTCTTTCTCAAAAAATACATTGATCTGAATACTAGTCTTCGTCAAAATTCCAAAACTGCGTTTGAGAAGGACTTTTTTAAATTATTGAATAATGCCATATTCGGAAAAACTATCGAAAATAAACGGAAGCAAGCAGATGTAAAATTAGTAACAAAATGGACTGATACCAGAAATAAAACAAATAAACATCTTGGCGCTGAAAAATTGATATGTAAACCAAATTTAAAAAGTATATCAATTTTTTCAGAAAATTTCGTAGCTGTGGAATTATACCGTGAAAAGGTCGTTTTAGATAGACCTATTTATATTGGATTTACCGTTTTGGAATATTCGAAGCAACATTTGTACCAATTTCATTATGACGTTATGAAAAATAAATACGGAAACAATGCTGAGTTGTGCTATACAGACACTGATAGCCTATTATATTTAATTTACACAGATGATTTTTATCATGATATGCATGATGATCTTTCAAAGTTTGATACTAGTAATTTTGAAATGAATAATCCATATCACATACCACAACTTAATGCTAAAATTCCTGGATTATGGAAACATGAGGTTGGTGGCGATTTAATTATAGAATTTACCGGTTTAAGAGCTAAATTATATTTTATTAACAGTGCGAAGACTGAAATTAAAAAAGCCAAAGGTGTTTCTAAGTCTGTAACTTGTAACCTAAAATTGAATGATTACAACAATGTACTGCTGACAAATAAAGCGCATAGATGTAAAATGAATATGATAAAATCAATTAAACATGTTTTATACACTCAGCAAGTAGACAAACAAGTTTTAGAAAGAAACGATGACAAAGTTCAAGTATTACAGGATCAAATTCATACATTACCCTGGGGGCATTGTGATTCTACGTTTGTAGATTATTCCAGTGATGTGTAATCTGTAAAAACTAGAAGTTCTTCTATATTTGATCACTGCAATGTAAGCAATATTAAATTATATTTGAATTCTCAATACTATCCGTATGACTCACTTAATCTGAAATTTGATGAAGGTAAATACAGTATATTATATGAAATGTATGCTAATTTTCGTCAGTCGTATTACAACTTAGGCATTGATCCATTGCTTAGCTTAGACCAATTTAAAGAAATTGCTCCACTTTTTGTGATTGACTGTTCAAGACAAAACGATTCACTTAAAACTGGACCAGTTGACGTGCGATTAGAAATTGAATGCTCTGAAGATATTCAAAATAATACATCTGCCTATTGTTTAATAATAAACGATCGACTGTTCGAATACAAGCCGTTGAGTAATATTGTGAGAAAACTATCATGAATGTCATCGTAGATGTTCAAGGGTTTAAGAGTGAAGAAAATGAGTTTATTCCAAAAGAAATAGCAATAATGTACAAAGGACACGTACAAGTACTGTTGATAAAACCACCACGACCATTTTATGACTTGACGAGGAAAGAACGGTTACAAGTGGCTTGGATTGAAAAAAACAGAGGAATAAACTGGAACGAAGGCTTTGTACCATATTTTAATTATCAAGTAATCTTTGGGGATTTTTTAAAAAATAAATCTATATTTACGAAAGGAAACGAAAAAGTGTTATGGATAAAAGATATATTCCGAATTAATAATGTATACAATTTAGAAAGTAAGAACTGCCCGAGTTTGTTGACATTATATAACAATTATTCAGATTCATCTGACATTATAAGTTGTATGTATCATACCAATATATGTGCCTTAAAAAATGTGTTTTGCTTAAATAAATGGTGTAAAGAAAATCAAGTGTTTTGTCAGTAAGATAAAATAAGAACGATCTTAGTTTTACGAATAAATGATTATAGAATGTTAAACCTACAAACTTACTTACACATATTCTATTATTTAGGTTAGTGAAAATGTAAGTAATAGTAATGTAAGAAATGTATCATTGCTTATAAAACAATATTTGAATAATATAGAAATAAATATTTAAACTTGACCTACTTGCGAGTTTTATTTCTTTAACACTAAAAATATTAATATAGTTAACCACCTGCCAACCACATATTATAGTTCGACATCGAAAGCAAAAACAGCTTGTTATAATGAGCAGTTCATACTGAACAGCTTGTTAAAGGTAATGAGCAGTTCATACTGAACAGCTTGTTAAAGGTAATGAGCAGTTCATACTGAACAGCTTGTTATAATGAGCTGATCATACTGAACCGCTTCTTATAATCAGCAGTTCATATTGAACTGCTCTGTTTATTTACACACTCGAACAGATGCTACTGATGAGTATGCGACTACTATACAGGACTTTAATTAAAAAAAAAAAATATGTTTGAATAGAAAACTATAAATGTTATTAGTAGACCATTTTATGACTTGACGAAGAAAGAATGGTTACAAGTGGCTTGGATTGAAAAACAGAGGTATAAACTGAACGAAAATTTTGAATAATTAAGTATATTATGGGGTTACAGAGGAATAATCTGATACTCGAATGGTTTAACTGTGGAATATAGGGTTATTCAGATCACGATTTGTGATCTGAATACCCTATATTCCAACTACTACTGACGCAGCAACACTTGGAGCTGCGTCGGTCGCAGCTGCGCGAGGTCCTGGTGGCGGAATGGCGGGACAGGCTTTCGAGCCCTACCGCCGGCCTCATCACCATCGAGGCCATCCGGCCAGTGCTCGACCTCTGGCTCGGGAGAAGGCACGGCTCCCTGTCGTTCCGTGCGACGCAGGTCCTCTCGGGGCATGGCTGCTTCGGGAGGTTCTTGTGTCGCATAGGCAGGGAGCCGGACGCTCGATGCCACCACTGCGTCGACTGTCGGGAGGACACGGTGCGGCATACGCTTGCAGAGTGTGCAGCTTGGGAGGAGCCGCGCCGTGCCCTCATCTCTGTTGTAGGCGGTGACCTCTCGCTGCCGGCCGTAGTCCATGCTATGGTCGGCGGTGAGGAGTCCTGGGACGCGGTGGTCTCCTTCTGCGAGACAGTTATCGCGCAGAAGGAGGCTGCGGAAAGGGAGAGGGAGATCACAACCGCTCTCCCTGCCCGCAGCAGGCGCATCGGGCGTCGGAGGAGGGCATACGCTGCCCTCTTCCGGCCCCCCCTAACTGGGTCCAGGGGCGGCGGACTTGGGGATGTCCGTCGCCCCCCACTCATCCGGACCCGAGGTGGCGGCGCGTGGTGTTCCCGTGCGCCCCTCTTTGACGTAGCGAGGGGAGTTAAACACCTCACTCCCCTCGCCGACGCGAGGTGGCCCGCAGAGGCGGGCCGGCACCAGCCGGGGATTGCGGATGTCGCATACGTTCCCGCGATCCCCGGCGTAGGTGGAAGATGGAACACCGGGGTGGTTTTAGTCAGTAAGAGTCTGACAGACCCCTCCACCCGCCCCAGGGTGGAGGATTTCCATGAGGATTTCCCCCCGAGATCAAAAAAAAAAAAAAAAAGGTTAGGTTAGGTTAGGTTAGGTTGGCGGAGAGTGAGGAGCAGTCTGCCGGAAGCGGCAGTGAGAGCCAAGGAGGCTCCCGCACCCCTTCAAAGTTTTGGGGGAAGCGGTCGCGCGGGGAGGGTTTAAACCCCTCCTCAAGTGAGGAGGAATTATCGGCCGCAAAGGTGCCGACCTCACGGAGAGGTGGTCGCGTAGCGGTGGGTGGAACGTCCACCCGGCTGCCGCAGCGCGACCAAAAGGGTCGCTTCTTGCGGCCCTCTACGCCGATTCCAGCGGTCCGCCTGGATCGGCCAGAAGAGAGAGAAGAGAGCGACGAGACCATGCTCGCTGACCTGAGCGGAGATTCCGCTGCGTCCCCGCTGTTGCTAGACAGCAATAAAGCGGAGGTCAACGCTGCAAAGCGGGCGCAGCGGAAGGCGGTCGCGGCCGATGAGGTCGGCGAGCTGGCTCGACAAGCTCGAGAGCGGCGGGCCGCTCAGGCGGCCTCCGGTGCGGGCGTAACGGCGGCGACACTAAGTCGCCAGGTTCTGGACGCCGTGGACGTTGTCCTGAAAGTTGCCACGAAATCGGGCAGCTTGAAGGGCACGTTCACGCGCGCCCTGAAAGAGGCGGCTGACGGTATTAAGGAGGCGGTTGGGGTCCTCCTTGAACGTACTAGCTCTGAGGAGACGGCGAAGCTGTGGGAGGAGAACGGCCGTCTCCGTAATGAGCTGGAGGACCTCAAAAGGGAGGTTGCTGCACAGAGGGGGTCTGCCCCTCAACAGAAGCGTGCGGCTCCCCTAGCTGCCGGCTCTCGGGCAGTTGCGTCTCCGCCGTCAGCCCCTGCCCCTGCACTGTCGCCCGATGCGGACGTCGAAAGGATCGTCCGCATCTGCATGCAGCAGTGCGGGGGCATGATGAATGCCCGCCTGGAGGCCTTAGAGTCGAGGCTCCTCCCGGCCCAGAACCTCCGGCCACCGCTAGCAGCGGATAGACGGAGGATGGAGGAGGCCGCAAGGCCAGGGCCGTCGACCGTGACGGCCAATGCTGGAAAGGGGGGCAAAAAGCCCGCGGAGGGGCCTAAGAAGCCCGCGGAGGGTGCGTCAGCACCCCCCTCCAGCTCAACTACGACCCCGACGACCGCGTCCGACCCAACAGAGGCCTGGACGACAGTCGTCAAAAGGGGTCGCAAGAAGAAGGCGGCGCCGCCGGCAAAACCTCAGCCCAAGCCTGCGCCAAAGAAAAAGAGGAGGTCCCGGAAGGGTAAGGCCCCACGCTCCGCGGCTGTAGTATTAACACTGCAGCCAGAAGCTATCGAGAGGGGCCTTACCTATAAGGAGGTCCTTGCGCAGGCGAAGGCCAAGGTCGCGTTTCCTGACCTTGGCACACCGACCGGCTTCAGGATGAAGTCGGCGGTTACGGGGGCGCGGCTGTTCGAGGTGTCTGGGCCCTCGGGCAGCGAAAAGGCGGACATCCTGGCCGCCAAATTGCGGGAAGTCCTCCGGGAAGAGGACGTCCGAGTGTCCAGGCCAGTGAAGACCGCTGAACTGCGAGTCGAGGGCCTGGACGACTCGACGACCCCAGAGGAGGTCGTGGCGGCCGTTGCACGAAGCGGTGGATGTCCGCCGGGTGACGTGCGGGCGGGCGAGATCCGTGCCGACGCTGCCGGGCTCGGCGCCATTACAGTGAGGTGTCCGGTAGCGGCGGCGAACAGGATCGCCGTCAGTGGCCGGCTTTTGGTAGGGTGGGTTGCAGCACGAGTCAAGCTGCTGCAACCCAGGGCTATGCGGTGCTACCGTTGCCTCGACGTTGGGCACGTCAGGGCACGGTGCGCCGCCGCAACTGACCGCAGCGAGCAATGTTATCGCTGCGGTAAGCCCGGCCACAAGGCGGCAGCATGCTCCGCGATGCCAAACTGCAGCCTCTGTACGGATGCAGGGAGGCCCGCGGGGCACGTTGTCGGAAGAAAGGCCTGCCCGCCCGCCCCAAAGAAGGGCAGTAATAAGGGGACAACCAAGGCTGTGGGGGGCTCTTTACACCCCCCACAGCCTGGTTGCTCTTCGGCCGACTCCCGGCCTAAGAATGGTGCCGAGGAAATGGATTGTGTATAATGGCACAATACCATTTCCTCCAGGGCAATATCAACCACTCTGCCAGGGCTCAGGATCTCTTACTCCAGAGCATGGCAGAGTGGTCGATCCATGTGGCTGTGGTCGCCGAGCCGTATTACGTCCCCCCCCGAGATGATTGGGTGGGTGACCTGGACGGCTCGGTGGCCATCATCGGCGGGGCTCTTGTCGACCCGTCCCGAGGTCACGGCTGGGTGGCCGCCCTCGCGGACGGCGTTGGCATTGTTGGAGCGTATTTCTCGCCCAACAAGAGCCTGGCCGACTTCGAGAGCTTCCTTGTCGAGTTGGGTGCCGTCGTGAACCGGTGCCACCCTCGCCCGGTACTGCTGCTCGGGGATCTCAACGCCAAGTCTGCGGCGTGGGGATCCCCGGTCACCGATGTCAAGGGCGAGGCGTTGGAGGAGTGGGCGGTCACGACCGGCTTGACCGTCCTAAATCGGGGCTCGGTCTTCACGTGCGTGCGACAGCGGGGTGGTTCTATAGTGGACGTTTCGTTCGCTAGCCCCGCTGTCGCAAGCCGTGTCTGCGATTGGCGTGTCGCCGTGGAGGTGGAGACGTTGTCGGATCACAGATATATCCGTTTCAACGTCTCCCCCCAGACCGCGGGCGGCCGCAATCCAACGGCCCCGCGAACGGACGGTCCGCGTTGGGCGCGAAAGCGCCTCGACAGGGAGCTACTCGAGGAGGCTGCTATTGTGCAGGCCTGGATCCGGGAGTCGGCAACGACCGGACCCGTCGACGTCGAAGAGGAGGCGCAGTGGTTCCACGGGGCGATGACGCAAATTTGCGATGCGTCAATGCCCCGGGTTCGCACACAACCCAGAAGGCGCCAGGTGTACTGGTGGTCCGCCGAGATCGCGCAGTTGCGCGACTCGTGCGTGGAGGTCAGGCGCCAGTACACCCGATACCGGAGAAGACGTCGTCGGGTCCCTGACGAAGAAGCCGCGCGGTATGAGGTGTACCGCGCGGCTAAGAAGGCTCTGTGGCTGGCCATCGGCGAGGCGAAGACGCGAGCCAGGGAGGAGATGTTGGAGACTCTAAACGGGGATCCGTGGGGGCGTCCTTATCGCTCGGTCCGAGGTAAACTCGGACCATGGGCGCCCCCGCTTACGGAGAGTCTCCAACCCGAGCTGCTGGAGGACGTGGTCGCAGCCCTCTTCCCGGCACGAGCGGAGCACGCTCCGCCGCCGATGGCTCTGCCCACAGTCGCAGAGCCCGAAGAGGACGCCAGCGTCCCAGAGGTGACACAACCAGAGTTGAGGGCGGCCGTGACACGGCTCCGGGCGAAGAACACTGCCCCGGGGCCCGACGGAATTCACGGCTGCGCGTTGGCCCTAGCTCTGAAGGAGCTGGAGCCCCGACTGAGAGGACTCTACTCGGCGTGCCTTGAGCAGGGCCAGTTTCCCGCTCAGTGGAAATCTGGTCGTCTGGTCCTGCTCAGGAAAGCGGGGCGCCCTGCGGACTCGCCGTCCGCGTACCGGCCCATAGTGCTGCTCGACGAGGTGGGAAAGCTGTTTGAGCGGATAGTCTCAGCCCGCCTCGTCAGCCACTTGTGCGGAGAGGGGCCGGACCTGGCCGAATGCCAGTACGGCTTTCGGCAAGGGCGCTCCACTGTGACGGCGATATCCCGAGTGAGAGTCCTGGCGGAGGAAGCGGTGTCGCGGGGCGGTGTGTTGTTGGCGGTGTCCTTGGACATCTCCAACGCCTTCAACACCCTGCCCTGGAGTTGTATTCGGGAGGCACTACGATATCATCGAGTGCCTTCCTACCTCCACCGCGTCGTCGGGGCTTATTTGGCGGAAAGGTGTGTCACCTATCTGGGACGCGATGGCAGATGCCAGCGCCCTATGTCGTGCGGTGTTCCACAGGGTTCGGTCTTGGGCCCGCTCCTGTGGAACATCGGGTACGACTGGGCGCTGAGGGGCGAGCTCCGGCCGGGAGTGCAGCTGGTGTGTTACGCTGACGACACACTGGTCACTGCCCGGGGGAGCTCGCACAGGGAGGCAGCGTTGCTGGCGACGGCTGCGGTCTCACAGGTGGTGAGCCGCATACGGCGCCTCGGCCTGGAGGTGGCCCTCAACAAGTCGGAGGCCATTGTTTTTCATGGCCCCCGGCGAGCGCCGCCGCCGGGATCGCACATTGTGGTCGGGGGGGCCCGTATCGCTGTCGAGTCCACCATGAAGTATCTAGGATTGGTGCTCGACAGCCGGTGGGATTTCGGCCCCCACTTCCGGCGGCTGGCGCCCAAGTTGTTGGGCGCGGCGGGGGCGCTGTCAACGCTGCTTCCCAATCTGGGGGACCCGAGCACCGCCTGTAGGCGGTTGTACGTGGGGATCGTGCGATCGATGGCCCTATATGGGGCCCCGATCTGGGCGGCTGACCTGACGGCCAGCACCATCACTGTTCTGCGGAAGCCGCAGAGGGTGATGGCCGTCAGAGTCATCAGGGGATATCGCACGATCTCCTACGAGGCGGCTTGCGCACTGGCCGGATCTCCGCCGTGGGACCTGGAGGCGAAAGTGCTCGCGTCACTACACAGGTGGCGCGAGGACGCGCGGGCGCGCGGCGAGCGACTGACGCAGCGACACTTGGAGTTGCGTCGGTCGCAGCTGCGCGAGGTCCTGGTGGCGGAATGGCGGGACAGGCTTTCGAGCCCTACCGCCGGCCTCATCACCATCGAGGCCATCCGGCCAGTGCTCGACCTGTGGCTCGGGAGAAGGCACGGCTCCCTGTCGTTTCGTGCGACGCAGGTCCTCTCGGGGCATGGCTGCTTCGGGAGGTTCTTGTGTCGCATAGGCAGGGAGCCGGACGCTCGATGCCACCACTGCGTCGACTGTCGGGAGGACACGGCACGGCATACGCTTGCAGAGTGTGCAGCTTGGGAGGAGCCGCGCCGTGCCCTCATCTCTGTTGTAGGCGGTGACCTCTCGCTGCCGGCCGTAGTCCATGCTATGGTCGGCGGTGAGGAGTCCTGGGACGCGGTGGTCTCCTTCTGCGAGACAGTTATCGCGCAGAAGGAGGCTGCGGAAAGGGAGAGGGAGATCACAACCGCTCTCCCTGCCCGCAGCAGGCGCATCGGGCGTCGGAGGAGGGCATACGCTGCCCTCTTCCGGCCCCCCTAACTGGGTCCAGGGGCGGCAGACTTGGGGATGTCCGTCGCCCCCCACTCATCCGGACCCGAGGTGGCGGCGCGTGGTGTTCCCGTGCGCCCCTCTTTGACGTAGCGAGGGGAGTTAAACACCTCACTCCCCTCGCCGACGCGAGGTGGCCCGCAGAGGCGGGCCGGCACCAGCCGGGGATTGCGGATGTCGCATACGTTCCCGCGATCCCCGGCGTAGGTGGGAGATGGAACACCGGGGTGGTTTTAGTCAGTAAGAGTCTGACAGACCCCTTCACCCGCCCCAGGGTGGAGGATTTCCATGAGGATTTCCCCCCGAGATCAAAAAAAAAAAAAAGGTTAGGTTAGGTTGGGGTGCGTGCAGAAAACCTCCTCGTGTGCCTGACGGCTGCTGGTTCCTTACGAATCCGTTCGGGGGAAAGAGCAGCTGTCGGGCCGGTGCACCCTGGGCACGGCCAATAGTCTCTCCATGTCGGAGGGGCTATTGTCTGTGGCGGATTTCTGCGGGGGAGGGGGAGCTTTTGTTGCTCCACGACGGCTCCTCCACGTGTCCCTCTGATTATCAGAGGGCACTGTGGAGGAACGTCTGAGTTGGGGTCGCTCCTGTCCGATCGACAGTCGTCGATTGGCGAAGGATGCGACCAATGCCGCTGCGGTGCAGGCGCACCAAAGCGGCAGTTCCTCTCTCTTCACGGAGCAATCCTGAAGAGAGAGTTCCCGGCGGGTCCGCTGAGTCGGGTTGTCCGGACAGCGGACGGAGGCATGTGTAATGCCGCCGTCGGGGGCTTGGCTTAACCGCCCGGCCCAGAGGAAGGATACCTCTAAGATAAAAAACCCCCAATCCTAAGCTCTGAAGCGCGGTGAGAGGATGCATGGCTGGAGGGAGTCCAGTCGTTAGCGCTTCCCCTGCAGAGCACCTGCCGCAATCTGCAGTATATAGGCTTACCGGGTATCTAGGCTCTGCCCGGTGGACATGTAGTACCTATATCTACTCGTGGGAACTTAATGGATACCCTAAATAAAAAACAAAAAGATGTCGCGCCAGTAATGGCGGAGATGGACGAGTCGTCTGCCGGAAGCGGCAGCGACTTTCAAGGAGGCTCGCGCGCTCCCTCAAAATTTTGGGGGAAGCGGTCGCGCGGGGAGGGATTGAATCCCTCCTCAAGTGAAGAGGAGCTGTCGGCCGCAAAGGTGCCGACATCTCGGAGAGGTGGTCGCGCAGTGGTGCCACAGCGCGACCAAAGAGGTCGGTTCTTGCGGCCCGCTACGCCGATCCCGGTGGCAGCGGTCCGCATGGATCGGCCTGAAGAGATGGAGAGCGACGAGCTCCTGAGCGGAGATTCCGCTGCGTCCCCGCTATTGCTAGAGAGCAATAAAGCGGAAGCTAACGCTGCAAAGCGGGCGCAGCGGAAAGCGGTCGCGGCCGATGAGGTCGGCGAGCTGGCTCGGCAGGCTCGAGAGCGGCGGGCCGCTCAAGCGGCCTCCGGAGTGGGCTTAACGGCGGAGGCGCTCAGTCGCCAAGTTTTGGACGGCGTGGACGTTGTCCTGAAAGTTGCCACGAAATCTGGCAGCTTGAAGGGCACGTTCACCCGTGCCCTAAAGGAGGCGGCTGAGGGAATCAGGGAGGCGGTTGGGGTCCTCCTTGACCGAACTAGCTCTGAGGAGACGGCGAAGCTGTGGGAGGAGAACGGCCGTCTCCGAGCAGAGATGGAGGACCTCAAAAGGGAGGTCGCCGCACAGAGGGGGTCTGCCCCTCAACAGAAGCGTGCGGCTCCCGCAGCTGCCGGCTCTCGGGCAGTTGCGTCTCCGCCGTCAGCCTCTGCCCCTGCACTGTCGCCCGATGCGGACGTCGAAAGGATCGTCCGCATTTGCATGCAGCAGTGCGGGGGCATGATGAATGCCCGCCTGGAGGCCTTAGAGTCGAGGCTCCTCCCGGCCCAGATCCTCCGGCCACCGCTAGCAGCGGATAGACGGAGGATGGAGGAGACCGCAAGGCCAGGGCCGTCGACCGTGACGGCCAATGCTGGAAAGGGGGGCAAAAAGCCCGCGGAGGGGCCCAAGAAGCCCGCGGAGGGTGCGTCAGCACCCCCCTCCAGCTCGACTACGACCCCGGCGACCGCATCCCAGCCCACGGAGGCTTGGACGACGGTCGTCAAACGGGGTCGTAAGAAGAAGGTGGCGCCGCCGGCTCAGCCCAAGCCCGCGCCCAAAAGAAAAAGGAGGTCCCGGAAGGGTAAGGCCCCACGCTCTGCGGCTGTGGTTATCACACTGCAGCCCGCAGCTATTGAGAGGGGCCTTACATATAAGGAGGTCCTCGAACAGGCGAAGGCCAAGGTCGCATTTCCCGACCTCGGCACACCGACCGGCTTCAGGATGAAGTCGGCGGTTACGGGGGCGCGTCTGTTCGAGGTGTCGGGACCCTCGGGCATCGAGAAGGCGGACATCCTGGCCGCCAAACTTAGGGAAGTCCTCAGGGAAGAGGACGTCCGAGTGTCCAGGCCCGTGAAGACCGCTGATTTGCGCGTCGATGGCCTGGACGACTCGACGACCCCGGAGGAGGTCGTGGCGGCCGTCGCCCGAATCGGTGGATGTCCGCCGGGCGACGTGCGGGCGGGCGAGATTCGCGCCGACGCTGCCGGGCTCGGCACCATAACGGTGAAGTGCCCGGTAGCGGCGGCGAATAAAATAGCCGTTAGCGGACGGCTATTGGTGGGGTGGGTTGCAGCACGCGTCAAGCTGCTGCAACCCAGGGCTATGCGGTGCTACCGCTGCCTTGACGTTGGGCACGTCAGGGCACGGTGCGCCGCCGCAACTGACCGCAGCGAGCAGTGCTATCGCTGCGGTAAGCCCGGCCACAAGGCGGCAGCGTGCTCCGCGACGCCAAACTGCAGCCTCTGCACGGATGCAGGGAGGCCCGCGGGGCACGTCGTCGGCAGAAAGGCCTGCCCGCCCGCCCCAAAAAAAAAGGGCAACAAGAAGGGGACAACCAAGGCTGTCGGGGGCCCTTTACACCCCCCTCAGCCTGGTTGCTCTTCGGCCGACTCCCGGCCTAAGAATGGTGCCGAGGGAATGGATTGTGCGTAATGGCACAATTCCATTTCCTCCAGGGCAATATCAACCACTCTGCCAGGGCTCAGGATCTCTTACTCCAGAGCATGGCAGAGTGGTCGATCCATGTGGCTGTGGTCGCCGAGCCGTATTACGTCCCCCCCCGAGATGATTGGGTGGGTGACCTGGACGGCTCGGTGGCCATCATCGGCGGGGCTCTTGTCGACCCGTCCCGAGGTCACGGCTGGGTGGCCGCCCTCGCGGACGGCGTTGGCATTGTTGGGGCGTATTTCTCGCCCAACAAGAGCCTCGCCGACTTCGAGAGCTTCCTTGTCGAGTTGGGTGCCGTCGTGAACCGGTACCACCCTCGCCCGGTGCTGCTGCTCGGGGATCTCAACGCCAAGTCTGCGGCGTGGGGATCCCCGGTCACCGATGCCAAGGGCGAGGCGTTGGAGGAGTGGGCGGTCACGACCGGCTTGACCGTCCTGAATCGGGGCTCGGTCTACACGTGCGTGCGACAGCGGGGTGGTTCTATAGTGGACGTTTCGTTCGCTAGCCCCTCTGTCGCAAGCCGTGTCCGCGATTGGCGTGTCGCCGTGGAGGTGGAGACGTTGTCGGATCACAGATACATCCGTTTCAACGTCTCCCCCCAGACCGCGGGCGGCCGCAATCCAACGGCCCCGCGAACGGACGGTCCGCGTTGGGCGCGAAAGCGCCTCGACAGGGAGCTACTCGAGGAGGCTGCTATTGTGCAGGCCTGGATCCGGGAGTCGGCAACGACCGGACCCGTCGACGTCGAAGAGGAGGCGCAGTGGTTCCACGGGGCGATGACGCAAATTTGCGATGCGTCAATGCCCCGGGTTCGCACACAACCCAGAAGGCGCCAGGTGTACTGGTGGTCCGCCGAGATCGCGCAGTTGCGCGACTCGTGCGTGGAGGTCAGGCGCCAGTACACCCGATACCGGAGAAGACGTCGTCGGGTCCCTGACGAAGAAGCCGCGCGGTATGAGGTGTATCGCGCGGCTAAGAAGGCTCTGTGGCTGGCCATCGGCGAGGCGAAGACGCGAGCCAGGGAGGAGATGTTGGAGACTCTCAACGGGGATCCGTGGGGGCGTCCTTATCGCTCGGTCCGGGGTAAACTCGGACCATGGGCGCCCCCGCTTACGGAGAGTCTCCAACCCGAGCTGCTGGAGGACGTGGTAGCAGCCCTCTTCCCGGCACGAGCGGAGCACGCTCCGCCGCCGTTGGCTCTGCCCACAGCCGCAGAGCCCGAAGAGGACGCCAGCGTCCCAGAGGTGACACAACCAGAGTTGAGGGCGGCCGTGACACGGCTCCGGGCGAAGAACACTGCCCCGGGGCCCGACGGGATTCACGGCTGCGCGTTAGTACTCGCTCTGAAGGAGCTGGAGCCCCGACTGAGAGGACTCTACTCGGCGTGCCTGGAGCAGGGCCAGTTTCCCGCTCAGTGGAAATCTGGTCGTCTGGTCCTGCTCAGGAAAGCGGGGCGCCCTGCGGACTCGCCGTCCGCGTACCGGCCCATAGTGCTGCTCGACGAGGTGGGAAAGCTGTTTGAGCGGATAGTCTCAGCCCGCCTCGTCAGCCACTTGTGCGGAGAGGGGCCGGACCTGGCCGAATGCCAATACGGCTTTCGGCAAGGGCGCTCCACTGTGACGGCGATATCCCGAGTGAGAGTCCTGGCGGAGGAAGCGGTGTCGCGGGGCGGTGTGTTGTTGGCGGTGTCCTTGGACATCTCCAACGCCTTCAACACCCTGCCCTGGAGTTGTATTCGGGAGGCACTACGATATCATCGAGTGCCTTCCTACCTCCGCCGCGTCGTCGGGGCTTATTTGGCGGAAAGGTGTGTCACCTATCTGGGACGCGATGGCAGATGCCAGCGCCCTATGTCGTGCGGTGTTCCACAGGGTTCGGTCTTGGGCCCGCTCCTGTGGAACATCGGGTACGACTGGGCGCTGAGGGGCGAGCTCCGGCCGGGAGTGCAGCTGGTGTGTTACGCTGACGACACACTGGTCACTGCCCGGGGGAGCTCGCACAGGGAGGCAGCGTTGCTGGCGACGGCTGCGGTCTCACAGGTGGTGAGCCGCATACGGCGCCTCGGCCTGGAGGTGGCCCTCAACAAGTCGGAGGCCATTGTTTTTCATGGCCCCCGGCGAGCGCCGCCGCCGGGATCGCACATAGTGGTCGGGGGGGCCCGTATCGCTGTCGAGTCCACCATGAAGTACCTGGGATTGGTGCTCGACAGCCGGTGGGATTTCGGCCCCCACTTCCGGCGGCTGGCGCCCAAGTTGTTGGGCGCGGCGGGGGCGCTGTCAACGCTGCTTCCTAATCTGGGGGACCCGAGCACCGCCTGTAGGCGGTTGTACGTGGGGATCGTGCGATCGATGGCCCTGTATGGGGCCCCGATCTGGGCGGCTGACCTGACGGCCAGCACCATCACTGTTCTGCGGAGGCCGCAGAGGGTGATGGCCGTCAGAGTCATCAGGGGATATCGCACGATCTCCTACGAGGCGGCTTGCGCACTGGCCGGATCTCCGCCGTGGGACCTGGAGGCGAAAGTGCTCGCGTCACTGCATAGGTGGCGCGAGGGCGCGCGGGCGCGCGGCGAAAGACTGACGCAGCAACACTTGGAGCTGCGTCGGTCGCAGCTGCGCGAGGTCCTGGTGGCGGAATGGCGGGACAGGCTTTCGAGCCCTACCGCCGGCCTCATCACCATCGAGGCCATCCGGCCAGTGCTCGACCTCTGGCTCGGGAGAAGGCACGGCTCCCTGTCGTTCCGTGCGACGCAGGTCCTCTCGGGGCATGGCTGCTTCGGGAGGTTCTTGTGTCGCATAGGCAGGGAGCCGGACGCTCGATGCCACCACTGCGTCGACTGTCGGGAGGACACGGTGCGGCATACGCTTGCAGAGTGTGCAGCTTGGGAGGAGCCGCGCCGTGCCCTCATCTCTGTTGTAGGCGGTGACCTCTCGCTGCCGGCCGTAGTCCATGCTATGGTCGGCGGTGAGGAGTCCTGGGACGCGGTGGTCTCCTTCTGCGAGACAGTCATCGCGCAGAAGGAGGCTGCGGAAAGGGAGAGGGAGATCACAACCGCTCTCCCTGCCCGCAGCAGGCGCATCGGGCGTCGGAGGAGGGCTTACGCTGCCCTCTTCCGGCCCCCCTAACTGGGTCCAGGGGCGGCGGACTTGGGGCTGTCCGTCGCCCCCCATTCATCCGGACCCGAGGTGGCGGCGCGTGGTGTTCCCGTGCGCCCCTCTTTGACGTAGCGAGGGGAGTCAAACACCTCACTCCCCTCGCCGACGCGAGGTGGCCCGCAGAGGCGGGCCGGCACCAGCCGGGGATTGCGGAGGTCGCATACGTTCCCGCGATCCCCGGCGCAGGTGGAAGATGGAACACCGGGGTGGTTTTAGTCAGTAAGAGTCTGACAGACCCCTCCACCCGCCCCAGGGTGGAGGATTTCCATGAGGATTTCCCCCCGAGATCAAAAAAAAAAAAAAAAGGTTAGGTTGGGGTGCGTGCAGAAAACCTCCTCGTGTGCCTGACGGCTGCTGGTTCCTTACGAATGCGTTCGGGGGAAAGAGCAGTTGTCGGGCCGGTGCACCCTGGGCACGGCCAATAGTCTCTCCATGTCGGAGGGGCTATTGTCTGTGGCGGATTTCTGCGGGGGAGGGGGAGCGTATTGCTCCACGACGGTTCCTCCACGTGTCCCTCTGATCATCAGAGGGCACTGTGGAGGAACGTCTGAGTTGGGGTCGCTCCTGTCCGATCGACAGTCGTCGATTGGCGAAGGATGCGACCAATGCCGCTTCGGTGCAGGCGCACCAAAGCGGCAGTTCCTCTCTCTTCACGGAGCAATCCTGAAGAGAGAGTTCCCGACGGGTCCGCTGAGTCGGGTTGTCCGGACAGCGGACGGAGGCATGTCTAATGCCGCCGTCGGGGGCTCGGCTTAACCGCCCGGCCCAGAGGAAGGATACCTCTAAGATAAAAAACCCCCAATCCTAAGCTCTGAAGCGCGGTGAGAGGATGCATGGCTGGAGGGAGTCCAGTCGTTAGCGCTTCCCCTGCAGAGCACCTGCCGCACTCTGCAGTATGTAGGCTTACCGGGTACCTAGGCTCTGCCCGGTGGACATACTTACCTATATCAACTCGTGGGAACTACATGGATTCAGTAAATACCCTAAAAAAAAAAGTTGGTGGGCCAGTAATGGCGGAGAATGAGGAGTCTGCCGAAAGTGGCAGCGAAAGCCAAGGAGGCTCACGCACCCTCTCCAAATTCTGGGGGAAGCGTTCGCGTGGGGAGGGTTTAAACCCCTCCTCAAGCGAGGAGGAGTTGTCGGCCGCCAAGGTGCCGACATCTAGAAGAGGTGGTCGCGCTGTGGTGCCACAGCGCGACCAAAGGGGTCGGTTCTTGCGGCCCGCTACGCCAACCCCGGCGGCAGCGGTCCGCATGGATCGGCCCGAAGAGATGGAGAGCGACGAGCTCCTGAGCGGCGATTCCGCTGCGTCCCCGCTATTGCTGGAGAGCAACAAGGCGGAGGCTAATGCTGCAAAGCGGGCGCAGCGGAAGGCGGTCGCGGCCGATGAGGTCGGCGAGCTGGCTCGGCAGGCTCGAGAGCGGCGGGCCGCTCAAGCGGCCTCCGGAGACGGCTTAACGGCGGAGGCGCTCAGTCGCCAAGTTTTGGACGGTGTGGACGTGATCCTTAAGGTTGCCACTAAATCTGGCAGCTTGAAGGGCACGTTCACCCGTGCCCTGAAGGAGGCGGCTGAGGGCATCAAGGAGGCGGTTGAGGTCCTCCTTGATCGAACTAGCTCTGAGGAGACGGCGAAGCTGTGGGAGGAGAACGGCCGTCTCCGAGCAGAGATGGAGGATCTCAAGAGGGAGGTCGCCGCTCAGAGGGGGTCTGCCTCACAACAGAAGCGTGCGGCTCCCGCTGCTGCCGGCTCTCGGGCAGTTGCGGCCCCGACGTCGGCCCCTGCCCCTACACTGTCGCCCGATGCGGACGTTGAACGGATCGTTCGCATCTGCATGCAGCAGTGCGGGGGCATGATGAATGCCCGCCTGGAGGCCTTGGAAACAAGGCTTCTCCCGGCCCAGAACCTCCGGCCACCGCTAGCGGCGGACAGGCGGAGGATGGAGGAGGCCGCAAGGCCAGGGCCGTCGACTGTGGCAGCTGGAAAGGGGGGTAAAAAGCCCGCGGAGGGGCCTAAAAAGCCCGCGGAGGGTGTGTCAGCACCCCCCCCCAGCTCAATTGCGACCCCGGCGACCGCATCCCAACCCACGGAGGCTTGGACGACGGTCGTCAGAAGGGGTCGGAAGAAGAAGGCGGCGCCGCCGGCAACGGCTCAGCCCAAGCCCGCGCCAAAGAAGAAGAGGAGGTCCCGAAAGGGTAAGGCCCCACGCTCTGCGGCTGTGGTTATAACACTGCAGCCAGCAGCTATCGAAAGGGGCCTTACTTACAAGGAGGTCCTCGAACAGGCGAAGGCCAAAGTCGCGTTCCCCGACCTTGGCACACCGACCGGCTTCAGAATGAAGTCGGCGGTCACGGGGGCGCGGCTGTTCGAGGTGTCGGGACCCTCAGGCGGCGAAAAAGCGGACATCTTGGCCGCCAAATTAAGGGAGGTCCTAAGGGAAGAGGACGTCCGAGTGTCCAGGCCAGTAAAGACCGCCGATTTGCGCGTCGAGGGCTTGGACGACTCGACGACCCCGGAAGAGGTCGTGGCGGCCGTCGCTCGAAGCGGGGGATGTCTGCCGGGTGACGTGCGGTCGGGCCAGATCCGCGCCGACGCTGCCGGGCTCGGCGCCATTACAGTGAGGTGCCCGGTAGCGGCGGCGAACAGGATCGCTGTCAGTGGCCGGCTTTTGGTAGGGTGGGTTGCAGCACGCGTCAAGCTGCTGCAACCCAGGGCTATGCGGTGCTACCGCTGCCTTGACGTTGGGCACGTCAGGGCACGATGCGCCGCCGCAACTGACCGCAGCGAGCAGTGCTATCGCTGCGGTAAGCCCGGCCACAAGGCGGCAGCGTGCTCCGCGACGCCAAACTGCAGCCTCTGCACGGATGCAGGGAGGCCCGCGGGGCACGTCGTCGGCAGAAAGGCCTGCCCGCCCGCCGCGAAGAAGGGCAACAAGAAGGGGACAACCAAGGCTGTCGGGGGCCCTTTACACCCCCCTCAGCCTGGTTGCTCTTCGGCCGACTCCCGGCCTAAGAATGGTGCCGAGGAAATGGATTGTGCGTAATGGCACAATTCCATTTCCTCCAGGGCAATATCAACCACTCTGCCAGGGCTCAGGATCTCTTACTCCAGAGCATGGCAGAGTGGTCGATCCATGTGGCTGTGGTCGCCGAGCCGTATTACGTCCCCCCCCGAGATGATTGGGTGGGTGACCTGGACGGCTCGGTGGCCATCATCGGCGGGGCTCTTGTCGACCCGTCCCGAGGTCACGGCTGGGTGGCCGCCCTCGCGGACGGCGTTGGCATTGTTGGGGCGTATTTCTCGCCCAACAAGAGCCTCGCCGACTTCGAGAGCTTCCTTGTCGAGTTGGGTGCCGTCGTGAACCGGTACCACCCTCGCCCGGTGCTGCTGCTCGGGGATCTCAACGCCAAGTCTGCGGCGTGGGGATCCCCGGTCACCGATGCCAAGGGCGAGGCACTGGAGGAGTGGGCGGTCACGACCGGCTTGACCGTCCTGAATCGGGGCTCGGCCTACACGTGCGTGCGACAGCGGGGTGGTTCTATAGTGGACGTTTCGTTCGCTAGCCCCGCTGTCGCAAGCCGTGTCCGCGATTGGCGTGTCGCCGTGGAGGTGGAGACGTTGTCGGATCACAGATACATCCGTTTCAGCGTCTCCCCCCAGACCGCGGGCGGCCGCAATCCAACGGCCCCGCGAACGGACGGTCCGCGTTGGGCGCGAAAGCGCCTCGACAGGGAGCTACTCGAGGAGGCCGCTATTGTACAGGCCTGGATCCGGGAGTCGGCAACGACCGGACCCGTCGACGTCGAAGAGGAGGCGCAGTGGTTCCTCGGGGCGATGACGCAAATTTGCGATGCATCAATGCCCCGGGTTCGCACACAACCCAGAAGGCGCCAGGTGTACTGGTGGTCCGCCGAGATCGCGCAGTTGCGCGACTCGTGCGTGGAGGTCAGGCGCCAGTACACCCGATACCGGAGAAGACGTCGTCGGGTCCCTGACGAAGAAGCCGCGCGGTATGAGGTGTACCGCGAGGCTAAGAAGGCTCTGTGGCTGGCCATCGGTGAGGCGAAAACGCGAGCCAGGGAGGAGATGTTGGAGACTCTAAACGGGGATCCGTGGGGGCGTCCTTATCGCTCGGTCCGAGGCAAACTCGGACCATGGGCGCCCCCGCTTACGGAGAGTCTCCAACCCGAGCTGTTGGAGGACGTTGTGACAGCCCTCTTCCCGGCACGAGCGGAGCACGCTCCGCCGCCGATGGCTCTGCCCGCAGCCGCAGAGCCCGAAGAGAACGCCAGCGTCCCAGAGGTGACACAACCAGAGTTGAGGGCGGCCGTGACACGGCTCCGGGCAAAGAACACTGCCCCGGGGCCCGACGGGATTCACGGCTGCGCGTTAGCACTCGCTCTGAAGGAGCTGGAGCCCCGACTGAGAGGACTCTACTCGGCGTGCCTTGAGCAGGGCCAGTTTCCCGCTCAGTGGAAATCTGGTCGTCTGGTCCTGCTCAGGAAAGCGGGGCGCCCTGCGGACTCACCGTCCGCGTACCGGCCCATAGTGCTGCTCGACGAGGTGGGAAAGCTGTATGAGCGAATAGTCTCAGCCCGCCTCGTCAGCCACTTGTGCGGAGAGGGGCCGGACCTGGCCGAATGCCAGTACGGCTTTCGGCAAGGGCGCTCCACTGTGACGGCGATATCCCGAGTGAGAGTCCTGGCGGAGGAAGCAGTGTCGCGGGGCGGTGTGTTGTTGGCGGTGTCCTTGGACATCTCCAACGCCTTCAACACCCTGCCCTGGAGTTGTATTCGGGAGGCACTACGATATCATCGAGTGCCTTCCTACCTCCGCCGCGTCGTCGGGGCTTATTTGGCGGAAAGGTGTGTCACCTATCTGGGACGCGATGGCAAATACCAGCGCCCCATGTCGTGCGGTGTTCCGCAGGGTTCGGTCTTGGGCCCGCTCCTGTGGAACATCGGGTACGACTGGGTGCTGAGGGGCGAGCTCCGGCCGGGAGTGCAGCTGGTGTGTTACGCTGACGACACACTAGTCACTGCCCGGGGGAGCTCGCACAGGGAGGCAGCGTTGCTGGCGACGGCTGCGGTCTCACAGGTGGTGAGCCGCATACGGCGCCTCGGCCTGGAGGTGGCCCTCAACAAGTCGGAGGCCATTGTTTTTCATGGCCCCCGGCGAGCGCCGCCGCCGGGATCGCACATCGTGGTCGGGGGGGCCCGTATTGCTGTCGAGTCCACCATGAAGTACCTGGGATTGGTGCTCGACAGCCGGTGGGATTTCGGCCCCCACTTCCGGCGGCTGGCGCCCAAGTTGTTGGGCGCGGCGGGGGCGCTGTCAACGCTGCTTCCCAATCTGGGGGACCCGAGCACCGCCTGTAGGCGGTTGTACGTGGGGATCGTGCGATCGATGGCCCTTTATGGGGCCCCGATCTGGGCGGCTGACCTGACGGCCAGCACCATCACTGTTCTGCGGAGGCCGCAGAGGGTGATGGCCGTCAGAGTCATCAGGGGATATCGCACGATCTCCTACGAGGCGGCTTGCGCACTGGCCGGATCTCCGCCGTGGGACCTGGAGGCGAAAGTGCTCGCGTCACTGCATAGGTGGCGCGAGGGCGCGCGGGCGCGCGGCGAAAGACTGACGCAGCAACACTTGGAGCTGCGTCGGTCGCAGCTGCGCGAGGTCCTGGTGGCGGAATGGCGGGACAGGCTTTCGAGCCCTACCGCCGGCCTCATCACCATCGAGGCCATCCGGCCAGTGCTCGACCTGTGGCTCGGGAGAAGGCACGGCTCTCTGACGTTTCGTGCGACGCAGGTCCTCTCGGGGCATGGATGCTTCGGGAGGTTCTTGTGTCGCATAGGCAGGGAGCCGGACGCTCGATGCCACCACTGCGTCGACTGTCGGGAGGACACGGCACGGCATACGCTTGCAGAGTGTGCAGCTTGGGAGGAGCCGCGCCGTGCCCTCATCTCTGTTGTAGGCGGTGACCTCTCGCTGCCGGCCGTGGTCCATGCTATGGTCGGCGGTGAGGAGTCCTGGGACGCGGTGGTCTCCTTCTGCGAGACAGTTATCGCGCAGAAGGAGGCTGCGGAAAGGGAGAGGGAGATCACAACCGCTCTCCCTGCCCGCAGCAGGCGCATCGGGCGTCGGAGGAGGGCATACGCTGCCCTCTTCCGGCCCCCCTAACTGGGTCCAGGGGCGGCGGACTTGGGGATGTCCGTCGCCCCCCACTCATCCGGACCCGAGGTGGCGGCGCGTGGTGTTCCCGTGCGCCCCTCTTTGACGTAGCGAGGGGAGTCAAACACCTCACTCCCCTCGCCGACGCGAGGTGGCCCGCAGTGGCGGGCCGGCACCAGCCGGGGATTGCGGATGTCGCATACGTTCCCGCGATCCCCGGCGTAGGTGGGAGATGGAACACCGGGGTGGTTTTAGTCAGTAAGAGTCTGACAGACCCCTCCACCCGCCCCAGGGTGGAGGATTTCCATGAGGATTTCCCCCCGAGATCAAAAAAAAAAAAAAAAAAAAGGTTAGGTTAGGTTAGGTTGGGGTGCGTGCAGAAAACCTCCTCGTGTGCCTGACGGCTGCTGGTTCCTTACGAATGCGTTCGGGGGAAAGAGCAGTTGTCGGGCCGGTGCACCCTGGGCACGGCCAATAGTCTCTCCATGTCGGAGGGACTATTGTCTGTGGCGGATTTCTGCGGGGGAGGAGGAGCTTATAGCTCCACGACGGTTCCTCCACGTGTCCCTCTGATTATCAGAGGGCACTGTGGAGGAACGTCTGAGTTGGGGTCGCTCCTGTCCGATCGACAGTCGTCGATTGGCGAAGGATGCGACCAATGCCGCTGCGGTGCAGGCGCACCAAAGCGGCAGTTGCTCTCTCTTCACGGAGCAATCCTGAAGAGAGAGTTCCCGACGGGTCCGCTGAGTCGGGTTGTCCGGACAGCGGACGGAGGCATGTGTAATGCCGCCGTCGGGGGCTTGGCTTAACCGCCCGGCCCAGAGGAAGGATACCTCTAAGATAAAAAACCCCCAATCCTAAGCTCTGAAGCGCGGTGAGAGGATGCATGGCTGGAGGGAGTCCAGTCGTTAGCGCTTCCCCTGCAGAGCACCTGCCGCACTCTGCAGTATATAGGCTTACCGGGCATCTAGGCTCTGCCCGGCGGACATCTGAATCCTATATCTACTCGTGGGAACTGTATGGATACCCTAAAAAATAAATCAAAAAAGGACGGGCCAGTTATGGCAGAAATTGATGAGTCGTCTGCCGGAAGCGGCAGCGACTTACAAGGAGGCTCGCGCGCTCCCTCAAAATTTTGGGGGAAGCGGTCGCGCGGGGAGGGATTGAATCCCTCCTCTAGTGAGGAGGAGCTGTCGGCCGCAAAGGTGCCGACATCTCGGAGAGGTGGTCGCGCAGTGGTGCCACAGCGCGACCAAAGGGGTCGGTTCTTGCGGCCCGCTACGCCGATCCCGGCGGCAGCGGTTGGCATGGATCGGCCCGAAGAGATGGAAAGCGACGAGCTCCTGAGCGGAGATTCCGCTGCGTCCCCGCTGTTGCTAGACAGCAACAAAGCAGAGATTAACGCCGCAAAGCGGGCGCAGCGGAAGGCGGTCGCGGCCGATGAGGTCGGCGAGCTGGCTCGGCAGGCTCGAGAGCGGCGGGCCGCTCAGGCGGCCTCCATGGAGGACGTAACGGCGGCGGCACTCGGCCGCCAGGTTTTGGACGGCGTGGACGTTGTCCTGAAAGTTGCCACGAAGTCGGGCAGCTTGAAGGGCACGTTCACGCGCGCCCTAAAAGAGGCGGCTGATGGAATCAGGGAGGCGGTTGGGGTCCTCCTTGAAAGAACCAGCTCTGAGGAGACGGCGAAGCTGTGGGAGGAGAACGGCCGTCTCCGTAATGAGCTCGAGGACCTCAAAAAAGAGGTTGCCGCACAGAGGGCAGTCCGGCAGCGTGCAGCTCCTGCAGCTACCAGCTCTTCGGTAGCTGCGCCCCCGTCGTTGGCCCCTGCCCCTGCACTGTCGCGCGATACGGAGATCGAGAAGATCGTCCGCATCTGTATGCAGCAGTGCGGGGGCATGATGAATGCCCGCCTGGAGGCCTTAGAGTCGAGACTCCTCCCGGCCCAGAGCCTCCGGCCGCCGCTTGCGGCGGATAGACGGAGGATGGAGGAGGCCGCAAGGCAAAGGCCGCCAGCCGTGGCGGCCAAAGCTGGTAAGGGGGGCAAAAAGCCCGCGGAGGGGCCCGAGAAGCCCGCGGAGGGTGCGTCAGCACCCCCTCCCAGCTCTACTGCGACCCCGGCGACCGCATCCCAGCCCACGGAGGCTTGGACGACGGTCGTCAAACGGGGTCGTAAGAAGAAGGCGGCGCCGCCGGCTCAGCCCAAGCCGGCGCCCAAAAGAAAGAGGAGGTCCCGGAAGGGTAAGGCCCCACGCTCGGCTGCTGTGGTTATAACACTGCAACCCGCAGCTATCGAGAGGGGCCTTACCTACAAGGAGGTCCTTGAACAGGCGAAGGCCAAGGTCGCATTTCCCGACCTCGGCACACCGACCGGCTTCAGGATGAAGTCGGCGGTTACGGGGGCGCGTCTGTTCGAGGTGTCGGGACCCTCGGGCAGCGAGAAGGCGGACATCCTGGCCGCCAAACTGAGGGAAGTCCTCAAGGATGAGGACGTCCGAGTGTCCAGGCCCGTTAAGACCGCCGATTTGCGCGTCGATGGCCTGGACGACTCGACGACCCCAGAGGAGGTCGTGGCGGCCGTTGCTCGAAGCGGTGGATGTCCGCCGGGTGACGTGCGGGCGGGCGAGATCCGCGCCGACGCTGCCGGGCTCGGCGCCATTACGGTGAAGTGCCCGGTAGCGGCGGCGAACAGGATTGCCGTCAGTGGCCGGCTTTTGGTAGGGTGGGTTGCAGCACGCGTCAAGCTTCTGCAACCCGGGGCTATGCGGTGCTACCGCTGCCTCGACGTTGGGCACGTCAGGGCACGGTGCGCCGCCGCAACCGACCGCAGCGAGCAATGCTATCGCTGCGGTAAGCCCGGCCACAAGGCGGCAGCGTGCTCCGCGACGCCAAACTGCAGCCTCTGCACGGATGCAGGGAGGCCCGCGGGGCACGTCGTCGGCAGGAAGGCCTGCCCGCCCGCCCAAAAAATGGGCAAAAAGAAGGGGACAACCAAGGCTGTCGGGGGCCCTTTACACCCCCCTCAGCCTGGTTGCTCTTCGGCCGACTCCCGGCCTAAGAATGGTGCCGAGGGAATGGATTGTGCGTAATGGCACAATTCCATTTCCTCCAGGGCAATATCAACCACTCTGCCAGGGCTCAGGATCTCTTACTCCAGAGCATGGCAGAGTGGTCGATCCATGTGGCTGTGGTCGCCGAGCCGTATTATGTCCCCCCCCGAGATGATTGGGTGGGTGACCTGGACGGCTCGGTGGCCATCATCGGCGGGGCTCTTGTCGACCCGTCCCGAGGTCACGGCTGGGTGGCCGCCCTCGCGGACGGCGTTGGCATTGTTGGGGCGTATTTCTCGCCCAACAAGAGCCTCGCCGACTTCGAGAGCTTCCTTGTCGAGTTGGGTGCCGTCGTGAACCGGTACCACCCTCGCCCGGTGCTGCTGCTCGGGGATCTCAACGCCAAGTCTGCGGCGTGGGGATCCCCGGTCACCGATGTCAAGGGCGAGGCGTTGGAGGAGTGGGCGGTCACGACCGGCTTGACCGTCCTGAATCGGGGCTCGGTCTACACGTGCGTGCGACAGCGGGGTGGTTCTATAGTGGACGTTTCGTTCGCTAGCCCCGCTGTCGCAAGCCGTGTCCGCGATTGGCGTGTCGCCGTGGAGGTGGAGACGTTGTCGGATCACAGATATATCCGTTTCAACGTCTCCCCCCAGACCGCGGGCGGCCGCAATCCAACGGCCCCGCGAACGGACGGTCCGCGTTGGGCGCGAAAGCGCCTCGACAGGGAGCTACTCGAGGAGGCTGCTATTGTGCAGGCCTGGATCCGGGAGTCGGCAACGACCGGACCCGTCGACGTCGAAGAGGAGGCGCAGTGGTTCCACGGGGCGATGACGCAAATTTGCGATGCGTCAATGCCCCGGGTTCGCACACAACCCAGAAGGCGCCAGGTGTACTGGTGGTCCGCCGAGATCGCGCAGTTGCGCGACTCGTGCGTGGAGGTCAGGCGCCAGTACACCCGATACCGGAGAAGACGTCGTCGGGTCCCTGACGAAGAAGCCGCGCGGTATGAGGTGTACCGCGCGGCTAAGAAGGCTCTGTGGCTGGCCATCGGCGAGGCGAAGACGCGAGCCAGGGAGGAGATGTTGGAGACTCTAATCGGGGATCCGTGGGGGCGTCCTTATCGCTCGGTCCGAGGTAAACTCGGACCATGGGCGCCCCCGCTTACGGAGAGTCTCCAACCCGAGCTGCTGGAGGACGTGGTAGCAGCCCTCTTCCCGGCACGAGCGGAGCACGCTCCGCCGCCGATGGCTCTGCCCACAGCCGCAGAGCCCGAAGAGGACGCCAGCGTCCCAGAGGTGACACAACCAGAGTTGAGGGCGGCCGTGACACGGCTCCGGGCGAAGAACACTGCCCCGGGGCCCGACGGAATTCACGGCTGCGCGTTGGCCCTAGCTCTGAAGGAGCTAGAGCCCCGACTGAGAGGACTCTACTCGGCGTGCCTTGAGCAGGGCCAGTTTCCCGCTCAGTGGAAATCTGGTCGTCTGGTCCTGCTCAGGAAAGCGGGGCGCCCTGCGGACTCGCCGTCCGCGTACCGGCCCATAGTGCTGCTCGACGAGGTGGGAAAGCTGTTTGAGCGGATAGTCTCAGCCCGCCTCGTCAGCCACTTGTGCGGAGAGGGGCCGGACCTGGCCGAATGCCAGTACGGCTTTCGGCAAGGGCGCTCCACTGTGACGGCGATATCCCGAGTGAGAGTCCTGGCGGAGGAAGCGGTGTCGCGGGGCGGTGTGTTGTTGGCGGTGTCCTTGGACATCTCCAACGCCTTCAACACCCTGCCCTGGAGTTGTATTCGGGAGGCACTACGATATCATCGAGTGCCTTCCTACCTCCGCCGCGTCGTCGGGGCTTATTTGGCGGAAAGGTGTGTCACCTATCTGGGACGCGATGGCAGATGCCAGCGCCCTATGTCGTGCGGTGTTCCACAGGGTTCGGTCTTGGGCCCGCTCCTGTGGAACATTGGGTACGACTGGGTGCTGAGGGGCGAGCTCCGGCCGGGAGTGCAGCTGGTGTGTTACGCTGACGACACACTGGTCACTGCCCGGGGGAGCTCGCACAGGGAGGCAGCGTTGCTGGCGACGGCTGCGGTCTCACAGGTGGTGAGCCGCATACGGCGCCTCGGCCTGGAGGTGGCCCTCAACAAGTCGGAGGCCATTGTTTTTCATGGCCCCCGGCGAGCGCCGCCGCCGGGATCGCACATTGTGGTCGGGGGGGCCCGTATCGCTGTCGAGTCCACCATGAAGTATCTAGGATTGGTGCTCGACAGCCGGTGGGATTTCGGCCCCCACTTCCGGCGGCTGGCGCCCAAGTTGTTGGGCGCGGCGGGGGCGCTGTCAACGCTGCTTCCCAATCTGGGGGACCCGAGAATCGCCTGTAGGCGGTTGTACGTGGGGATCGTGCGATCGATGGCCCTTTATGGGGCCCCGATCTGGGCGGCTGACCTGACGGCCAACACCATCACTGTTCTGCGGAAGCCGCAGAGGGTGATGGCCGTCAGAGTCATCAGGGGATATCGCACGATCTCCTACGAGGCGGCTTGCGCACTGGCCGGATCTCCGCCGTGGGACCTGGAGGCGAAAGTGCTCGCGTCACTGCATAGGTGGCGCGAGGGCGCGCGGGCGCGCGGCGAAAGACTGACGCAGCAACACTTGGAGCTGCGTCGGTCGCAGCTGCGCGAGGTCCTGGTGGCGGAATGGCGGGACAGGCTTTCGAGCCCTACCGCCGGCCTCATCACCATCGAGGCCATCCGGCCAGTGCTCGACCTCTGGCTCGGGAGAAGGCACGGCTCCCTGTCGTTCCGTGCGACGCAGGTCCTCTCGGGGCATGGCTGCTTCGGGAGGTTCTTGTGTCGCATAGGCAGGGAGCCGGACGCTCGATGCCACCACTGCGTCGACTGTCGGGAGGACACGGCACGGCATACGCTAGCAGAGTGTGCAGCTTGGGAGGAGCCGCGCCGTGCCCTCATCTCTGTTGTAGGCGGTGACCTCTCGCTGCCGGCCGTAGTCCATGCTATGGCCGGCGGTGAGGAGTCCTGGGACGCGGTGGTCTCCTTCTGCGAGACAGTTATCGCGCAGAAGGAGGCTGCGGAAAGGGAGAGGGAGATCACAATCGCTCTCCCTGCCCGCAGTAGGCGCATCGGGCGTCGGAGGAGGGCATACGCTGCCCTCTTCCGGCCCCCCTAACTGGGTCCAGGGGCGGCGGACTTGGGGATGTCCGTCGCCCCCCACCCATCCGGACCCGAGGTGGCGGCGCGTGGTGTTCCCGTGCGCCCCTCTTTGACGTAGCGAGGGGAGTTAAACACCTCACTCCCCTCGCCGACGCGAGGTGGCCCGCAGAGGCGGGCCGGCACCAGCCGGGGATTGCGGATGTCGCATACGTTCCCGCGATCCCCGGCGCAGGTGGAAGATGGAACACCGGGGTGGTTTTAGTCAGTAAGAGTCTGACAGACCCCTCCACCCGCCCCAGGGTGGAGGATTTCCATGAGGATTTCCCCCCGAGATCAAAAAAAAAAAAAAAAAAAAAGGTTAGGTTGCTCGGTCTACACGTGCGTGCGACAGCGGGGTGGTTCTATAGTGGACGTTTCGTTCGCTAGCCCCTCTGTCGCAAGCCGTGTCCGCGATTGGCGTGTCGCCGTGGAGGTGGAGTCGTTGTCGGATCACAGATATATCCGTTTCAACGTCTCCCCCCAGACCGCGGGCGGCCGCAATCCAACGGCCCCGCGAACGGACGGTCCGCGTTGGGCGCGAAAGCGCCTCGACAGGGAGCTACTCGAGGAGGCTGCTATTGTGCAGGCCTGGATCCGGGAGTCGGCAACGACCGGACCCGTCGACGTCGAAGAGGAGGCGCAGTGGTTCCACGGGGCGATGACGCAAATTTGCGATGCGTCAATGCCCCGGGTTCGCACACAACCCAGAAGGCGCCAGGTGTACTGGTGGTCCGCCGAGATCGCGCAGTTGCGCGACTCGTGCGTGGAGGTCAGGTGCCAGTACACCCGATACCGGAGAAGACGTCGTCGGGTCCCTGACGAAGAAGCCGCGCGGTATGAGGTGTACCGCGCGGCTAAGAAGGCTCTGTGGCTGGCCATCGGCGAGGCGAAGACGCGAGCCAGGGAGGAGATGTTGGAGACTCTAAACGGGGATCCGTGGGGGCGTCCTTATCGCTCGGTCCGAGGCAAACTCGGACCATGGGCGCCCCCGCTTACGGAGAGTCTCCAACCCGAGCTGCTGGAGGACGTGGTAGCAGCCCTCTTCCCGGCACGAGCGGAGCACGCTCCGCCGCCGATGGCTCTGCCCACAGTCGCAGAGCCCGAAGAGGACGCCAGCGTCCCAGAGGTGACACAACCAGAGTTGAGGGCGGCCGTGACACGGCTCCGGGCGAAGAACACTGCCCCGGGGCCCGACGGAATTCACGGCTGCGCGTTGGCCCTAGCTCTGAAGGAGCTGGAGCCCCGACTGAGAGGACTCTACTCGGCGTGCCTTGAGCAGGGCCAGTTTCCCGCTCAGTGGAAATCTGGTCGTCTGGTCCTGCTCAGGAAAGCGGGGCGCCCTGCGGACTCGCCGTCCGCGTACCGGCCCATAGTGCTGCTCGACGAGGTGGGAAAGCTGTTTGAGCGGATAGTCTCAGCCCGCCTCGTCAGCCACTTGTGCGGAGAGGGGCCGGACCTGGCCGAATGCCAGTACGGCTTTCGGCAAGGGCGCTCCACTGTGACGGCGATATCCCGAGTGAGAGTCCTGGCGGAGGAAGCGGTGTCGCGGGGCGGTGTGTTGTTGGCGGTGTCCTTGGACATCTCCAACGCCTTCAACACCCTGCCCTGGAGTTGTATTCGGGAGGCACTACGATATCATCGAGTGCCTTCCTACCTCCGCCGCGTCGTCGGGGCTTATTTGGCGGAAAGGTGTGTCACCTATCTGGGACGCGATGGCAGATGCCAGCGCCCTATGTCGTGCGGTGTTCCACAGGGTTCGGTCTTGGGCCCGCTCCTGTGGAACATCGGGTACGACTGGGCGCTGAGGGGCGAGCTCCGGCCGGGAGTGCAGCTGGTGTGTTACGCTGACGACACACTGGTCACTGCCCGGGGGAGCTCGCACAGGGAGGCAGCGTTGCTGGCGACGGCTGCGGTCTCACAGGTGGTGAGCCGCATACGGCGCCTCGGCCTGGAGGTGGCCCTCAACAAGTCGGAGGCCATTGTTTTTCATGGCCCCCGGCGAGCGCCGCCGCCGGGATCGCACATTGTGGTCGGGTGGGCCCGTATCGCTGTCGAGTCCACCATGAAGTATCTGGGATTGGTGCTCGACAGCCGGTGGGATTTCGGCCCCCACTTCCGGCGGCTGGCGCCCAAGTTGTTGGGCGCGGCGGGGGCGCTGTCAACGCTGCTTCCCAATCTGGGGGACCCGAGCACCGCCTGTAGGCGGTTGTACGTGGGGATCGTGCGATCGATGGCCCTGTATGGGGCCCCGATCTGGGCGGCTGACCTGACGGCCAGCACCATCACTGTTCTGCGGAGGCCGCAGAGGGTGATGGCCGTCAGAGTCATCAGGGGATATCGCACGATCTCCTACGAGGCGGCTTGCGCACTGGCCGGATCTCCGCCGTGGGACCTGGAGGCGAAAGTGCTCGCGTCACTACACAGGTGGCGCGAGGACGCGCGGGCGCGCGGCGAGCGACTGACGCAGCGACACCTGGAGTTGCGTCGGTCGCAGCTGCGCGAGGTCCTGGTGGCGGAATGGCGGGACAGGCTTTCGAGCCCTACCGCCGGCCTCATCACCATCGAGGCCATCCGGCCAGTGCTCGACCTCTGGCTCGGGAGAAGGCACGGCTCCTTGTCGTTTCGTGCGACGCAGGTCCTCTCGGGGCATGGCTGCTTCGGGAGGTTCTTGTGTCGCATAGGCAGGGAGCCGGACGCTCGATGCCACCACTGCGTCGACTGTCGGGAGGACACGGCACGGCATACGCTGGCAGAGTGTGCAGCTTGGGAGGAGCCGCGCCGTGCCCTCATCTCTGTTGTAGGCGGTGACCTCTCGCTGCCGGCCGTAGTCCATGCTATGGTCGGCGGTGAGGAGTCCTGGGACGCGGTGGTCTCCTTCTGCGAGACAGTTATCGCGCAGAAGGAGGCTGCGGAAAGGGAGAGGGAGATCACAACCGCTCTCCCTGCCCGCAGCAGGCGCATCGGGCGTCGGAGGAGGGCATACGCTGCCCTCTTCCGGCCCCCCTAACTGGGTCCAGGGGCGGCGGACTTGGGGATGTCCGTCGCCCCCCACTCATCCGGACCCGAGGTGGCGGCGCGTGGTGTTCCCGTGCGCCCCTCTTTGACGTAGCGAGGGGAGTCAAACACCTCACTCCCCTCGCCGACGCGAGGTGGCCCGCAGTGGCGGGCCGGCACCAGCCGGGGATTGCGGATGTCGCATACGTTCCCGCGATCCCCGGCGTAGGTGGAAGATGGAACACCGGGGTGGTTTTAGTCAGTAAGAGTCTGACAGACCCCTCCACCCGCCCCAGGGTGGAGGATTTCCATGAGGATTTCCCCCCGAGATCAAAAAAAAAAAAAAAAAAAAAAAAAAAGGTTAGGTTAGCTCCGGCCGGGGTGCGTGCAGAAAACCTCCTCGTGTGCCTGACGGCTGCTGGTTCCTTACGAATGCGTTCGGGGGAAAGAGCAGTTGTCGGGCCGGTGCACCCTGGGCACGGCCAATAGTCTCTCCATGTCGGAGGGGCTATTGTCTGTGGCGGATTTCTGCGGGGGAGGGGGAGCGTATTGCTCCACGACGGTTCCTCCACGTGTCCCTCTGATTATCAGAGGGCACTGTGGAGGAACGTCTGAGTTGGGGTCGCTCCTGTCCGATCGACAGTCGTCGATTGGCGAAGGATGCGACCAATGCCGCTGCGGTGCAGGCGCACCAAAGCGGCAGTTGCTCTCTCTTCACGGAGCAATCCTGAAGAGAGAGTTCCCGACGGGTCCGCTGAGTCGGATTGTCCGGACAGCGGACGGAGGCATGTATAATGCCGCCGTCGGGGGCTCGGCTTAACCGCCCGGCCCAGAGGAAGGATACCTCTAAGATAAAAAACCCCCAATCCTAAGCTCTGAAGCGCGGTGAGAGGATGCATGGCTGGAGGGAGTCCAGTCGTTAGCGCTTCCCCTGCAGAGCACCTGCCGCACTCTGCAGTATATAGGCTTACCGGGCACCTAGGCTCTGCCCGGTGGACGTTTGTGACCTATATTCACTCGTGGGAATTGCATGGATTCAAAAAGCACCCAAAATAAAAAAAATGATGTCAGGCCAGTTTCGGCGGAGAGTGAGGAGCAGTCTGCCGGAAGCGGCAGTGAGAGCCAAGGAGGCTCCCGCACCCCTTCAAAGTTTTGGGGGAAGCGGTCGCGCGGGGAGGGTTTAAACCCCTCCTCAAGTGAGGAGGAATTATCGGCCGCAAAGGTGCCGACCTCACGGAGAGGTGGTCGCGTAGCGGTGGGTGGAACGTCCACCCGGCTGCCGCAGCGCGACCAAAAGGGTCGCTTCTTGCGGCCCTCTACGCCGATTCCAGCGGTCCGCCTGGATCGGCCAGAAGAGAGAGAAGAGAGCGACGAGACCATGCTCGCTGACCTGAGCGGAGATTCCGCTGCGTCCCCGCTGTTGCTAGACAGCAATAAAGCGGAGGTGAACGCTGCAAAGCGGGCGCAGCGGAAGGCGGTCGCGGCCGATGAGGTCGGCGAGCTGGCTCGACAAGCTCGAGAGCGGCGGGCCGCTCAGGCGGCCTCCGGTGCGGGCGTAACGGCGGCGACACTAAGTCGCCAGGTTCTGGACGCCGTGGACGTTGTCCTGAAAGTTGCCACGAAATCGGGCAGCTTGAAGGGCACGTTCACGCGCGCCCTGAAAGAGGCGGCTGACGGTATTAAGGAGGCGGTTGGGGTCCTCCTTGAACGTACTAGCTCTGAGGAGACGGCGAAGCTGTGGGAGGAGAACGGCCGTCTCCGTAATGAGCTGGAGGACCTCAAAAGGGAGGTTGCTGCACAGAGGGGGTCTGCCCCTCAACAGAAGGCCTGCCCGCCCGCCCCAAAGAAGGGCAACAAGAAGGGGACAACCAAGGCTGTGGGGGGCTCTTTACACCCCCCACAGCCTGGTTGCTCTTCGGCCGACTCCCGGCCTAAGAATGGTGCCGAGGAAATGGATTGTGTATAATGGCACAATACCATTTCCTCCAGGGCAATATCAACCACTCTGCCAGGGCTCAGGATCTCTTACTCCAGAGCATGGCAGAGTGGTCGATCCATGTGGCTGTGGTCGCCGAGCCGTATTACGTCCCCCCCCGAGATGATTGGGTGGGTGACCTGGACGGCTCGGTGGCCATCATCGGCGGGGCTCTTGTCGACCCGTCCCGAGGTCACGGCTGGGTGGCCGCCCTCGCGGACGGCGTTGGCATTGTTGGGGCGTATTTCTCGCCCAACAAGAGCCTCGCCGACTTCGAGAGCTTCCTTGTCGAGTTGGGTGCCGTCGTGAACCGGTACCACCCTCGCCCGGTACTGCTGCTCGGGGATCTCAACGCCAAGTCTGCGGCGTGGGGATCCCCGGTCACCGATGTCAAGGGCGAGGCGTTGGAGGAGTGGTCGGTCACGACCGGCTTGACCGTCCTGAATCGGGGCTCGGTCTACACGTGCGTGCGACAGCGGGGTGGTTCTATAGTGGACGTTTCGTTCGCTAGCCCCGCTGTCGCAAGCCGTGTCCGCGATTGGCGTGTCGCCGTGGAGGTGGAGACGTTGTCGGATCACAGATACATCCGTTTCAACGTCTCCCCCCAGACCGCGGGCGGCCGCAATCCAACGGCCCCGCGAACGGACGGTCCGCGTTGGGCGCGAAAGCGCCTCGACAGGGAGCTACTCGAGGAGGCTGCTATTGTGCAGGCCTGGATCCGGGAGTCGGCAACGACCGGACCCGTCGACGTCGAAGAGGAGGCGCAGTGGTTCCACGGGGCGATGACGCAAATTTGCGATGCGTCAATGCCCCGGGTTCGCACACAACCCAGAAGGCGCCAGGTGTACTGGTGGTCTGCCGAGATCGCGCAGTTGCGCGACTCGTGCGTGGAGGTCAGGCGCCAGTACACCCGATACCGGAGAAGACGTCGTCGGGTCCCTGACGAAGAAGCCGCGCGGTATGAGGTGTACCGCGCGGCTAAGAAGGCTCTGTGGCTGGCCATCGGCGAAGCGAAGACGCGAGCCAGGGAGGAGATGTTGGAGACTCTAAACGGGGATCCGTGGGGGCGTCCTTATCGCTCGGTCCGAGGTAAACTCGGACCATGGGCGCCCCCGCTCACGGAGAGTCTCCAACCCGAGCTGCTGGAGGACGTGGTCGCAGCCCTCTTCCCGGCACGAGCGGAGCACGCTCCGCCGCCGATGGCTCTGCCCACAGCCGCAGAGCCCGAAGAGGACGCCAGCGTCCCAGAGGTGACACAACCAGAGATGAGGGCGGCCGTGACACGGCTCCGGGCAAAGAACACTGCCCCGGGGCCCGACGGAATTCACGGCTGCGCGTTGGCCCTAGCTCTGAAGGAGCTGGAGCCCCGACTGAGAGGACTCTACTCGGCGTGCCTTGAGCAGGGCCAGTTTCCCGCTCAGTGGAAATCTGGTCGTCTGGTCCTGCTCAGGAAAGCGGGGCGCCCTGCGGACTCGCCGTCCGCGTACCGGCCCATAGTGCTGCTCGACGAGGTGGGAAAACTGTTTGAGCGAATAGTCTCAGCCCGCCTCGTCAGCCACTTGTGCGGAGAGGGGCCGGACCTGGCCGAATGCCAGTACGGCTTTCGGCAAGGGCGCTCCACTGTGACGGCGATATCCCGAGTGAGAGTCCTGGCGGAGGAAGCGGTGTCGCGGGGCGGTGTGTTGTTGGCGGTGTCCTTGGACATCTCCAACGCCTTCAACACCCTGCCCTGGAGTTGTATTCGGGAGGCACTACGATATCATCGAGTGCCTTCCTACCTCCGCCGCGTCGTCGGGGCTTATTTGGCGGAAAGGTGTGTCACCTATCTGGGACGCGATGGCAGATGCCAGCGCCCTATGTCGTGCGGTGTTCCACAGGGTTCGGTCTTGGGCCCGCTCCTGTGGAACATCGGGTACGACTGGGCGCTGAGGGGCGAGCTCCGGCCGGGAGTGCAGCTGGTGTGTTACGCTGACGACACACTGGTCACTGCCCGGGGGAGCTCGCACAGGGAGGCAGCGTTGCTGGCGACGGCTGCGGTCTCACAGGTGGTGAGCCGCATACGGCGCCTCGGCCTGGAGGTGGCCCTCAACAAGTCGGAGGCCATTGTTTTTCATGGCCCCCGGCGAGCGCCGCCGCCGGGATCGCACATCGTGGTCGGGGGGGCCCGTATCGCTGTCGAGTCCACCATGAAGTATCTGGGATTGGTGCTCGACAGCCGGTGGGATTTCGGCCCCCACTTCCAGCGGCTGGCGCCCAAGTTGTTGGGCGCGGCGGGGGCGCTGTCAACGCTGCTTCCCAATCTGGGGGACCCGAGCACCGCCTGTAGGCGGTTGTACGTGGGGATCGTGCGATCGATGGCCCTTTATGGGGCCCCGATCTGGGCGGCTGACCTGACGGCCAGCACCATCACTGTTCTGCGGAAGCCGCAGAGGGTGATGGCCGTCAGAGTCATCAGGGGATATCGCACGATCTCCTACGAGGCGGCTTGCGCACTGGCCGGATCTCCGCCGTGGGACCTGGAGGCAAAAGTGCTCGCGTCACAATACAGGTGGCGCGAGGACGCGCGGGCGCGCGGCGAGCGACTGACGCAGCGACACTTGGAGTTGCGTCGGTCGCAGCTGCGCGAGGTCCTGGTGGCGGAATGGCGGGACAGGCTTTCGAGCCCTACCGCCGGCCTCATCACCATCGAGGCCATCCGGCCAGTGCTCGACCTGTGGCTCGGGAGAAGGCACGGCTCCCTGTCGTTTCGTGCGACGCAGGTCCTCTCGGGGCATGGCTGCTTCGGGAGGTTCTTGTGTCGCATAGGCAGGGAGCCGGACGCTCGATGCCACCACTGCGTCGACTGTCGGGAGGACACGGCACGGCATACGCTTGCAGAGTGTGCAGCTTGGGAGGAGCCGCGCCGTGCCCTCATCTCTGTTGTAGGCGGTGACCTCTCGCTGCCGGCCGTAGTCCATGCTATGGTCGGCGGTGAGGAGTCCTGGGACGCGGTGGTCTCCTTCTGCGAGACAGCTATCGCGCAGAAGGAGGCTGCGGAAAGGGAGAGGGAGATCACAACCGCTCTCCCTGCCCGCAGCAGGCGCATCGGGCGTCGGAGGAGGGCATACGCTGCCCTCTTCCGGCCCCCCTAACTGGGTCCAGGGGCGGCGGACTTGGGGCTGTCCGTCACCCCCCATTCATCCGGACCCGAGGTGGCGGCGCGTGGTGTTCCCGTGCGCCCCTCTTTGACGTAGCGAGGGGAGTCAAACACCTCACTCCCCTCGCCGACGCGAGGTGGCCCGCAGAGGCGGGCCGGCACCAGCCGGGGATTGCGGATGTCGCATACGTTCCCGCGATCCCCGGCGTAGGTGGGAGATGGAACACCGGGGTGGTTTTAGTCAGTAAGAGTCTGACAGACCCCTCCACCCGCCCCAGGGTGGAGGATTTCCATGAGGATTTCCCCCCGAGATCAAAAAAAAAAAAAAAAAAAAGGTTAGCTCCGGCCGGGAGTGCAGCTGGTGTGTTACGCTGACGACACACTGGTCACTGCCCGGGGGAGCTCGCACAGGGAGGCAGCGTTGCTGGCGACGGCTGCGGTCTCACAGGTGGTGAGCCGCATACGGCGCCTCGGCCTGGAGGTGGCCCTCAACAAGTCGGAGGCCATTGTTTTTCATGGCCCCCGGCGAGCGCCGCCGCCGGGATCGCACATTGTGGTCGGGGGGGCCCGTATCGCTGTCGAGTCCACCATGAAGTATCTAGGATTGGTGCTCGACAGCCGGTGGGATTTCGGCCCCCACTTCCGGCGGCTGGCGCCCAAGTTGTTGGGCGCGGCGGGGGCGCTGTCAACGCTGCTTCCCAATCTGGGGGACCCGAGCACCGCCTGTAGGCGGTTGTACGTGGGGATCGTGCGATCGATGGCCCTGTATGGGGCCCCGATCTGGGCGGCTGACCTGACGGCCAGCACCATCACTGTTCTGCGGAGGCCGCAGAGGGTGATGGCCGTCAGAGTCATCAGGGGATATCGCACGATCTCCTACGAGGCGGCTTGCGCACTGGCCGGATCTCCGCCGTGGGACCTGGAGGCGAAAGTGCTCGCGTCACTACACAGGTGGCGCGAGGACGCGCGGGCGCGCGGCGAGCGACTGACGCAGCGACACCTGGAGTTGCGTCGGTCGCAGCTGCGCGAGGTCCTGGTGGCGGAATGGCGGGACAGGCTTTCGAGCCCTACCGCCGGCCTCATCACCATCGAGGCCATCCGGCCAGTGCTCGACCTCTGGCTCGGGAGAAGGCACGGCTCCTTGTCGTTTCGTGCGACGCAGGTCCTCTCGGGGCATGGCTGCTTCGGGAGGTTCTTGTGTCGCATAGGCAGGGAGCCGGACGCTCGATGCCACCACTGCGTCGACTGTCGGGAGGACACGGCGCGGCATACGCTTGCAGAGTGTGCAGCTTGGGAGGAGCTGCGCCGTGCCCTCATCTCTGTTGTAGGCGGTGACCTCTCGCTGCCGGCCGTGGTCCATGCTATGGTCGGTGGTGAGGAGTCCTGGGACGCGGTGGTCTCCTTCTGCGAGACAGTTATCGCGCAGAAGGAGGCTGCGGAAAGGGAGAGGGAGATCACAACCGCTCTCCCTGCCCGCAGCAGGCGCATCGGGCGTCGGAGGAGGGCATACGCTGCCCTCTTCCGGCCCCCCTAACTGGGTCCAGGGGCGGCGGACTTGGGGATGTCCGTCGCCCCCCACTCATCCGGACCCGAGGTGGCGGCGCGTGGTGTTCCCGTGCGCCCCTCTTTGACGTAGCGAGGGGATTTAAACACCTCACTCCCCTCGCCGACGCGAGGTGGCCCGCAGAGGCGGGCCGGCACCAGCCGGGGATTGCGGATGTCGCATACGTTCCCGCGATCCCCGGCGTAGGTGGGAGATGGAACACCGGGGTGGTTTTAGTCAGTAAGAGTCTGACAGACCCCTCCACCCGCCCCAGGGTGGAGGATTTCCATGAGGATTTCCCCCCGAGATCAAAAAAAAAAAAAAAGGTTAGGTTAGGTTAGGTTAGGTTAGGTTAGGTTTTTTTTTTTTTTTTTTTTTATTAGTTCTTTTTATCGCGGACATAGTCGTCTGCGCCTTTTTTTACGATTTTACATTTGTTTGCTATAATTTAATTCGTTACAGTATGTGCTCCTACATTGGACACAATTCTCTTCTACGAAAAAATCTACGCTTAAAACTACGTTGTGGCTTACAATCCACGTGAGTCCATCATTTTTTTTTTTTTTTTTATTTTTTTTTTTTTATTTTTTTTTTATTTATTTATTTTTTTTTTTTTTTTTTTTTTTATTATTATTATTATTATTATTTTTTTTTTTTTTTTTTTTTTTTTTTTTTTGATATATGTTCTATATTGTATTCTATGAATTTTACGGTATCTGAATATTTCAACTACAGTTTTACACACACTACACACTAGGTATACGCGGTGAGCTGCATGGCAGTGCGAGCCGACCAGCCCCGACTGACGGCATCCGTTCACGGACATGACGCGCACATCTGCGCCGCTTAATTCAACCATATCTTAGGGAACTTAACGGCCAAATGCGCCCGTCACCATCGACAGGACATTTACGTGAGTATGACAGACTCATTCTGCCATGCAGCTTTACACATTATATTTTATTATTTTAAAACAGGGTGGAATTTAAGGGAGGGAGTTTTTTCTGCGGGACTTTTAGGTGTTATTTAGATGAGGTCTGATGACCAGGGACTTCGCCAGCCCGAGCAAAGCTTCCATAACAGCTGCGTCTCGATGCTGCATGGCCGTTTTAAGGTTGTAATCGACGACCGTTTTAGTCGGCGCATCCATCGCTCTCTTCGCAAAGCGGCCCGTGGCGTCATCGGCGTCGTCGGAATAATAGACGCAACTGACTGTATGTCTCGACACCGCCACTACCGCGTGGGAGATGCTGTCATGAATTTGGAGCCTCCTGGACTTGGTGTTAATGATAATAACGCTGTCATAGGTCAAGCCCTGAGCCTCGTGAATGGTTAATGTGCGGGACCCCTCGCCCGACCCGTATCCCTGGCTCACAAGAGAAGCTTTCTCTTCCTGTGTGTGAACCAGGAATAGGGTATTTTGGGCGTTTCCTGGTATTTGCGCACCAGTGTAACCTTCTACCCTCAGGGAGTGAACCCGCGACAGCGACGACTTGGAGGAGTATATACCGGAGTATATTTCGCTCAGAGCAAATGCCACATCCATCGGATTGCGATGAGTGCAAAGGAGCTCCTGGGTGATGCCAGCCGACATATTTGGACGGGTATACCTTAACTCGAATAGGTTCTCTCTGTCCAAGAATGGTAGCTGGTTTATGTCTCCGATGAGGACAATCTCGCTAGCTCCTGACAACTTAACTGCCATAACTATGGCCCCAAAATGGTTCATAAGAGCCTCGTCTACCGTGAGGCGGTAGCACTTCTCTTGCTTCTTGAACCCGTTGACTAAGATTGAGGACATAGTGCGCACCTTTGTCTTTACTCGGTTTCCTAAGCGGTGCGCAAGCTTCTCTCTGAGATCTTTGGCAGCTTCAGTTGTCGTGGTGGCTACGACGTCCTTCTCCTCATCGAAGTGTTTCACCACCCAGGTTGTCTTGCCGCAACCCGGAACTCCGTTCACCCACCCGATCCTGGGCACCGCCCAATGTTCGTGGATGTCTGAAGTCTCCAGGATGGACTGAGCCATTTCAAGGATCTTGTCATCCAGCATGATTTTGGTACATTTGGCGGTAACCAGTACTGGGTCAGTGTTCGGTGCTCTGAACTTGATTTTGCCTGAACGCTCCGTTTCCTCCTCGTCCAGGGACACGAAGCCACTCTCCGAGCTGAACGCTGCCATGTACGACCCCGTCATTTCTCCTATAATGACCTGAGATTTGACGTTGTCGTACACGGCCGCCCCGGCCTCCTCGAGCAGTACCCCTAGCAGTCCTTCAGTTTTTCTGTGGAAGGTCTGCAGGATCTTTCTGCATGTCATGAGATTGACCTCTCTGGTCGCTCTCACGATTGCTACGTACTCGAGAAAAGCGCTCTTCACGTGGTCCGTAGTGCCTGACTTGACTGCGAGGGTCGGCGGGCTGACTTGCCCTTTGTCGGCTCTTGTTGGCGTGGGCTTCTGCGGTGCTGGTTCTTTCGGTGATTTTCTGAAGAACCTTTCCACTGCTGCACCCTGCTTCTCCACTGGTGACGAACGGCTGGTGCTAGGGAGCAGAGAGCTGAGGAAAGTGCCGAATGCTTTCAGGCGACTTCTCGTCCGAGCCTGGTCCTCCGGGCTGGTTGTTTTGCTCTGCTCCTTTGCAGCTTTTTCGGCGGCTGCCTTCTGCTGGGCCCTCTCAGATCCGCTTTGAGTGGTCGGGCTTGATGTCGGGATCGTCTCGCTGACTGTTGGGTCTCTGGGGGCTCTGAGGAAGCTTAAAACTTCCCCTCTGTCCTCATAGACGATTACCTCATGCTGTTCTGAGGCTTTTAAACAGCCAAAGCGGTCTGCGACGTCTCCTCTTTCCCCTCCGACCATCATCGCGTCAACACTTATGGCACGGGCTGTGACTGCCGTGCGTTCTCCTACCTCCCTGATCTTTTGAAGCAGTGAGCTTGCCTGGGCAAATGGAGTCTCCTCTCTCCACTCGAAAAGTGCGATCGTCTTGCCTTTGGTTCGCATTAGACGGCATCGGTGAGTGGCAACTACCATTTGGGGCAGTGCAGCATATTTGCTGCCTTTCATGCTCGTTTTGCTGGTACTTCCGTTGATCAGGGCGGCAAGGCCAGGTGATATATGTATTCGGGCCCGAGCTCGGCTTGAGCCTATGCAGAAGCTTATGCCCAACTTTTCCCTTTCTCTGTTCATGAATAGTGCGACACCTCGCAGTCTGACGCCTGGGACTCCGTCTCCTCCGCATGCCAGGAATTGTGTGATGGGCATGGTACTACGGGCTGGTTGCAGGCTGGCTTCTGCTGGTGCCGCTGCTGGCATGACTTGTGTAACTTGTGTAATGGTTGATGGTGTGCGTGTTGTATTATGTGCTGTTGTTGACAGTGCTGTGGTGACCGAGGTTGTTGGTGTGGTCGTGACTGGTTGTGTGGATGGTAGTCGGTTCCGCGTCTGTGAGGTTGCGTCTGTTTTGTTAGCCGCAGCTGCGACTAGGGCGACTTTGCTCGCGAATGCCAAGAATGGTTTCCGGGTAGCCGGTTTCCCCATGATGGTGTGGAGTGTGGACTGGCTTAGCTGGGTTTCGATCTTGATTTCCAGCTCCATTCTATCATGACTGAACCTTGGGCATTCGAAGAGTAGGTGCCAGACTGTCTCGTCGCAACTGGGATCACAGACGCACGAGGGACTATCTTTAAGATGGAAGCGGTGGAGATACGCTGAGAATCCTCCGTGTCCTGTTAAAACTTGTACATGGACCGGCTTGAGAACAGTGTCTCTGAGTGTCCTCTTTGCCTCAAGAACGTCTGGGAAGAACACTTTTGTAACCGCTCCTGTGCTCGAGGACTCGTATCGCGCTTGCCACTTCTTTATAGTTTCCTCGCGTATCTTCTTCCTCACGAACGATACCGGGACCTTGTTATAGTCTGCCATTTCTTTTGTAAGAGCTGCCTCTTTGGCTAGCTCGTCCGCTCTCTCATTCCCGGCAGTTCCCACGTGGGCTTTGAGCCAAAAGAACCTCACTTCTCTGCCCTCCTCTCCTATATCGGAGACGAATCTCTTTATTTGGAGTGCCAGATGGTGAGTGACAGACGGACTCCTCAGCAAGTCAAGTGACGATCTTGAGTCACTCAAAATGCTTGCGGAGGCCGCCCGGGATTCTCTCACCATTCTGACAGCTCTGAAGAGAGCGTACATTTCCGATTGGAAGACTGTGTTGTGAGGTTCCAGGCCAAAAGTGCTGAACTTTAACTCCTTTCCGTTTTCCCACCAAGTTAGGGCAGCGCCAACTTTCCCCTCTATCTTGCTACCGTCGGTATATATTTGAGGGCCGGTTACTTGATGGGTTTGCAGAGTTTCGGGAGTCAAGTCCTGTAGGCGTGCATACTCTGTTGTTGTGAGTAACGCTGGGTGGGGATTTTTGGAGTGGGGCACGTTGCACTCCAGCTCGCGGCCCGGTGGTATGAACTCTTGGGAATGACCCTTTTTGATTTTGAAAAGGGTTGCGGCCTCGATTACCCGGAGGTCTAGGGGGAGTTGGCCTGACAGAATAAGAGCCGATGACAGAGACACCGTGCGATATGCTTTGCAGATCTTCTGCGCGAACCCTCTCTGCAGTGAGTCAAACTGATTCCTTGTCATCAGTTTCTCAGCTGCCGGGGCCCACGCACTCGCTGCATACATCACGATGGGCTCTATCACCGACACATATATCGTCCTTATAATCTCTCTGTTAAGACCCCATGTCACCTTTGCCGCGCATGCCAGCTGCTTATAGATGTCTGCGGCCTTTTTACAGGTCGCAGCCACGTGTGCGTTAAAGGTCAGTTTGGAGTCTATTGTGAGCCCTAGCAGCTTGACCTCTTGGACCAGGTTCAGCCGCGTGCCCGACATGTGGAGCACCGGAAGGTCGTATTTAAGCTTTTTCGTTAACACCATCGCATTGGTCTTGTGCGCGGCAAAACGTAGCTTATTTTTGACGCCCCATTCCGATACTATCTCTAGCGTGTCGTTGGCTGACTTCTGCAGAGGACCGGTCGTATGGTCCGAGAATACAAGGACAACATCGTCTGCAAACGCTTGGCAGTATACCCCCATTCTAGCCATTCTGTGTAGGAGCGAATCTAGGATTAGGTTCCAAAACGTCGGTCCGGCAATTGAGCCCTGGACGCATCCTTTCGTGGTACCTTTTTCACTAGTCGCTCTGGCGTAGTTGACCCTGATGTTCCGGTCTTCCAAGTATGAGGTGACGAGAGCGTAAATATTCTTGGGGCAGTTCTTGACTACCATCTGTCTTTTGAGTGCCGGCCACCACGCGTTGTCGAAGGCCCCCTCTATGTCCAATGAAATCAAAAGCACGATCTTTTTGGCTTTGATTTCGGCACGTATGTGTCCCATTAGGTCATAGAGGGCGTCCTCGGTTCCGCGTTGTGGCATGAAACCGTATTGTTTTGTGTTGAGTGTTGGGAGGAAATGCCACTGGAGCCTGCCTACAAGGAGCTTCTCGACGATTTTTCCTAGAACCGAGAGTAGACCTATCGGTCTGTACGACTTTGCGCTGGTGTAGTCGTCCTTACCGGGCTTGCGGAGTATGCACACGTGGGCGACTTTCCACTGCTTCGGGAAGTGTGACAGCGATAAACACCGGTTGGCCATCGCTAAGAACACCTCCCTATCACAGTTTATTGCCGCAGTGCAGATGTCTGCCGTTAATCCATCGGGACCGGGAGCTTTTTTCGGATTTTGGTTTTGGAGGACCATTTCCAGCTCCGCTGTTGTGAAGGTTAGGTAGGTTAGGTTAGGTTAGGTTAGGTTTGCAGCTTGGGAGGAGCCACGCCGTGTCCTCATCTCTGTTGTAGGCGGTGACCTTTCGCTGCCGGCTGTAGTCCATGCTATGGTCGGCGGTGAGGAGTCCTGGGACGCGGTGGTCTCCTTCTGCGAGACAGTCATCGCGCAGAAGGAGGCTGCGGAAAGGGAGAGGGAGATCACAACCGCTCTCCCTGCCCGCAGCAGGCGCATCGGGCGTCGGAGGAGGGCATACGCTGCCCTCTTCCGGCCCCCCTAACTGGGTCCAGGGGCGGCGGACTTGGGGATGTCCGTCGCCCCCCACTCATCCGGACCCGAGGTGGCGGCGCGTGGTGTTCCCGTGCGCCCCTCTTTGACGTAGCGAGGGGAGTTAAACACCTCACTCCCCTCGCCGACGCGAGGTGGCCCGCAGAGGCGGGCCGGCACCAGCCGGGGATTGCGGATGTCGCATACGTTCCCGCGATCCCCGGCGTAGGTGGGAGATGGAACACCGGGGTGGTTTTAGTCAGTAAGAGTCTGACAGACCCCTCCACCCGCCCCAGGGTGGAGGATTTCCATGAGGATTTCCCCCCGAGATCAAAAAAAAAAAAAAAAAAAAGGTTAGGTTAGGTTGCGAGCCAGGGAGGAGATGTTGGAGACTCTAAACGGGGATCCGTGGGGGCGTCCTTATCGCTCGGTCCGAGGTAAACTCGGACCATGGGCGCCCCCGCTTACGGAGAGTCTCCAACCCGAGCTGTTGGAGGACGTTGTGACAGCCCTCTTCCCGGCACGAGCGGAGCACGCTCCGCCGCCGATGGCTCTACCCGCAGCCGCAGAGCCCGAAGAGAACGCCAGCGTCCCAGAGGTGACACAACCAGAGTTGAGGGCGGCCGTGACACGGCTCCGGGCAAAGAACACTGCCCCGGGGCCCGACGGGATTCACGGCTGCGCGTTAGTACTCGCTCTGAAGGAGCTGGAGCCCCGACTGAGAGGACTCTACTCGGCGTGCCTTGAGCAGGGCCAGTTTCCCGCTCAGTGGAAATCTGGTCGTCTGGTCCTGCTCAGGAAAGCGGGGCGCCCTGCGGACTCACCGTCCGCGTACCGGCCCATAGTGCTGCTCGACGAGGTGGGAAAGCTGTTTGAGCGAATAGTCTCAGCCCGCCTCGTCAGCCACTTGTGCGGAGAGGGGCCGGACCTGGCCGAATGCCAGTACGGCTTTCGGCAAGGGCGCTCCACTGTGACGGCGATATCCCGAGTGAGAGTCCTGGCGGAGGAAGCAGTGTCGCGGGGCGGTGTGTTGTTGGCGGTGTCCTTGGACATCTCCAACGCCTTCAACACCCTGCCCTGGAGTTGTATTCGGGAGGCACTACGATATCATCGAGTGCCTTCCTACCTCCGCCGCGTCGTCGGGGCTTATTTGGCGGAAAGGTGTGTCACCTATCTGGGACGCGATGGCAGATGCCAGCGCCCTATGTCGTGCGGTGTTCCACAGGGTTCGGTCTTGGGCCCGCTCCTGTGGAACATCGGGTACGACTGGGCGCTGAGGGGCGAGCTCCGGCCGGGAGTGCAGCTGGTGTGTTACGCTGACGACACACTGGTCACTGCCCGGGGGAGCTCGCACAGGGAGGCAGCGTTGCTGGCGACGGCTGCGGTCTCACAGGTGGTGAGCCGCATACGGCGCCTCGGCCTGGAGGTGGCCCTCAACAAGTCGGAGGCCATTGTTTTTCATGGCCCCCGGCGAGCGCCGCCGCCGGGATCGCACATTGTGGTCGGGGGGGCCCGTATCGCTGTCGAGTCCACCATGAAGTATCTGGGATTGGTGCTCGACAGCCGGTGGGATTTCGGCCCCCACTTCCGGCGGCTGGCGCCCAAGTTGTTGGGCGCGGCGGGGGCGCTGTCAACGCTGCTTCCCAATCTGGGGGACCCGAGCACCGCCTGTAGGCGGTTGTACGTGGGGATCGTGCGATCGATGGCCCTTTACGGGGCCCCGATCTGGGCGGCTGACCTGACGGCCAGCACCATCACTGTTCTGCGGAAGCCGCAGAGGGTGATGGCCGTCAGAGTCATCAGGGGATATCGCACGATCTCCTACGAGGCGGCTTGCGCACTGGCCGGATCTCCGCCGTGGGACCTGGAGGCGAAAGTGCTCGCGTCACTGCATAGGTGGCGCGAGGGCGCGCGGGCGCGCGGCGAAAGACTGACGCAGCAACACTTGGAGCTGCGTCGGTCGCAGCTGCGCGAGGTCCTGGTGGCGGAATGGCGGGACAGGCTTTCGAGCCCTACCGCCGGCCTCATCACCATCGAGGCCATCCGGCCAGTGCTCGACCTGTGGCTCGGGAGAAGGCACGGCTCTCTGACGTTTCGTGCGACGCAGGTCCTCTCGGGGCATGGCTGCTTCGGGAGGTTCTTGTGTCGCATAGGCAGGGAGCCGGACGCTCGATGCCACCACTGCGTCGACTGTCGGGAGGACACGGCACGGCATACGCTTGCAGAGTGTGCAGCTTGGGAGGAGCCGCGCCGTGCCCTCATCTCTGTTGTAGGCGGTGACCTCTCGCTGCCGGCCGTAGTCCATGCTATGGTCGGCGGTGAGGAGTCCTGGGACGCGGTGGTCTCCTTCTGCGAGACAGTTATCGCGCAGAAGGAGGCTGCGGAAAGGGAGAGGGAGATCACAACCGCTCTCCCTGCCCGCAGCAGGCGCATCGGGCGTCGGAGGAGGGCATACGCTGCCCTCTTCCGGCCCCCCTAACTGGGTCCAGGGGCGGCGCACTTGGGGATGTCCGTCGCCCCCCACTCATCCGGACCCGAGGTGGCGGCGCGTGGTGTTCCCGTGCGCCCCTCTTTGACGTAGCGAGGGGAGTCAAACACCTCACTCCCCTCGCCGACGCGAGGTGGCCCGCAGAGGCGGGCCGGCACCAGCCGGGGATTGCGGATGTCGCATACGTTCCCGCGATCCCCGGCGTAGGTGGAAGATGGAACACCGGGGTGGTTTTAGTCAGTAAGAGTCTGACAGACCCCTCCACCCGCCCCAGGGTGGAGGATTTCCATGAGGATTTCCCCCCGAGATAAAAAAAAAAAAAAAAAGGTTAGGTTAGGTTAGGTGGCGCGAGGGCGCGCGGGCGCGCGGCGAGCGACTGACGCAGCGACACCTGGAGTTGCGTCGGTCGCAGCTGCGCGAGGTCCTGGTGGCGGAATGGCGGGACAGGCTTTCGAGCCCTACCGCCGGCCTCATCACCATCGAGGCCATCCGGCCGGTGCTCGACCTGTGGCTCGGGAGAAGGCACGGCTCTCTGACGTTTCGTGCGACGCAGGTCCTCTCGGGGCATGGCTGCTTCGGGAGGTTCCTGTGTCGCATAGGCAGGGAGCCGGACGCTCGATGCCACCACTGCGTCGACTGTCGGGAGGACACGGTGCGGCATACGCTTGCAGAGTGTGCAGCTTGGGAGGAGCCGCGCCGTGCCCTCATCTCTGTTGTAGGCGGTGACCTCTCGCTGTCGGCCGTGGTCCATGCTATGGTCGGCGGTGAGGAGTCCTGGGACGCGGTGGTCTCCTTCTGCGAGACAGTTATCGCGCAGAAGGAGGCTGCGGAAAGGGAGAGGGAGATCACAACCGCTCTCCCTGCCCGCAGCAGGCGCATCGGGCGTCGGAGGAGGGCTTACGCTGCCCTCTTCCGGCCCCCCTAACTGGGTCCAGGGGCGGCGGACTTGGGGATGTCCGTCGCCCCCCACTCATCCGGACCCGAGGTGGCGGCGCGTGGTGTTCCCGTGCGCCCCTCTTTGACGTAGCGAGGGGAGTCAAACACCTCACTCCCCTCGCCGACGCGAGGTGGCCCGCAGAGGCGGGCCGGCACCAGCCGGGGATTGCGGATGTCGCATACGTTCCCGTGATCCCCGGCGTAGGTGGGAGATGGAACACCGGGGTGGTTTTAGTCAGTAAGAGTCTGACAGACCCCTCCACCCGCCCCAGGGTGGAGGATTTCCATGAGGATTTCCCCCCGAGATCAAAAAAAAAAAAAAAAGGTTAGATTAGGTTAGGTGGCGCGAGGGCGCGCGGGCGCGCGGCGAGCGACTGACGCAGCGACACCTGGAGTTGCGTCGGTCGCAGCTGCGCGAGGTCCTGGTGGCGGAATGGCGGGACAGGCTTTCGAGCCCTACCGCCGGCCTCATCACCATCGAGGCCATCCGGCCAGTGCTCGACCTGTGGCTCGGGAGAAGGCACGGCTCTCTGACGTTTCGTGCGACGCAGGTCCTCTCGGGGCATGGCTGCTTCGGGAGGTTCTTGTGTCGCATAGGCAGGGAGCCGGACGCTCGATGCCACCACTGCGTCGACTGTCGGGAGGACACGGCGCGGCATACGCTTGCAGAGTGTGCAGCTTGGGAGGAGCCGCGCCGTGCCCTCATCTCTGTTGTAGGCGGTGACCTCTCGCTGCCGGCCGTGGTCCATGCTATGGTCGGTGGTGAGGAGTCCTGGGACGCGGTGGTCTCCTTCTGCGAGACAGTTATCGCGCAGAAGGAGGCTGCGGAAAGGGAGAGGGAGATCACAACCGCTCTCCCTGCCCGCAGCAGGCGCATCGGGCGTCGGAGGAGGGCATACGCTGCCCTCTTCCGGCCCCCCTAACTGGGTCCAGGGGCGGCGGACTTGGGGATGTCCGTCGCCCCCCACTCATCCGGACCCGAGGTGGCGGCGCGTGGTGTTCCCGTGCGCCCCTCTTTGACGTAGCGAGGGGAGTCAAACACCTCACTCCCCTCGCCGACGCGAGGTGGCCCGCAGAGGCGGGCCGGCACCAGCCGGGGATTGCGGATGTCGCATACGTTCCCGCGATCCCCGGCGCAGGTGGAAGATGGAACACCGGGGTGGTTTTAGTCAGTAAGAGTCTGACAGACCCCTCCACCCGCCCCAGGGTGGAGGATTTCCATGAGGATTTCCCCCCGAGATCAACAAAAAAAAAAAAAAAAAAAAAAAAAAAAAAAAGGTTAGGTGGCGCGAGGGCGCGCGGGCGCGCGGCGAGCGACTGACGCAGCGACACCTGGAGTTGCGTCGGTCGCAGCTGCGCGAGGTCCTGGTGGCGGAATGGCGGGACAGGCTTTCGAGCCCTACCGCCGGCCTCATCACCATCGAGGCCATCCGGCCAGTGCTCGACCTGTGGCTCGGGAGAAGGCACGGCTCTCTGACGTTTCGTGCGACGCAGGTCCTCTCGGGGCATGGCTGCTTCGGGAGGTTCTTGTGTCGCATAGGCAGGGAGCCGGACGCTCGATGCCACCACTGCGTCGACTGTCGGGAGGACACGGCGCGGCATACGCTTGCAGAGTGTGCAGCTTGGGAGGAGCCGCGCCGTGCCCTCATCTCTGTTGTAGGCGGTGACCTCTCGCTGCCGGCCGTGGTCCATGCTATGGTCGGTGGTGAGGAGTCCTGGGACGCGGTGGTCTCCTTCTGCGAGACAGTTATCGCGCAGAAGGAGGCTGCGGAAAGGGAGAGGGAGATCACAACCGCTCTCCCTGCCCGCAGCAGGCGCATCGGGCGTCGGAGGAGGGCATACGCTGCCCTCTTCCGGCCCCCCTAACTGGGTCCAGGGGCGGCGGACTTGGGGATGTCCGTCGCCCCCCACTCATCCGGACCCGAGGTGGCGGCGCGTGGTGTTCCCGTGCGCCCCTCTTTGACGTAGCGAGGGGAGTTAAACACCTCACTCCCCTCGCCGACGCGAGGTGGCCCGCAGAGGCGGGCCGGCACCAGCCGGGGATTGCGGATGTCGCATACGTTCCCGCGATCCCCGGCGTAGGTGGGAGATGGAACACCGGGGTGGTTTTAGTCAGTAAGAGTCTGACAGACCCCTCCACCCGCCCCAGGGTGGAGGATTTCCATGAGGATTTCCCCCCGAGATAAAAAAAAAAAAAAAAAAAAGGTTAGGTTAGGTTAGGTTTGCGATCGATGGCCCTTTACGGGGCCCCGATCTGGGCGGCTGACCTGACGGCCAGCACCATCACTGTTCTGCGGAGGCCGCAGAGGGTGATGGCCGTCAGAGTCATCAGGGGATATCGCACGATCTCCTACGAGGCGGCTTGCGCACTGGCCGGATCTCCGCCGTGGGACCTGGAGGCGAAAGTGCTCGCGTCACTGCACAGGTGGCGCGAGGACGCGCGGGCGCGCGGCGAGCGACTGACGCAGCGACACCTGGAGTTGCGTCGGTCGCAGCTGCGCGAGGTCCTGGTGGCGGAATGGCGGGACAGGCTTTCGAGCCCTACCGCCGGCCTCATCACCATCGAGGCCATCCGGCCAGTGCTCGACCTGTGGCTCGGGAGAAGGCACGGCTCCCTGTCGTTTCGTGCGACGCAGGTCCTCTCGGGGCATGGCTGCTTCGGGAGGTTCTTGTGTCGCATAGGCAGGGAGCCGGACGCTCGATGCCACCACTGCGTCGACTGTCGGGAGGACACGGCACGGCATACGCTTGCAGAGTGTGCAGCTTGGGAGGAGCCGCGCCGTGCCCTCATCTCTGTTGTAGGCGGTGACCTCTCGCTGCCGGCCGTAGTCCATGCTATGGTCGGCGGTGAGGAGTCCTGGGACGCGGTGGTCTCCTTCTGCGAGACAGTTATCGCGCAGAAGGAGGCTGCGGAAAGGGAGAGGGAGATCACAACCGCTCTCCCTGCCCGCAGCAGGCGCATCGGGCGTCGGAGGAGGGCATACGCTGCCCTCTTCCGGCCCCCCTAACTGGGTCCAGGGGCGGCGGACTTGGGGATGTCCGTCGCCCCCCATTCATCCGGACCCGAGGTGGCGGCGCGTGGTGTTCCCGTGCGCCCCTCTTTGACGTAGCGAGGGGAGTCAAACACCTCACTCCCCTCGCCGACGCGAGGTGGCCCGCAGAGGCGGGCCGGCACCAGCCGGGGATTGCGGATGTCGCATACGTTCCCGTGATCCCCGGCGTAGGTGGGAGATGGAACACCGGGGTGGTTTTAGTCAGTAAGAGTCTGACAGACCCCTCCACCCGCCCCAGGGTGGAGGATTTCCATGAGGATTTCCCCCCGAGATCAAAAAAAAAAAAAAAAGGTTAGATTAGGTTAGGTGGCGCGAGGGCGCGCGGGCGCGCGGCGAGCGACTGACGCAGCGACACCTGGAGTTGCGTCGGTCGCAGCTGCGCGAGGTCCTGGTGGCGGAATGGCGGGACAGGCTTTCGAGCCCTACCGCCGGCCTCATCACCATCGAGGCCATCCGGCCAGTGCTCGACCTGTGGCTCGGGAGAAGGCACGGCTCTCTGACGTTTCGTGCGACGCAGGTCCTCTCGGGGCATGGCTGCTTCGGGAGGTTCTTGTGTCGCATAGGCAGGGAGCCGGACGCTCGATGCCACCACTGCGTCGACTGTCGGGAGGACACGGCGCGGCATACGCTTGCAGAGTGTGCAGCTTGGGAGGAGCCGCGCCGTGCCCTCATCTCTGTTGTAGGCGGTGACCTCTCGCTGCCGGCCGTGGTCCATGCTATGGTCGGTGGTGAGGAGTCCTGGGACGCGGTGGTCTCCTTCTGCGAGACAGTTATCGCGCAGAAGGAGGCTGCGGAAAGGGAGAGGGAGATCACAACCGCTCTCCCTGCCCGCAGCAGGCGCATCGGGCGTCGGAGGAGGGCATACGCTGCCCTCTTCCGGCCCCCCTAACTGGGTCCAGGGGCGGCGGACTTGGGGATGTCCGTCGCCCCCCACTCATCCGGACCCGAGGTGGCGGCGCGTGGTGTTCCCGTGCGCCCCTCTTTGACGTAGCGAGGGGAGTCAAACACCTCACTCCCCTCGCCGACGCGAGGTGGCCCGCAGAGGCGGGCCGGCACCAGCCGGGGATTGCGGATGTCGCATACGTTCCCGCGATCCCCGGCGCAGGTGGAAGATGGAACACCGGGGTGGTTTTAGTCAGTAAGAGTCTGACAGACCCCTCCACCCGCCCCAGGGTGGAGGATTTCCATGAGGATTTCCCCCCGAGATCAACAAAAAAAAAAAAAAAAAAAAAAAAAAAAAAAGGTTAGGTGGCGCGAGGGCGCGCGGGCGCGCGGCGAGCGACTGACGCAGCGACACCTGGAGTTGCGTCGGTCGCAGCTGCGCGAGGTCCTGGTGGCGGAATGGCGGGACAGGCTTTCGAGCCCTACCGCCGGCCTCATCACCATCGAGGCCATCCGGCCAGTGCTCGACCTGTGGCTCGGGAGAAGGCACGGCTCTCTGACGTTTCGTGCGACGCAGGTCCTCTCGGGGCATGGCTGCTTCGGGAGGTTCTTGTGTCGCATAGGCAGGGAGCCGGACGCTCGATGCCACCACTGCGTCGACTGTCGGGAGGACACGGCGCGGCATACGCTTGCAGAGTGTGCAGCTTGGGAGGAGCCGCGCCGTGCCCTCATCTCTGTTGTAGGCGGTGACCTCTCGCTGCCGGCCGTGGTCCATGCTATGGTCGGTGGTGAGGAGTCCTGGGACGCGGTGGTCTCCTTCTGCGAGACAGTTATCGCGCAGAAGGAGGCTGCGGAAAGGGAGAGGGAGATCACAACCGCTCTCCCTGCCCGCAGCAGGCGCATCGGGCGTCGGAGGAGGGCATACGCTGCCCTCTTCCGGCCCCCCTAACTGGGTCCAGGGGCGGCGGACTTGGGGATGTCCGTCGCCCCCCACTCATCCGGACCCGAGGTGGCGGCGCGTGGTGTTCCCGTGCGCCCCTCTTTGACGTAGCGAGGGGAGTTAAACACCTCACTCCCCTCGCCGACGCGAGGTGGCCCGCAGAGGCGGGCCGGCACCAGCCGGGGATTGCGGATGTCGCATACGTTCCCGCGATCCCCGGCGTAGGTGGGAGATGGAACACCGGGGTGGTTTTAGTCAGTAAGAGTCTGACAGACCCCTCCACCCGCCCCAGGGTGGAGGATTTCCATGAGGATTTCCCCCCGAGATCAAAAAAAAAAAAAAAAAAAGGTTAGGTTAGGTTAGGTTTGCGATCGATGGCCCTTTACGGGGCCCCGATCTGGGCGGCTGACCTGACGGCCAGCACCATCACTGTTCTGCGGAGGCCGCAGAGGGTGATGGCCGTCAGAGTCATCAGGGGATATCGCACGATCTCCTACGAGGCGGCTTGCGCACTGGCCGGATCTCCGCCGTGGGACCTGGAGGCGAAAGTGCTCGCGTCACTGCACAGGTGGCGCGAGGACGCGCGGGCGCGCGGCGAGCGACTGACGCAGCGACACCTGGAGTTGCGTCGGTCGCAGCTGCGCGAGGTCCTGGTGGCGGAATGGCGGGACAGGCTTTCGAGCCCTACCGCCGGCCTCATCACCATCGAGGCCATCCGGCCAGTGCTCGACCTGTGGCTCGGGAGAAGGCACGGCTCCCTGTCGTTTCGTGCGACGCAGGTCCTCTCGGGGCATGGCTGCTTCGGGAGGTTCTTGTGTCGCATAGGCAGGGAGCCGGACGCTCGATGCCACCACTGCGTCGACTGTCGGGAGGACACGGCACGGCATACGCTTGCAGAGTGTGCAGCTTGGGAGGAGCCGCGCCGTGCCCTCATCTCTGTTGTAGGCGGTGACCTCTCGCTGCCGGCCGTAGTCCATGCTATGGTCGGCGGTGAGGAGTCCTGGGACGCGGTGGTCTCCTTCTGCGAGACAGTTATCGCGCAGAAGGAGGCTGCGGAAAGGGAGAGGGAGATCACAACCGCTCTCCCTGCCCGCAGCAGGCGCATCGGGCGTCGGAGGAGGGCATACGCTGCCCTCTTCCGGCCCCCCTAACTGGGTCCAGGGGCGGCGGACTTGGGGATGTCCGTCGCCCCCCATTCATCCGGACCCGAGGTGGCGGCGCGTGGTGTTCCCGTGCGCCCCTCTTTGACGTAGCGTGGGGAGTCAAACACCTCACTCCCCTCGCCGACGCGAGGTGGCCCGCAGTGGCGGGCCGGCACCAGCCGGGGATTGCGGAAGTCGCATACGTTCCCGCGATCCCCGGCGTAGGTGGAAGATGGAACACCGGGGTGGTTTTAGTCAGTAAGAGTCTGACAGACCCCTCCACCCGCCCCAGGGTGGAGGATTTCCATGAGGATTTCCCCCCGAGATCAAAAAAAAAAAAAAAGGTTAGGTTAGGTTAGGTTAGGTTTTCCGGCGGCTGGCGCCCAAGTTGTTGGGCGCGGCGGGGGCGCTGTCAACGCTGCTTCCCAATCTGGGGGACCCGAGCACCGCCTGTAGGCGGTTGTACGTGGGGATCGTGCGATCGATGGCCCTATATGGGGCCCCGATCTGGGCGGCTGACCTGACGGCCAGCACCATCACTGTTCTGCGGAGGCCGCAGAGGGTGATGGCCGTCAGAGTCATCAGGGGATATCGCACGATCTCCTACGAGGCGGCTTGCGCACTGGCCGGATCTCCGCCGTGGGACCTGGAGGCGAAAGTGCTCGCGTCACTACATAAGTGGCGCGAGGGCGCGCGGGCGCGCGGCGAAAGACTGACGCAGCAACACTTGGAGCTGCGTCGGTCGCAGCTGCGCGAGGTCCTGGTGGCGGAATGGCGGGACAGGCTTTCGAGCCCTACCGCCGGCCTCATCACCATCGAGGCCATCCGGCCAGTGCTCGACCTCTGGCTCGGGAGAAGGCACGGCTCCCTGTCGTTCCGTGCGACGCAGGTCCTCTCGGGGCATGGCTGCTTCGGGAGGTTCTTGTGTCGCATAGGCAGGGAGCCGGACGCTCGATGCCACCACTGCGTCGACTGTCGGGAGGACACGGCACGGCATACGCTTGCAGAGTGTGCAGCTTGGGAGGAGCCGCGCCGTGCCCTCATCTCTGTTGTAGGCGGTGACCTCTCGCTGCCGGCCGTAGTCCATGCTATGGTCGGCGGTGAGGAGTCCTGGGACGCGGTGGTCTCCTTCTGCGAGACAGTTATCGCGCAGAAGGAGGCTGCGGAAAGGGAGAGGGAGATCACAACCGCTCTCCCTGCCCGCAGCAGGCGCATCGGGCGTCGGAGGAGGGCATACGCTGCCCTCTTCCGGCCCCCCTAACTGGGTCCAGGGGCGACGGACTTGGGGATGTCCGTCGCCCCCCATTCATCCGGACCCGAGGTGGCGGCGCGTGGTGTTCCCGTGCGCCCCTCTTTGATGTAGCGAGGGGAGTCAAACACCTCACTCCCCTCGCCGACGCGAGGTGGCCCGCAGAGGCGGGCCGGCACCAGCCGGGGATTGCGGATGTCGCATACGTTCCCGCGATCCCCGGCGCAGGTGGAAGATGGAACACCGGGGTGGTTTTAGTCAGTAAGAGTCTGACAGACCCCTCCACCCGCCCCAGGGTGGAGGATTTCCATGAGGATTTCCCCCCGAGATCAAAAAAAAAAAAAAAAAAAAAAAGGTTTGGGGTGTGTGCAGAAAACCTCCTCGTGTGCCTGACGGCTGCTGGTTCCTTACGAATGCGTTCGGGGGAAAGAGCAGTTGTCGGGCCGGTGCACCCTGGGCACGGCCAATAGTCTCTCCATGTCGGAGGGGCTATTGTCTGTGGCGAATTTCTGCGGGGGAGGGGGAGCATGTTGCTCCACGACGGTTCCTCCACGTGTCCCTCTGATTCGCAGAGGGCACTGTGAAGGAACGTCTGAGTTGGGGTCGCTCCTGTCCGATCGACAGTCGTCGATTGGCGAAGGATGCGACCAATGCCGCTGCGGTGCAGGCGCACCAAAGCGGCAGTTCCTCTCTCTTCACGGAGCAATCCTGAAGAGAGAGTTCCTGGCGGGTCCGCTGAGTCGGGTTGTCCGGACAGCGGACGGAGGCATGTCTAATGCCGCCGTCGGGGGCTCGGCTTAACCGCCCGGCCCAGAGGAAGGATACCTCTAAGATAAAAAACCCCCAATCCTAAGCTCTGAAGCGCGGTGAGAGGATGCATGGCTGGAGGGAGTCCAGTCGTTAGCGCTTCCCCTGCAGAGCACCTGCCGCACTCTGCAGTATATAGGCTTACCGGGTATCTAGGCTCTGCCCGGTGGACATGTAGTACCTATATCTACTCGTGGGAACTTAATGGATACCCTTATTAATAAAAAACCAAAAGATGTCGCGCCAGTAATGGCGGAGATGGACGAGTCGTCTGCCGGAAGCGGCAGCGACTTGCAAGGAGGCTCGCGCGCTCCCTCAAAATTTTGGGGGAAGCGGTCGCGCGGGGAGGGATTGAATCCCTCCTCAAGTGAAGAGGAGCTGTCGGCAGCCAAGGTGCCGACATCTCGAAGAGGTGGTCGCGCAGTGGTGCCACAGCGCGACCAAAGGGGTCGGTTCTTGCGGCCCGCTACGCCGATTCCGGCAACAGCGGTCCGCATGGATCGGCCCGAAGAAGAAGAGATGGAGAGCGACGACCTCCTCAGTGGTGATTCCGCTGCGTCCCCGCTGTTGCTGGAGAGCAACAAGGCGGAAGCCAATGCTGCAAAGCGGGCGCAACGGAAAGCAGTCGCGGCTGACGAGGTCGGCGAGCTGGCTCGGCAGGCCCGTGAGCGTCGGGCCGCTCAGGCGGCCTCCGGAGCGGGCTTAACGGCGGCGGCGCTCAGTCGCCAAGTTTTGGACGGCGTGGACGTGGTCCTAAAGGTTGCCACTAAATCTGGCAGCTTGAAGGGCACGTTCACCCGTGCCCTGAAAGAGGCGGCTGAGGGCATCAAGGAGGCGGCTGGGGTCCTCCTTGATCGCACAAGCTCTGAGGAGACGGCGAAGCTGTGGGAGGAGAACGGCCGTCTTCGAGCAGAGCTGGAGGACCTTAAAAGAGAGGTCGCCGCACAGAGGGCAGTCCGGCAGCGTGCAGTTCCTGCAGCTGCTGGATCGCCAGTAGTTGCGGCCCCGTCGTCGACTCCTGCCCCTGCACTGTCGCCCGATGCGGAGATTGAAAAGATCGTCCGCATCTGCATGCAGCAGTGCGGGGGCATGATGAATGCCCGTTTGGAGGCCTTAGAGTGCAGGCTCCTCCCGGCCCAGAACCTCCGGCCGCCGCTTGCGGCGGATAGACGGAGGATGGAGGAAGCCGCAAGGCCAGGGCCGTCAACCATGACGGCCAAAGCTGGTAAGGGGGGCAAAAAGCCCGCGGAGGGGCCCAAGAAGCCCGCGGAGGGTGCGTCAGCACCCCCTCCCAGCTTGACTGCGACCCCGGCGACCGCATCCCAACCCACGGAGGCTTGGACGACGGTCGTCAAAAAGGGTCGCAAAAAGAAGGCGGCGCCGCCGGCTCAGCCCAAGCCTGCGCCCAAAAGGAAGAGAAGGTCCCGAAAGGGTAAGGCCCCACGCTCTGCGGCAGTGGTAATCACACTGCAACCCGCAGCCATTGAGAGGGGCCTTACTTACAAGGAGGTCCTCGCGCAGGCGAAGGCCAAGGTCGCGTTCCCCGATCTTGGCACACCGACCGGCTTCAGGATGAAGTCGGCGGTTACGGGGGCGCGACTCTTCGAGGTCTCGGGACCCTCGGGTGGCGAAAAGGCGGACATCTTGGCCGCCAAATTGAGGGAGGTCCTCAAAGAAGAGGACGTCCGAGTGTCCAGGCCAGTGAAGACCGCCGATTTGCGCGTCGAGGGCCTGGACGACTCGACGACCCCGGAGGAGGTCGTGGCGGCCGTCGCTCGAAGCGGTGGATGTCCGCCGGGCGACGTGCGGGCGGGCGAGATCCGCGCCGACGCTGCCGGGCTCGGCGCCATTACGGTGAAGTGCCCGGTAGCGGCGGCAAACAAGATAGCCGTCAGCGGACGGCTATTGGTGGGATGGGTTGCAGCACGAGTGAAGCTGCTGCAACCCAGGGCTATGCGGTGCTACCGCTGCCTTGACGTTGGGCACGTCAGGGCACGGTGCGCCGCCGCAACTGACCGCAGCGAGCAGTGCTATCGCTGCGGTAAGCCCGGCCACAAGGCGGCAGCGTGCTCCGCGACGCCAAACTGCAGCCTCTGTACGGATGCAGGGAGGCCCGCGGGGCACGTTGTCGGCAGAAAGGCCTGCCCGCCCGCCCCAAAGAAGGGCAGTAAGAAGGGGACAACCAAGGCTGTCGGGGGCTCTTTACACCCCCCTCAGCCTGGTTGCTCTTCGGCCGACTCCCGGCCTAAGAATGGTGCCGAGGGAATGGATTGTGCGTAATGGCACAATTCCATTTCCTCCAGGGCAATATCAACCACTCTGCCAGGGCTCAGGATCTCTTACTCCAGAGCATGGCAGAGTGGTCGATCCATGTGGCTGTGGTCGCCGAGCCGTATTACGTCCCCCCCCGAGATGATTGGGTGGGTGACCTGGACGGCTCGGTGGCCATCATCGGCGGGGCTCTTGTCGACCCGTCCCGAGGTCACGGCTGGGTGGCCGCCCTCGCGGACGGCGTTGGCATTGTTGGGGCGTATTTCTCGCCCAACAAGAGCCTCGCCGACTTCGAGAGCTTCCTTGTCGAGTTGGGTGCCGTCGTGAACCGGTACCACCCTCGCCCGGTGCTGCTGCTCGGGGATCTCAACGCCAAGTCTGCGGCGTGGGGATCCCCGGTCACCGATGTCAAGGGCGAGGCGTTGGAGGAGTGGTCGGTCACGACCGGCTTGACCGTCCTGAATCGGGGCTCGGTCTACACGTGCGTGCGACAGCGGGGTGGTTCTATAGTGGACGTTTCGTTCGCTAGCCCCGCTGTCGCAAGCCGTGTCCGCGATTGGCGTGTCGCCGTGGAGGTGGAGACGTTGTCGGATCACAGATATATCCGTTTCAACGTCTCCCCCCAGACCGCGGGCGGCCGCAATCCAACGGCCCCGCGAACGGACGGTCCGCGTTGGGCGCGAAAGCGCCTCGACAGGGAGCTACTCGAGGAGGCTGCTATTGTGCAGGCCTGGATCCGGGAGTCGGCAACGACCGGACCCGTCGACGTCGAAGAGGAGGCGCAGTGGTTCCACGGGGCGATGACGCAAATTTGCGATGCGTCAATGCCCCGGGTTCGCACACACCCCAGAAGGCGCCAGGTGTACTGGTGGTCCGCTGAGATCGCGCAGTTGCGCGACTCGTGCGTGGAGGTCAGGCGCCAGTACACCCGATACCGGAGAAGACGTCGTCGGGTCCCTGACGAAGAAGCCGCGCGGTATGAGGTGTACCGCGCGGCTAAGAAGGCTCTGTGGCTGGCCATCGGCGAGGCGAAGACGCGAGCCAGGGAGGAGATGTTGGAGACCCTAAACGGGGATCCGTGGGGGCGTCCTTATCGCTCGGTCCGAGGTAAACTCGGACCATGGGCGCCCCCGCTTACGGAGAGTCTCCAACCCGAGCTGCTAGAGGACGTGGTAGCAGCCCTCTTCCCGGCACGAGCGGAGCACGCTCCGCCGCCGATGGCTCTGCCCACAGCCGCAGAGCCCGAAGAGGACGCCAGCGTCCCAGAGGTGACACAACCAGAGTTGAGGGCGGCCGTGACACGGCTCCGGGCAAAGAACACTGCCCCGGGGCCCGACGGGATTCACGGCTGCGCGTTAGCACTCGCTCTGAAGGAGCTGGAGCCCCGACTGAGAGGACTCTACTCGGCGTGCCTTGAGCAGGGCCAGTTTCCCGCTCAGTGGAAATCTGGTCGTCTGGTCCTGCTCAGGAAAGCGGGGCGCCCTGCGGACTCACCGTCCGCGTACCGGCCCATAGTGCTGCTCGACGAGGTGGGAAAACTGTTTGAGCGAATAGTCTCAGCCCGCCTCGTCAGCCACTTGTGCGGAGAGGGGCCGGACCTGGCCGAATGCCAGTACGGCTTTCGGCAAGGGCGCTCCACTGTGACGGCGATATCCCGAGTGAGAGTCCTGGCGGAGGAAGCAGTGTCGCGGGGCGGTGTGTTGTTGGCGGTGTCCTTGGACATCTCCAACGCCTTCAACACCCTGCCCTGGAGTTGTATTCGGGAGGCACTACGATATCATCGAGTGCCTTCCTACCTCCGCCGCGTCGTCGGGGCTTATTTGGCGGAAAGGTGTGTCACCTATCTGGGACGCGATGGCAGATACCAGCGCCCCATGTCGTGCGGTGTTCCGCAGGGTTCGGTCTTGGGCCCGCTCCTGTGGAACATCGGGTACGACTGGGTGCTGAGGGGCGAGCTCCGGCCGGGAGTGCAGCTGGTGTGTTACGCTGACGACACACTGGTCACTGCCCGGGGGAGCTCGCACAGGGAGGCAGCGTTGCTGGCGACGGCTGCGGTCTCACAGGTGGTGAGCCGCATACGGCGCCTCGGCCTGGAGGTGGCCCTCAACAAGTCGGAGGCCATTGTTTTTCATGGCCCCCGGCGAGCGCCGCCGCCGGGATCGCACATCGTGGTCGGGGGGGCCCGTATCGCTGTCGAGTCCACCATGAAGTACCTGGGATTGGTGCTCGACAGCCGGTGGGATTTCGGCCCCCACTTCCGGCGGCTGGCGCCCAAGTTGTTGGGCGCGGCGGGGGCGCTGTCAACGCTGCTTCCCAATCTGGGGGACCCGAGCACCGCCTGTAGGCGGTTGTACGTGGGGATCGTGCGATCGATGGCCCTTTATGGGGCCCCGATCTGGGCGGCTGACCTGACGGCCAGCACCATCACTGTTCTGCGGAAGCCGCAGAGGGTGATGGCCGTCAGAGTCATCAGGGGATATCGCACGATCTCCTACGAGGCGGCTTGCGCACTGGCCGGATCTCCGCCGTGGGACCTGGAGGCGAAAGTGCTCGCGTCACTGCACCGGTGGCGCGAGGACGCGCGGGCGCGCGGCGAGCGACTGACGCAACGACATTTGGAGCTGCGTCGGTCGCAACTGCGCGAGGTCCTGGTGGCGGAATGGCGGGACAGGCTTTCGAGCCCTTCCGCCGGCCTCATCACCATCGAGGCCATCCGGCCGGTGCTCGACCTGTGGCTCGGGAGAAGGCACGGCTCTCTGACGTTTCGTGCGACGCAGGTCCTCTCGGGGCATGGCTGCTTCGGGAGGTTCCTGTGTCGCATAGGCAGGGAGCCGGACGCTCGATGCCACCACTGCGTCGACTGTCGGGAGGACACGGTGCGGCATACGCTTGCAGAGTGTGCAGCTTGGGAGGAGCCGCGCCGTGCCCTCATCTCTGTTGTAGGCGGTGACCTCTCGCTGCCGGCCGTGGTCCATGCTATGGTCGGTGGTGAGGAGTCCTGGGACGCGGTGGTCTCCTTCTGCGAGACAGTTATCGCGCAGAAGGAGGCTGCGGAAAGGGAGAGGGAGATCACAACCGCTCTCCCTGCCCGCAGCAGGCGCATCGGGCGTCGGAGGAGGGCATACGCTGCCCTCTTCCGGCCCCCCTAACTGGGTCCAGGGGCGGCGGACTTGGGGATGTCCGTCGCCCCCCACTCATCCGGACCCGAGGTGGCGGCGCGTGGTGTTCCCGTGCGCCCCTCTTTGACGTAGCGAGGGGAGTTAAACACCTCACTCCCCTCGCCGACGCGAGGTGGCCCGCAGAGGCGGGCCGGCACCAGCCGGGGATTGCGGATGTCGCATACGTTCCCGCGATCCCCGGCGTAGGTGGGAGATGGAACACCGGGGTGGTTTTAGTCAGTAAGAGTCTGACAGACCCCTCCACCCGCCCCAGGGTGGAGGATTTCCATGAGGATTTCCCCCCGAGATCAAAAAAAAAAAAAAAAAAAAAAAAAAAAAAAAAAAAAAAAAAAAAAAAAAAAAAAAAAAAAAAAAGGTTAGGTTAGGTTAGGTTAGGTTAGGTTGGGGTTAGGAGCCGCGCCGTGCCCTCATCTCTGTTGTAGGCGGTGACCTCTCGCTGCCGGCCGTAGTCCATGCTATGGTCGGCGGTGAGGAGTCCTGGGACGCGGTGGTCTCCTTCTGCGAGACAGTTATCGCGCAGAAGGAGGCTGCGGAAAGGGAGAGGGAGATCACAACCGCTCTCCCGGCCCGCAGCAGGCGCATCGGGCGTCGGAGGAGGGCATACGCTGCCCTCTTCCGGCCCCCCTAACTGGGTCCAGGGGCGGCGGACTTGGGGCTGTCCGTCGCCCCCCATTCATCCGGACCCGAGGTGGCGGCGCGTGGTGTTCCCGTGCGCCCCTCTTTGACGTAGCGAGGGGAGTCAAACACCTCACTCCCCTCGCCGACGCGAGGTGGCCCGCAGAGGCGGGCCGGCACCAGCCGGGGATTGCGGAAGTCGCATACGTTCCCGCGATCCCCGGCGTAGGTGGGAGATGGAACACCGGGGTGGTTTTAGTCAGTAAGAGTCTGACAGACCCCTCCACCCGCCCCAGGGTGGAGGATTTCCATGAGGATTTCCCCCCGAGCTCAAAAAAAAAAAAAAAAAGGTTAGGTTGGGGTTCACCCGTGCCCTAAAGGAGGCGGCTGAGGGAATCAGGGAGGCGGTTGGGGTCCTCCTTGACCGAACTAGCTCTGAGGAGACGGCGAAGCTGTGGGAGGAGAACGGCCGTCTCCGAGCAGAGATGGAGGACCTCAAAAGGGAGGTCGCCGCACAGAGGGGGTCTGCCCCTCAACAGAAGCGTGCGGCTCCCGCAGCTGCCGGCTCTCGGGCAGTTGCGTCTCCGCCGTCAGCCTCTGCCCCTGCACTGTCGCCCGATGCGGACGTCGAAAGGATCGTCCGCATTTGCATGCAGCAGTGCGGGGGCATGATGAATGCCCGCCTGGAGGCCTTAGAGTCGAGGCTCCTCCCGGCCCAGATCCTCCGGCCACCGCTAGCAGCGGATAGACGGAGGATGGAGGAGACCGCAAGGCCAGGGCCGTCGACCGTGACGGCCAATGCTGGAAAGGGGGGCAAAAAGCCCGCGGAGGGGCCCAAGAAGCCCGCGGAGGGTGCGTCAGCACCCCCCTCCGGCTCGACTACGACCCCGGCGACCGCATCCCAGCCCACGGAGGCTTGGACGACGGTCGTCAAACGGGGTCGTAAGAAGAAGGTGGCGCCGCCGGCTCAGCCCAAGCCCGCGCCCAAAAGAAAGAGGAGGTCCCGGAAGGGTAAGGCCCCACGCTCTGCGGCTGTGGTTATCACACTGCAGCCCGCAGCTATTGAGAGGGGCCTTACATATAAGGAGGTCCTCGAACAGGCGAAGGCCAAGGTCGCATTTCCCGACCTCGGCACACCGACCGGCTTCAGGATGAAGTCGGCGGTTACGGGGGCGCGTCTGTTCGAGGTGTCGGGACCCTCGGGCATCGAGAAGGCGGACATCCTGGCCGCCAAACTTAGGGAAGTCCTCAGGGAAGAGGACGTCCGAGTGTCCAGGCCCGTGAAGACCGCTGATTTGCGCGTCGATGGCCTGGACGACTCGACGACCCCGGAGGAGGTCGTGGCGGCCGTCGCCCGAATCGGTGGATGTCCGCCGGGCGACGTACCACCCTCGCCCGGTGCTGCTGCTCGGGGATCTCAACGCCAAGTCTGCGGCGTGGGGATCCCCGGTCACCGATGTCAAGGGCGAGGCGTTGGAGGAGTGGTCGGTCACGACCGGCTTGACCGTCCTGAATCGGGGCTCGGTCTACACGTGCGTGCGACAGCGGGGTGGTTCTATAGTGGACGTTTCGTTCGCTAGCCCCTCTGTCGCAAGCCGTGTCCGCGATTGGCGTGTCGCCGTGGAGGTGGAGACGTTGTCGGATCACAGATACATCCGTTTCAACGTCTCCCCCCAGACCGCGGGCGGCCGCAATCCAACAGCCCCGCGAACGGACGGTCCGCGTTGGGCGCGAAAGCGCCTCGACAGGGAGCTACTCGAGGAGGCCGCTATTGTGCAGGCCTGGATCCGGGAGTCGGCAACGACCGGACCCGTCGACGTCGAAGAGGAGGCGCAGTGGTTCCACGGGGCGATGACGCAAATTTGCGATGCGTCAATGCCCCGGGTTCGCACACAACCCAGAAGGCGCCAGGTGTACTGGTGGTCCGCCGAGATCGCGCAGTTGCGCGACTCGTGCGTGGAGGTCAGGCGCCAGTACACCCGATACCGGAGAAGACGTTGTCGGGTCCCTGACGAAGAAGCCGCGCGGTATGAGGTGTACCGCGCGGCTAAGAAGGCTCTGTGGCTGGCCATCGGCGAGGCGAAGACGCGAGCCAGGGAGGAGATGTTGGAGACTCTAAACGGGGATCCGTGGGGGCGTCCTTATCGCTCGGTCCGAGGTAAACTCGGACCATGGGCGCCCCCGCTTACGGAGAGTCTCCAACCCGAGCTGCTGGAGGACGTGGTAGCAGCCCTCTTCCCGGCACGAGCGGAGCACGCTCCGCCGCCGATGGCTCTGCCCACAGCCGCAGAGCCCGAAGAGGACGCCAGCGTCCCAGAGGTGACACAACCAGAGTTGAGGGCGGCCGTGACACGGCTCCGGGCAAAGAACACTGCCCCGGGGCCCGACGGGATTCACGGCTGCGCGTTAGTACTCGCTCTGAAGGAGCTGGAGCCCCGACTGAGAGGACTCTACTCGGCGTGCCTTGAGCAGGGCCAGTTTCCCGCTCAGTGGAAATCTGGTCGTCTGGTCCTGCTCAGGAAAGCGGGGCGCCCTGCGGACTCGCCGTCCGCGTACCGGCCCATAGTGCTGCTCGACGAGGTGGGAAAGCTGTTTGAGCGGATAGTCTCAGCCCGCCTCGTCAGCCACTTGTGCGGAGAGGGGCCGGACCTGGCCGAATGCCAGTACGGCTTTCGGCAAGGGCGCTCCACTGTGACGGCGATATCCCGAGTGAGAGTCCTGGCGGAGGAAGCGGTGTCGCGGGGCGGTGTGTTGTTGGCGGTGTCCTTGGACATCTCCAACGCCTTCAACACCCTGCCCTGGAGTTGTATTCGGGAGGCACTACGATATCATCGAGTGCCTTCCTACCTCCGCCGCGTCGTCGGGGCTTATTTGGCGGAAAGGTGTGTCACCTATCTGGGACGCGATGGCAGATGCCAGCGCCCTATGTCGTGCGGTGTTCCACAGGGTTCGGTCTTGGGCCCGCTCCTGTGGAACATCGGGTACGACTGGGCGCTGAGGGGCGAGCTCCGTCCGGGAGTGCAGCTGGTGTGTTACGCTGACGACACACTGGTCACTGCCCGGGGGAGCTCGCACAGGGAGGCAGCGTTGCTGGCGACGGCTGCGGTCTCACAGGTGGTGAGCCGCATACGGCGCCTCGGCCTGGAGGTGGCCCTCAACAAGTCGGAGGCCATTGTTTTTCATGGCCCCCGGCGAGCGCCGCCGCCGGGATCGCACATTGTGGTCGGGGGGGCCCGTATCGCTGTCGAGTCCACCATGAAGTATCTGGGATTGGTGCTCGACAGCCGGTGGGATTTCGGCCCCCACTTCCGGCGGCTGGCGCCCAAGTTGTTGGGCGCGGCGGGGGCGCTGTCAACGCTGCTTCCCAATCTGGGGGACCCGAGCACCGCCTGTAGGCGGTTGTACGTGGGGATCGTGCGATCGATGGCCCTATATGGGGCCCCGATCTGGGCGGCTGACCTGACGGCCAGCACCATCACTGTTCTGCGGAGGCCGCAGAGGGTGATGGCCGTCAGAGTCATCAGGGGATATCGCACGATCTCCTACGAGGCGGCTTGCGCACTGGCCGGATCTCCGCCGTGGGACCTGGAGGCGAAAGTGCTCGCGTCACTGCATAGGTGGCGCGAGGGCGCGCGGGCGCGCGGCGAAAGACTGACGCAGCAACACTTGGAGCTGCGTCGGTCGCAGCTGTGCGAGGTCCTGGTGGCGGAATGGCGGGACAGGCTTTCGAGCCCTACCGCCGGCCTCATCACCATCGAGGCCATCCGGCCAGTGCTCGACCTGTGGCTCGGGAGAAGGCACGGCTCTCTGACGTTTCGTGCGACGCAGGTCCTCTCGGGGCATGGCTGCTTCGGGAGGTTCTTGTGTCGCATAGGCAGGGAGCCGGACGCTCGATGCCACCACTGCGTCGACTGTCGGGAGGACACGGTGCGGCATACGCTTGCAGAGTGTGCAGCTTGGGAGGAGCCGCGCCGTGCCCTCATCTCTGTTGTAGGCGGTGACCTCTCGCTGCCGGCCGTGGTCCATGCTATGGTCGGCGGTGAGGAGTCCTGGGACGCGGTGGTCTCCTTCTGCGAGACAGTCATCGCGCAGAAGGAGGCTGCGGAAAGGGAGAGGGAGATCACAACCGCTCTCCCTGCCCGCAGCAGGCGCATCGGGCGTCGGAGGAGGGCATACGCTGCCCTCTTCCGGCCCCCCTAACTGGGTCCAGGGGCGGCGGACTTGGGGATGTCCGTCGCCCCCCACTCATCCGGACCCGAGGTGGCGGCGCGTGGTGTTCCCGTGCGCCCCTCTTTGACGTAGCGAGGGGAGTTAAACACCTCACTCCCCTCGCCGACGCGAGGTGGCCCGCAGAGGCGGGCCGGCACCAGCCGGGGATTGCGGATGTCGCATACGTTCCCGCGATCCCCGGCGTAGGTGGGAGATGGAACACCGGGGTGGTTTTAGTCAGTAAGAGTCTGACAGACCCCTCCACCCGCCCCAGGGTGGAGGATTTCCATGAGGATTTCCCCCCGAGATCAAAAAAAAAAAAAAAAAAAAAAAGGTTAGGTTGGGGTGCGTGCAGAAAACCTCCTCGTGTGCCTGACGGCTGCTGGTTCCTTACGAATCCGTTCGGGGGAAAGAGCAGCTGTCGGGCCGGTGCACCCTGGGCACGGCCAATAGTCTCTCCATGTCGGAGGGGCTATTGTCTGTGGCGGATTTCTGCGGGGGAGGGGGAGCGTTTTGCTCCACGACGGTTCCTCCACGTGTCCCTCTGATTATCAGAGGGCACTGTGGAGGAACGTCTGAGTTGGGGTCGCTCCTGTCCGATCGACAGTCGTCGATTGGCGAAGGATGCGACCAATGCCGCTGCGGTGCAGGCGCACCAAAGCGGCAGTTGCTCTCTCTTCACGGAGCAATCCTGAAGAGAGAGTTCCCGGCGGGTCCGCTGAGTCGGGTTGTCCGGACAGCGGACGGAGGCATGTTTAATGCCGCCGTCGGGGGCTCGGCTTAACCGCCCGGCCCAGAGGAAGGATACCTCTAAGATAAAAAACCCCCAATCCTAAGCTCTGAAGCGCGGTGAGAGGATGCATGGCTGGAGGGAGTCCAGTCGTTAGCGCTTCCCCTGCAGAGCACCTGCCGCACTCTGCAGTATATAGGCTTACCGGGTATCTAGGCTCTGCCCGGTGGACATGTAGTACCTATATCTACTCGTGGGATTTTCATGGATACCCTTAAAACAAAACCGAAAAAGGACGGGCCAGTTATGGCGGAGATTGATGAGTCGTCTGCCGGAAGCGGCAGCGACTTGCAAGGAGGCTCGCGCGCTCCCTCAAAATTCTGGGGGAAGCGTTCGCGTGGGGAGGGTTTAAACCCCTCCTCAAGTGAGGAGGAGTTGTCGGCAGCCAAGGTGCCGACATCTCGAAGAGGTGGTCGCGCAGTGGTGCCACAGCGCGACCAAAGGGGTCGGTTCTTGCGGCCCGCTACGCCGATTCCGGCAGCAGCGGTCCGCATGGATCGGCCCGAAGAAGAGATGGAGAGCGACGACCTCCTCAGTGGTGATTCCGCTGCGTCCCCGCTGTTGCTGGAGAGCAACAAGGCGGAAGCCAATGCTGCAAAGCGGGCGCAACGAAAAGCAGTCGCGGCTGACGAGGTCGGCGAGCTGGCTCGGCAGGCCCGTGAGCGGCGGGCCGCTCAGGCGGCCTCCGGAGCGGGCTTAACGGCGGCGGCGCTCAGTCGCCAAGTTTTGGACGGCGTGGACGTGGTCCTAAAGGTTGCCACTAAATCTGGCAGCTTGAAGGGCACGTTCACCCGTGCCCTGAAGGAGGCGGCTGAGGGTATCAAGGAGGCGGCTGAGGTCCTCCTTGATCGTACCAGCTCTGAGGAGACGGCGAAGCTGTGGGAGGAGAACGGCCGTCTCCGAGCAGAGTTGGAGGACCTCAAAAGGGAGGTCGCCGCACAGAGGGCAGTGCGGCAGCGTGCAGCTCCTGCAGCTACCAGTCCTCCGGGAGTTGCGGCCCCGTCGTCGGCTCCTGCCCCTGCACTGTCGCCTGCTGCGGCGGAGATCGAGAAGATCGTCCGCATCTGCATGCAGCAGTGTGGGGGCATGATGAATGCCCGCCTGGAGGCCTTGGAGTCAAGGCTCCTCCCGGCACAGAACCTCCGGCCGCCGCTAGCGGCGGACAAACGGAGGAAGGAGGAGGCCGCCAGGCCTGGGCCGTCAACTGTGGCGGCAAACGCTGGAAAGGGGGGCAAAAAGCCCGCGGAGGGGCCCAAGAAGCCCGCGGAGGGTGCGTCAGCACCCCCTCCCAGCTCGACCACGACCCCGGCGACCGCATCCCAGCCCACGGAGGCTTTGACGACGGTCGTCAAACGGGGTCGTAAGAAGAAGGCGGCGCCGCCGGCTCAGCCCAAGCCGGCGCCCAAAAGAAAGAGGAGGTCCCGGAAGGGTAAGGCCCCACGCTCGGCTGCTGTGGTTATCACACTGCAGCCCGCAGCTATCGAGAGGGGCCTTACCTACAAGGAGGTCCTCGAACAGGCGAAGGCCAAGGTCGCATTTCCCGACCTCGGCACACCGACCGGCTTCAGGATGAAGTCGGCGGTTACGGGGGCGCGTCTGTTCGAGGTGTCGGGACCCTCGGGCAGCGAGAAGGCGGACATCCTGGCCGCCAAACTGAGGGAGGTCCTCAAGGATGAGGACGTCCGAGTGTCCAGGCCCGTAAAGACCGCCGATTTGCGCGTCGATGGCCTGGACGACTCGACGACCCCAGAGGAGGTCGTGGCGGCCGTCGCTCGAAGCGGTGGATGTCCGCCGGGCGACGTGCGGGCGGGCGAGATCCGCGCCGACGCTGCCGGGCTCGGCGCCATTACGGTGAAGTGCCCGGTAGCGGCGGCGAACAGGATCGCCGTCAGTGGCCGGCTTTTGGTAGGGTGGGTTGCAGCACGCGTCAAGCTTCTGCAACCCAGGGCTATGCGGTGCTACCGCTGCCTCGACGTTGGGCACGTCAGGGCACGGTGCGCCGCCGCAACCGACCGCAGCGAGCAATGCTATCGCTGCGGTAAGCCCGGCCACAAGGCGGCAGCGTGCTCCGCGACGCCAAACTGCAGCCTCTGCACGGATGCAGGGAGGCCCGCGGGGCACGTCGTCGGCAGGAAGGCCTGCCCGCCCGCCGCGAAGAAGGGCAACAAGAAGGGGACAACCAAGGCTGTCGGGGGCCCTTTACACCCCCCTCAGCCTGGTTGCTCTTCGGCCGACTCCCGGCCTAAGAATGGTGCCGAGGGAATGGATTGTGCGTAATGGCACAATTCCATTTCCTCCAGGGCAATATCAACCACTCTGCCAGGGCTCAGGATCTCTTACTCCAGAGCATGGCAGAGTGGTCGATCCATGTGGCTGTGGTCGCCGAGCCGTATTACGTCCCCCCCCGAGATGATTGGGTGGGTGACCTGGACGGCTCGGTGGCCATCATCGGCGGGGCTCTTGTCGACCCGTCCCGAGGTCACGGCTGGGTGGCCGCCCTCGCGGACGGCGTTGGCATTGTTGGGGCGTATTTCTCGCCCAACAAGAGCCTCGCCGACTTCGAGAGCTTCCTTATCGAGTTGGGTGCCGTCGTGAACCGGTACCACCCTCGCCCGGTGCTGCTGCTCGGGGATCTCAACGCCAAGTCTGCGGCGTGGGGATCCCCGGTCACCGATGTCAAGGGCGAGGCGTTGGAGGAGTGGGCGGTCACGACCGGCTTGGCCGTCCTGAATCGGGGCACGGTCTACACGTGCGTGCGACAGCGGGGTGGTTCTATAGTGGACGTTTCGTTCGCTAGCCCCGCTGTCGCAAGCCGTGTCCGCGATTGGCGTGTCGCCGTGGAGGTGGAGACGTTGTCGGATCACAGATATATCCGTTTCAACGTCTCCCCCCAGACCGCGGGCGGCCGCAATCCAACGGCCCCGCGAACGGACGGTCCGCGTTGGGCGCGAAAGCGCCTCGATAGGGAGCTACTCGAGGAGGCCGCTATTGTGCAGGCCTGGATCCGGGAGTCGGCAACGACCGGACCCGTCGACGTCGAAGAGGAGGCGCAGTGGTTCCACGGGGCGATGACGCAAATTTGCGATGCGTCAATGCCCCGGGTTCGCACACAACCCAGAAGGCGCCAGGTGTACTGGTGGTCCGCCGAGATCGCGCAGTTGCGCGACTCGTGCGTGGAGGTCAGGCGCCAGTACACCCGATACCGGAGAAGACGTCGTCGGGTCCCTGACGAAGAAGCCGCGCGGTATGAGGTGTACCGCGCGGCTAAGAAGGCTCTGTGGCTGGCCATCGGCGAGGCGAAGACGCGAGCCAGGGAGGAGATGTTGGAGACTCTAAACGGGGATCCGTGGGGGCGTCCTTATCGCTCGGTCCGAGGTAAACTCGGACCATGGGCGCCCCCGCTTACGGAGAGTCTCCAACCCGAGCTGCTGGAGGACGTGGTAGCAGCCCTCTTCCCGGCACGAGCGGAGCACGCTCCGCCGCCGATGGCTCTGCCCACAGCCGCAGAGCCCGAAGAGGACGCCAGCGTCCCAGAGGTGACACAACCAGAGTTGAGGGCGGCCGTGACACGGCTCCGGGCAAAGAACACTGCCCCGGGGCCCGACGGGATTCACGGCTGCGCGTTAGTACTCGCTCTGAAGGAGCTGGAGCCCCGACTGAGAGGACTCTACTCGGCGTGCCTTGAGCAGGGCCAGTTTCCCGCTCAGTGGAAATCTGGTCGTCTGGTCCTGCTCAGGAAAGCGGGGCGCCCTGCGGACTCGCCGTCCGCGTACCGGCCCATAGTGCTGCTCGACGAGGTGGGAAAGCTGTTTGAGCGGATAGTCTCAGCCCGCCTCGTCAGCCACTTGTGCGGAGAGGGGCCGGACCTGGCCGAATGCCAGTACGGCTTTCGGCAAGGGCGCTCCACTGTGACGGCGATATCCCGAGTGAGAGTCCTGGCGGAGGAAGCGGTGTCGCGGGGCGGTGTGTTGTTGGCGGTGTCCTTGGACATCTCCAACGCCTTCAACACCCTGCCCTGGAGTTGTATTCGGGAGGCACTACGATATCATCGAGTGCCTTCCTACCTCCGCCGCGTCGTCGGGGCTTATTTGGCGGAAAGGTGTGTCACCTATCTGGGACGCGATGGCAGATGCCAGCGCCCTATGTCGTGCGGTGTTCCACAGGGTTCGGTCTTGGGCCCGCTCCTGTGGAACATCGGGTACGACTGGGCGCTGAGGGGCGAGCTCCGTCCGGGAGTGCAGCTGGTGTGTTACGCTGACGACACACTGGTCACTGCCCGGGGGAGCTCGCACAGGGAGGCAGCGTTGCTGGCGACGGCTGCGGTCTCACAGGTGGTGAGCCGCATACGGCGCCTCGGCCTGGAGGTGGCCCTCAACAAGTCGGAGGCCATTGTTTTTCATGGCCCCCGGCGAGCGCCGCCGCCGGGATCGCACATTGTGGTCGGGGGGGCCCGTATCGCTGTCGAGTCCACCATGAAGTATCTGGGATTGGTGCTCGACAGCCGGTGGGATTTCGGCCCCCACTTCCGGCGGCTGGCGCCCAAGTTGTTGGGCGCGGCGGGGGCGCTGTCAACGCTGCTTCCCAATCTGGGGGACCCGAGCACCGCCTGTAGGCGGTTGTACGTGGGGATCGTGCGATCGATGGCCCTATATGGGGCCCCGATCTGGGCGGCTGACCTGACGGCCAGCACCATCACTGTTCTGCGGAGGCCGCAGAGGGTGATGGCCGTCAGAGTCATCAGGGGATATCGCACGATCTCCTACGAGGCGGCTTGCGCACTGGCCGGATCTCCGCCGTGGGACCTGGAGGCGAAAGTGCTCGCGTCACTGCATAGGTGGCGCGAGGGCGCGCGGGCGCGCGGCGAAAGACTGACGCAGCAACACTTGGAGCTGCGTCGGTCGCAGCTGTGCGAGGTCCTGGTGGCGGAATGGCGGGACAGGCTTTCGAGCCCTACCGCCGGCCTCATCACCATCGAGGCCATCCGGCCAGTGCTCGACCTGTGGCTCGGGAGAAGGCACGGCTCTCTGACGTTTCGTGCGACGCAGGTCCTCTCGGGGCATGGCTGCTTCGGGAGGTTCTTGTGTCGCATAGGCAGGGAGCCGGACGCTCGATGCCACCACTGCGTCGACTGTCGGGAGGACACGGCGCGGCATACGCTTGCAGAGTGTGCAGCTTGGGAGGAGCCGCGCCGTGCCCTCATCTCTGTTGTAGGCGGTGACCTCTCGCTGCCGGCCGTGGTCCATGCTATGGTCGGCGGTGAGGAGTCCTGGGACGCGGTGGTCTCCTTCTGCGAGACAGTCATCGCGCAGAAGGAGGCTGCGGAAAGGGAGAGGGAGATCACAACCGCTCTCCCTGCCCGCAGCAGGCGCATCGGGCGTCGGAGGAGGGCATACGCTGCCCTCTTCCGGCCCCCCTAACTGGGTCCAGGGGCGGCGGACTTGGGGATGTCCGTCGCCCCCCACTCATCCGGACCCGAGGTGGCGGCGCGTGGTGTTCCCGTGCGCCCCTCTTTGACGTAGCGAGGGGAGTTAAACACCTCACTCCCCTCGCCGACGCGAGGTGGCCCGCAGAGGCGGGCCGGCACCAGCCGGGGATTGCGGATGTCGCATACGTTCCCGCGATCCCCGGCGTAGGTGGAAGATGGAACACCGGGGTGGTTTTAGTCAGTAAGAGTCTGACAGACCCCTCCACCCGCCCCAGGGTGGAGGATTTCCATGAGGATTTCCCCCCGAGATCAAAAAAAAAAAAAAAAAAAAAAGGTTAGGTTAGGTTAGGTTAGGAGCCGCGCCGTGCCATCATCTCTGTTGTAGGCGGTGACCTCTCGCTGCCGGCCGTAGTCCATGCTATGGTCGGCGGTGAGGAGTCCTGGGACGCGGTGGTCTCCTTCTGTGAGACAGTCATCGCGCAGAAGGAGGCTGCGGAAAGGGAGAGGGAGATCACAACCGCTCTCCCTGCCCGCAGCAGGCGCATCGGGCGTCGGAGGAGGGCATACGCTGCCCTCTTCCGGCCCCCCTAACTGGGTCCAGGGGCGGCGGACTTGGGGATGTCCGTCGCCCCCCACTCATCCGGACCCGAGGTGGCGGCGCGTGGTGTTCCCGTGCGCCCCTCTTTGACGTAGCGAGGGGAGTTAAACACCTCACTCCCCTCGCCGACGCGAGGTGGCCCGCAGAGGCGGGCCGGCACCAGCCGGGGATTGCGGAAGTCGCATACGTTCCCGCGATCCCCGGCGTAGGTGGGAGATGGAACACCGGGGTGGTTTTAGTCAGTAAGAGTCTGACAGAACCCTCCACCCGCCCCAGGGTGGAGGATTTCCATGAGGATTTCCCCCCGAGATCAAAAAAAAAAAAAAAAAGGTTAGGTTAGGTTAGGTTGGGGTGCGTGCAGAAAACCTCCTCGTGTGCCTGACGGCTGCTGGTTCCTTACGAATGCGTTCGGGGGAAAGAGCAGTTGTCGGGCCGGTGCACCCTGGGCACGGCCAATAGTCTCTCCATGTCGGAGGGGCTATTGTCTGTGGCGGATTTCTGCGGGGGAGGGGGAGCGTATTGCTCCACGACGGTTCCTCCACGTGTCCCTCTGATTATCAGAGGGCACTGTGGAGGAACGTCTGAGTTGGGGTCGCTCCTGTCCGATCGACAGTCGTCGATTGGCGAAGGATGCGACCAATGCCGCTGCGGTGCAGGCGCACCAAAGTGGCAGTTCCTCTCTCTTCACGGAGCAATCCTGAAGAGAGAGTTCCCGACGGGTCCGCTGAGTCGGGTTGTCCGGACAGCGGACGGAGGCATGTTTAATGCCGCCGTCGGGGGCTCGGCTTAACCGCCCGGCCCAGAGGAAGGATACCTCTAAGATAAAAAACCCCCAATCCTAAGCTCTGAAGCGCGGTGAGAGGATGCATGGCTGGAGGGAGTCCAGTCGTTAGCGCTTCCCCTGCAGAGCACCTGCCGCACTCTGCAGTATGTAGGCTTACCGGGCATCTAGGCTCTGCCCGGTGGACATTCACGACCTATATTATCTCGTGGGAACAGAAATGGACTACACAAATAATAAAAATAAAAAAGATGTCGGGCCAGTAATGGCGGTGATGGACGAGTCGTCTGCCGGAAGCGGCAACGACTTGCAAGGAGGCTCACGCGCTCCCTCAAAATTCTGGGGGAAGCGGTCGCGCGGGGAGGGTGTTAATCCCTCCTCGAGCGAGGAGGAACTGTCGGCCGCAAAAGTGCCGACATCCCGGAGAGGTGGTCGCGCAGTGATTCCACAGCGCGACCAAAAGGGTCGATTCTTGCGGCCCGCTACGCCGATGCCGGCGGCGGCCGTCCGCATGGAGCCCGAAGAGCTGGAGAGTGACGAGCTGCTGAGCGAAGATTCCGCTGCGTCCCCGCTATTGCTAGAGAGCAATAAAGCGGAAGCTAACGCTGCAAAGCGGGCGCAGCGGAAGGCGGTCGCTGCCGATGAGGTCAGCGAGCTAGCTCGGCAGGCTCGAGAGCGGCGGGCCGCTCAAGTGGCCTCTGGAGAGGGCTTAACGGCGGCGGCGCTCAGTCGCCAAGTTTTGGACGGCGTGGACGTGATCCTTAAGGTTGCCACTAAATCTGGCAGCTTGAAGGGCACGTTCACCCGTGCCCTGAAGGAGGCGGCTGAGGGCATCAAGGAGGCGGTTGGGGTCCTCCTTGATCGAACTAGCTCTGAGGAGACGGCGAAATTGTGGGAGGAGAACGGCCGTCTCCGAGCAGAGATGGAGGACCTCAAGAGGGAGGTCGCCGCACAGAGGGGGTCTGCCCCTCAACAGAAGCGTGCGGCTCCTGCAGCTGCCGGCTCTCGGGCAGTTGTGGCCCCGCCGTCGGCCCCTGCCCCTGCACAAGCACCCGATGCGGACATCGAAAAGATTGTCCGCATCTGCATGCAACAGTGTGGGGGCATGATGAATGCCCGCCTGGAGGCCTTAGAGTCAAGGCTCCTCCCGGCGCAGAACCTCCGGCCACCGCTTGCGGCGGACAGGCGGAGGATGGAGGAGGCCACAAGGCCCGGGCCCCCAGCCGAGGCGGCCAGAGCTGGTAGGGGGGGCAAAAAGCCCGCGGAGGGGCCCAAGAAGCCCGCGGAGGGTGCGTCAGCACCCCCTCCCAGCTCGACTGCGACCCCGGCGACCGCATCCCAGCCCACGGAGGCTTGGACGACGGTTGTCAAACGGGGTCGCAAGAAGAAGGCGGCGCCGCCAGCTCAGCCCAAGCCCGCGCCTAAAAGGAAAAGGAGGTCCCGGAAGGGTAAGGCCCCACGCTCGGCTGCTGTGGTTATCACACTGCAGCCCGCAGCTATCGAGAGGGGCCTCACCTACAAGCAGGTCCTCGAACAGGCGAAGGCTAAGGTCGCATTTCCCGACCTCGGCACACCGACCGGCTTCAGGATGAAGTCGGCGGTTACAGGGGCGCGTCTGTTCGAGGTGTCGGGACCCTCGGGCAGCGAGAAGGCGGACATCCTGGCCGCCAAACTTAGGGAAGTCCTCAGGGAAGAGGACGTCCGAGTGTCCAGGCCCGTGAAGACCGCTGATTTGCGCGTCGATGGCCTGGACGACTCGACGACCCCGGAGGAGGTCTTGGCGGCCGTCGCCCGAATCGGTGGATGTCCGCCGGGCGACGTGCGGGCGGGCGAGATTCGCGCCGACGCTGCCGGGCTCGGCACCATAACGGTGAAGTGCCCGGTAGCGGCGGCGAATAAAATAGCCGTCAGCGGACGGCTATTGGTGGGGTGGGTTGCAGCACGCGTCAAGCTGCTGCAACCCAGGGCTATGCGGTGCTACCGCTGCCTCGACGTTGGGCACGTCAGGGCACGGTGCGCCGCCGCAACTGACCGCAGCGAGCAGTGCTATCGCTGCGGTAAGCCCGGCCACAAGGCGGCAGCGTGCTCCGCGACGCCAAACTGCAGCCTCTGCACGGATGCAGGGAGGCCCGCGGGGCACGTCGTCGGCAGGAAGGCCTGCCCGCCCGCCCCAAAATTGGGCAACAAGAAGGGGACAACCAAGGCTGTCGGGGGCCCTTTACACCCCCCTCAGCCTGGTTGCTCTTCGGCCGACTCCCGGCCTAAGAATGGTGCCGAGGGAATGGATTGTGTTTAATGGCACAATTCCATTTCCTCCAGGGCAATATCAACCACTGTGCCAGGGCTCAGGATCTCTTACTCCAGAGCATGGCAGAGTGGTCGATCCATGTGGCTGTGGTCGCCGAGCCGTATTACGTCCCCCCCCGAGATGATTGGGTGGGTGACCTGGACGGCTCGGTGGCCATCATCGGAGGGGCTCTTGTCGACCCGTCCCGAGGTCACGGCTGGGTGGCCGCCCTCGTGGACGGCGTTGGCATTGTTGGGGCGTATTTCTCGCCCAACAAGAGCCTCGCCGACTTCGAGAGCTTCCTTGTCGAGTTGGGTGCCGTCGTGAACCGGTACCACCCTCGCCCGGTGCTGCTGCTCGGGGATCTCAACGCCAAGTCTGCGGCGTGGGGATCCCCGGTCACCGATGTCAAGGGCGAGGCGTTGGAGGAGTGGGCGGTCACGACCGGCTTGACCGTCCTGAATCGGGGCTCGGTCTACACGTGCGTGCGACAGCGGGGTGGTTCTATAGTGGACGTTTCGTTCGCTAGCCCCTCTGTCGCAAGCCGTGTCCGTGATTGGCGTGTCGCCGTGGAGGTGGAGACGTTGTCGGATCATCGATATATCCGTTTCAACGTCTCTCCCCAGACCGCGGGCGGCCGCAATCCAACGGCCCCGCGAACCGACGGTCCGCGTTGGGCGCGCAAGCGCCTCGACAGGGAGCTACTCGAGGAGGCCGCTATTGTGCAGGCCTGGATCCGGGAGTCGGCAACGACCGGACCCGTCGACGTCGAAGAGGAGGCGCAGTGGTTTCACGGGGCGATGACGCAAATTTGCGACGCGTCAATGCCCCGGGTCCACACACAACCCAGAAGGCGCCAGGTGTACTGGTGGTCCGCCGAGATCGCGCAGTTGCGCGACTCGTGCGTGGAGGTCAGGCGCCAGTACACCCGATACCGGAGAAGACGTCGTCGGGTCCCTGACGAAGAAGCCGCGCGGTATGAGGTGTATCGCGCGGCTAAGAAGGCTCTGTGGCTGGCCATCGGCGAGGCGAAGACGCGAGCCAGGGAGGAGATGTTGGAGACTCTAAACGGGGATCCGTGGGGGCGTCCTTATCGCTCGGTCCGAGGTAAACTCGGACCATGGGCGCCCCCGCTCACGGAGAGTCTCCAACCCGAGCTGCTGGAGGACGTGGTCGCAGCCCTCTTCCCGGCACGAGCGGAGCGCGCTCCGCCGCCGATGGCTCTGCCCACAGCCGCAGAGCCCGAAGAGGACGCCAGCGTCCCAGAGGTGACACAACCAGAGTTGAGGGCGGCCGTGACACGGCTCCGGGCGAAGAACACTGCCCCGGGGCCCGACGGAATTCACGGCTGCGCGTTGGCCCTAGCTCTGAAGGAGCTGGAGCCCCGACTGAGAGGACTCTACTCGGCGTGCCTTGAGCAGGGCCAGTTTCCCGCTCAGTGGAAATCTGGTCGTCTGGTCCTGCTCAGGAAAGCGGGGCGCCCTGCGGACTCGCCGTCCGCGTACCGGCCCATAGTGCTGCTCGACGAGGTGGGAAAGCTGTTTGAGCGGATAGTCTCAGCCCGCCTCGTCAGCCACTTGTGCGGAGAGGGGCCGGACCTGGCCGAAAGCCAGTATGGCTTTCGGCAAGGGCGCTCCACTATCACGGCGATATCGCGAGTGAGAGTCCTGGCGGAGGAAGCAGTGTCGCAGGGCGGTGTGTTGTTGGCGGTGTCCTTGGACATCTCCAACGCCTTCAACACCCTGCCCTGGAGTTGTATTCGGGAGGCATTACGATACCATCGAGTGCCTTCCTACCTCCGCCGCGTCGTCGGGGCTTATTTGGCGGAAAGGTGTGTCACCTATCTGGGACGCGATGGCAGATGCCAGCGCCCTATGTCGTGCGGTGTTCCACAGGGTTCGGTCTTGGGCCCGCTCCTGTGGAACATCGGGTACGACTGGGTGCTGAGGGGCGAGCTCCGGCCGGGAGTGCAGCTGGTGTGTTACGCTGACGACACACTGGTCACTGCCCGGGGGAGCTCGCACAGGGAGGCAGCGTTGCTGGCGACGGCTGCGGTCTCACAGGTGGTGAGCCGCATACGGCGCCTCGGCCTGGAGGTGGCCCTCAACAAGTCGGAGGCCATTGTTTTTCATGGCCCCCGGCGAGCGCCGCCGCCGGGATCGCACATCGTGGTCGGGGGGGCCCGTATCGCTGTCGAGTCCACCATGAAGTACCTGGGATTGGTGCTCGACAGCCGGTGGGATTTCGGCCCCCACTTCCGGCGGCTGGCGCCCAAGTTGTTGGGCGCGGCGGGGGCGCTGTCAACGCTGCTTCCCAATCTGGGGGACCCGAGCACCGCCTGTAGGCGGTTGTACGTGGGGATCGTGCGATCGATGGCCCTGTATGGGGCCCCGATCTGGGCGGCTGACCTGACGGCCAGCACCATCACTGTTCTGCGGAGGCCGCAGAGGGTGATGGCCGTCAGAGTCATCAGGGGATATCGCACGATCTCCTACGAGGCGGCTTGCGCACTGGCCGGATCTCCGCCGTGGGACCTGGAGGCGAAAGTGCTCGCGTCACTGCATAGGTGGCGCGAGGGCGCGCGGGCGCGCGGCGAAAGACTGACGCAGCAACACTTGGAGCTGCGTCGGTCGCAGCTGCGCGAGGTCCTGGTGGCGGAATGGCGGGACAGGCTTTCGAGCCCTACCGCCGGCCTCATCACCATCGAGGCCATCCGGCCGGTGCTCGACCTGTGGCTCGGGAGAAGGCACGGCTCCCTGTCGTTCCGTGCGACGCAGGTCCTCTCGGGGCATGGCTGCTTCGGGAGATTCTTGTGTCGCATAGGCAGGGAGCCGGACGCTCGATGCCACCACTGCGTCGACTGTCGGGAGGACACGGCGCGGCATACGCTTGCAGAGTGTGCAGCTTGGGAGGAGCCGCGCCGTGCCCTCATCTCTGTTGTAGGCGGTGACCTCTCGCTGCCGGCCGTGGTCCATGCTATGGTCGGCGGTGAGGAGTCCTGGGACGCGGTGGTCTCCTTCTGCGAGACAGTTATCGCGCAGAAGGAGGCTGCGGAAAGGGAGAGGGAGATCACAACCGCTCTCCCTGCCCGCAGCAGGCGCATCGGGCGTCGGAGGAGGGCATACGCTGCCCTCTTCCGGCCCCCCTAACTGGGTCCAGGGGCGGCGGACTTGGGGATGTTCGTCGCCCCCCACTCATCCGGACCCGAGGTGGCGGCGCGTGGTGTTCCCGTGCGCCCCTCTTTGACGTAGCGAGGGGAGTTAAACACCTCACTCCCCTCGCCGACGCGAGGTGGCCCGCAGAGGCGGGCCGGCACCAGCCGGGGATTGCGGAAGTCGCATACGTTCCCGCGATCCCCGGCGTAGGTGGGAGATGGAACACCGGGGTGGTTTTAGTCAGTAAGAGTCTGACAGACCCCTCCACCCGCCCCAGGGTGGAGGATTTCCATGAGGATTTCCCCCCGAGATCAAAAAAAAAAAAAAAAAAAAAAAGGTTAGGTTGGGGTGCGTGCAGAAAACCTCCTCGTGTGCCTGACGGCTGCTGGTTCCTTACGAATGCGTTCGGGGGAAAGAGCAGTTGTCGGGCCGGTGCACCCTGGGCACGGCCAATAGTCTCTCCATGTCGGAGGGGCTATTGTCTGTGGCGGATTTCTGCGGGGGAGGGGGAGCTTTTGTTGCTCCACGACGGTTCCTCCACGTGTCCCTCTGATTATCAGAGGGCACTGTGGAGGAACGTCTGAGTTGGGGTCGCTCCTGTCCGATCGACAGTCGTCGATTGGCGAAGGATGCGACCAATGCCGCTGCGGTGCAGGCGCACCAAAGCGGCAGTTGCTCTCTCTTCACGGAGCAATCCTGAAGAGAGAGTTCCCGACGGGTCCGCTGAGTCGGGTTGTCCGGACAGCGGACGGAGGCATGTTTAATGCCGCCGTCGGGGGCTCGGCTTAACCGCCCGGCCCAGAGGAAGGATACCTCTAAGATAAAAAACCCCCAATCCTAAGCTCTGAAGCGCGGTGAGAGGATGCATGGCTGGAGGGAGTCCAGTCGTTAGCGCTTCCCCTGCAGAGCACCTGCCGCACTCTGCAGTATGTAGGCTTACCGGGCATCTAGGCTCTGCCCGGTGGACATTCAAAACCTATATTTTCTCGTGGGAACAGTATGGACTACAGAAACAACAAAAATAATAAAAAAAACGATGGGCCAGTTTTGGCGGAGCGTGAAGAGGCGTCTGCCGAAAGTGGCAGCGAGAGCCAAGGAGGCTCACGCATCCCCTCTAAGTTTTGGGGGAAGCGGTCGCGCGGGGAGGGTGTAAATCCCTCCTCGAGCGAGGAGGAATTGTCGGCCGCCAAGGTGCCGACATCTCGGAGGGGGGGTCGCGCAGTGGTGCCACAGCGCGACCAAAAGGGCCGGTTTTTGCGGCCCGCTACGCCGATCCCGGTGGTCCGCCTGGATCGGCAAGAGGTGGACAGCGACGACACCATGCATGCTGACCTGAGCGGAGATTCCGCTGCGTCCCCGCTATTGCTAGATAGCAATAAAGCGGAGGCAAACGCTGCAAAGCGGGCGCAGCGGAAAGCGGTCGCAGCGGACGAGGTGGGCGAGCTGGCTCGGCAGGCTCGTGAGCGGCGGGCCGCTCAGGCGTCCTCCGGAGCGGGGTTAACGGCGGCGGCGCTCAGTCGCCAAGTTTTGGACGGCGTGGACGTGGTCCTGAAAGTTGCCACTAAATCTGGCAGCTTGAAGGGCACGTTCACCCGTGCCCTGAAGGAGGCGGCTGAGGGTATCAAGGAGGCGGCTGAGGTCCTCCTTGATCGTACCAGCTCTGAGGAGACGGCGAAGCTGTGGGAGGAGAACGGCCGTCTCCGAGCAGAGTTGGAGGACCTCAAAAGGGAGGTCGCCGCACAGAGGGCAGTCCGGCAGCGTGCAGTTCCTGCAGCTGCTGGATCGCCAGTTGTTGCGGCTCCGTCGTCGACTCCTGCCCCTGCACTGTCGCCCGATGCGGACGTCGAAAGGATCGTCCACATCTGCATGCAGCAGTGCGGGGGCATGATGAATGCCCGCCTGGAGGCCTTAGAGTCGAGGCTCCTCCCGGCCCAGAACCTCCGGCCACCGCTAGCAGCGGATAGACGGAGGATGGAGGAGGCCGCAAGGCCAGGGCCGTCGACCGTGACGGCCAATGCTGGAAAGGGGGGCAAAAAGCCCGCGGAGGGGCCCAAGAAGCCCGCGGAGGGTGCGTCAGCACCCCCCTCCAGCTCGACTGCGACCCCGGCGACCGCATCCCAACCCACAGAGGCTTGGACGACGGTCGTCAAAAAGGGTCGCAAAAAGAAGGCGGCGCCGCCGGCTCAGCCCAAGCCTGCGCCCAAACGGAAGAGGAGGTCCCGAAAGGGTAAGGCCCCACGCTCTGCGGCAGTGGTATTAACACTGCAGCCAGAAGCTATCGAGAGGGGCCTTACCTATAAGGAGGTCCTTGCGCAGGCGAAGGCCAAGGTCGCGTTTCCTGACCTTGGCACACCGACCGGCTTCAGGATGAAGTCGGCGGTTACGGGGGCGCGGCTGTTCGAGGTGTCTGGGCCCTCGGGCAGCGAAAAGGCGGACATCCTGGCCGCCAAATTGCGGGAAGTCCTCCGGGAAGAGGACGTCCGAGTGTCCAGGCCAGTGAAGACCGCTGAACTGCGAGTCGAGGGCCTGGACGACTCGACGACCCCAGAGGAGGTCGTGGCGGCCGTTGCACGAAGCGGTGGATGTCCGCCGGGTGACGTGCGGGCGGGCGAGATCCGCGCCGACGCTGCCGGGCTCGGCGCCATTACAGTGAGGTGTCCGGTAGCGGCGGCGAACAGGATCGCCGTCAGTGGCCGGCTTTTGGTAGGGTGGGTTGCAGCACGAGTCAAGCTGCTGCAACCCAGGGCTATGCGGTGCTACCGCTGCCTCGACGTTGGGCACGTCAGGGCACGGTGCGCCGCCGCAACTGACCGCAGCGAGCAGTGCTATCGCTGCGGTAAGCCCGGCCACAAGGCGGCAGCGTGCTCCGCGACGCCAAACTGCAGCCTCTGTACGGATGCAGGGAGGCCCGCGGGGCACGTTGTCGGCAGAAAGGCCTGCCCGCCCGCCCCAAAGAAGGGCAGTAAGAAGGGGACAACCAAGGCTGTCGGGGGCTCTTTACACCCCCCTCAGCCTGGTTGCTCTTCGGCCGACTCCCGGTCTAAGAATGGTGCCGAGGAAATGGATTGTGTATAATGGCACAATACCATTTCCTCCAGGGCAATATCAACCACTCTGCCAGGGCTCAGGATCTCTTACTCCAGAGCATGGCAGAGTGGTCGATCCATGTGGCTGTGGTCGCCGAGCCGTATTACGTCCCCCCCCGAGATGATTGGGTGGGTGACCTGGACGGCTCGGTGGCCATCATCGGCGGGGCTCTTGTCGACCCGTCCCGAGGTCACGGCTGGGTGGCCGCCCTCGCGGACGGCGTTGGCATTGTTGGGGCGTATTTCTCGCCCAACAAGAGCCTCGCCGACTTCGAGAGCTTCCTTGTCGAGTTGGGTGCCGTCGTGAACCGGTACCACCCTCGCCCGGTGCTGCTGCTCGGGGATCTCAACGCCAAGTCTGCGGCGTGGGGATCCCCGGTCACCGATGTCAAGGGCGAGGCGTTGGAGGAGTGGTCGGTCACGACCGGCTTGACCGTCCTGAATCGGGGCTCGGTCTACACGTGCGTGCGACAGCGGGGTGGTTCTATAGTGGACGTTTCGTTCGCTAGCCCCTCTGTCGCAAGCCGTGTCCGCGATTGGCGTGTCGCCGTGGAGGTGGAGACGTTGTCGGATCACAGATATATCCGTTTCAACGTCTCCCCCCAAACCGCGGGCGGCCGCAATCCAACGGCCCCGCGAACGGACGGTCCGCGTTGGGCGCGAAAGCGCCTCGACAGGGAGCTACTCGAGGAGGCTGCTATTGTGCAGGCCTGGATCCGGGAGTCGGCAACGACCGGACCCGTCGACGTCGAAGAGGAGGCGCAGTGGTTCCACGGGGCGATGACGCAAATTTGCGATGCGTCAATGCCCCGGGTTCGCACACAACCCAGAAGGCGCCAGGTGTACTGGTGGTCCGCCGAGATCGCGCAGTTGCGCGACTCGTGCGTGGAGGTCAGGCGCCAGTACACCCGATACCGGAGAAGACGTCGTCGGGTCCCTGACGAAGAAGCCGCGCGGTATGAGGTGTACCGCGCGGCTAAGAAGGCTCTGTGGCTGGCCATCGGCGAGGCGAAGACGCGAGCCAGGGAGGAGATGTTGGAGACTCTAAACGGGGATCCGTGGGGGCGTCCTTATCGCTCGGTCCGAGGTAAACTCGGACCATGGGCGCCCCCGCTTACGGAGAGTCTCCAACCCGAGCTGCTGGAGGACGTGGTAGCAGCCCTCTTCCCGGCACGAGCGGAGCACGCTCCGCCGCCGATGGCTCTGCCCACAGCCGCAGAGCCCGAAGAGGACGCCAGCGTCCCAGAGGTGACACAACCAGAGTTGAGGGCGGCCGTGACACGGCTCCGGGCAAAGAACACTGCCCCGGGGCCCGACGGGATTCACGGCTGCGCGTTAGCACTCGCTCTGAAGGAGCTGGAGCCCCGACTGAGAGGACTCTACTCGGCGTGCCTTGAGCAGGGCCAGTTTCCCGCTCAGTGGAAATCTGGTCGTCTGGTCCTGCTCAGGAAAGCGGGGCGCCCTGCGGACTCGCCGTCCGCGTACCGGCCCATAGTGCTGCTCGACGAGGTGGGAAAACTGTTTGAGCGAATAGTCTCAGCCCGCCTCGTCAGCCACTTGTGCGGAGAGGGGCCGGACCTGGCCGAATGCCAGTACGGCTTTCGGCAAGGGCGCTCCACTGTGACGGCGATATCCCGAGTGAGAGTCCTGGCGGAGGAAGCGGTGTCGCGGGGCGGTGTGTTGTTGGCGGTGTCCTTGGACATCTCCAACGCCTTCAACACCCTGCCCTGGAGTTGTATTCGGGAGGCACTACGATATCATCGAGTGCCTTCCTACCTCCGCCGCGTCGTCGGGGCTTATTTGGCGGAAAGGTGTGTCACCTATCTGGGACGCGATGGCAGATGCCAGCGCCCTATGTCGTGCGGTGTTCCACAGGGTTCGGTCTTGGGCCCGCTCCTGTGGAACATCGGGTACGACTGGGCGCTGAGGGGCGAGCTCCGGCCGGGAGTGCAGCTGGTGTGTTACGCTGACGACACACTGGTCACTGCCCGGGGGAGCTCGCACAGGGAGGCAGCGTTGCTGGCGACGGCTGCGGTCTCACAGGTGGTGAGCCGCATACGGCGCCTCGGCCTGGAGGTGGCCCTCAACAAGTCGGAGGCCATTGTTTTTCATGGCCCCCGGCGAGCGCCGCCGCCGGGATCGCACATTGTGGTCGGGGGGGCCCGTATCGCTGTCGAGTCCACCATGAAGTATCTGGGATTGGTGCTCGACAGCCGGTGGGATTTCGGCCCCCACTTCCGGCGGCTGGCGCCCAAGTTGTTGGGCGCGGCGGGGGCGCTGTCAACGCTGCTTCCCAATCTGGGGGACCCGAGCACCGCCTGTAGGCGGTTGTACGTGGGGATCGTGCGATCGATGGCCCTATATGGGGCCCCGATCTGGGCGGCTGACCTGACGGCCAGCACCATCACTGTTCTGCGGAGGCCGCAGAGGGTGATGGCCGTCAGAGTCATCAGGGGATATCGCACGATCTCCTACGAGGCGGCTTGCGCACTGGCCGGATCTCCGCCGTGGGACCTGGAGGCGAAAGTGCTCGCGTCACTACATAAGTGGCGCGAGGGCGCGCGGGCGCGCGGCGAAAGACTGACGCAGCAACACTTGGAGCTGCGTCGGTCGCAGCTGCGCGAGGTCCTGGTGGCGGAATGGCGGGACAGGCTTTCGAGCCCTACCGCCGGCCTCATCACCATCGAGGCCATCCGGCCAGTGCTCGACCTCTGGCTCGGGAGAAGGCACGGCTCCCTGTCGTTCCGTGCGACGCAGGTCCTCTCGGGGCATGGCTGCTTCGGGAGGTTCTTGTGTCGCATAGGCAGGGAGCCGGACGCTCGATGCCACCACTGCGTCGACTGTCGGGAGGACACGGTGCGGCATACGCTTGCAGAGTGTGCAGCTTGGGAGGAGCCGCGCCGTGCCCTCATCTCTGTTGTAGGCGGTGACCTCTCGCTGCCGGCCGTAGTCCATGCTATGGTCGGCGGTGAGGAGTCCTGGGACGCGGTGGTCTCCTTCTGCGAGACAGTTATCGCGCAGAAGGAGGCTGCGGAAAGGGAGAGGGAGATCACAACCGCTCTCCCTGCCCGCAGCAGGCGCATCGGGCGTCGGAGGAGGGCATACGCTGCCCTCTTCCGGCCCCCCTAACTGGGTCCAGGGGCGGCGGACTTGGGGATGTCCGTCGCCCCCCACTCATCCGGACCCGAGGTGGCGGCGCGTGGTGTTCCCGTGCGCCCCTCTTTGACGTAGCGAGGGGAGTTAAACACCTCACTCCCCTCGCCGACGCGAGGTGGCCCGCAGAGGCGGGCCGGCACCAGCCGGGGATTGCGGATGTCGCATACGTTCCCGCGACCCCCGGCGTAGGTGGGAGATGGAACACCGGGGTGGTTTTAGTCAGTAAGAGTCTGACAGACCCCTCCACCCGCCCCAGGGTGGAGGATTTCCATGAGGATTTCCCCCCGAGATCAAAAAAAAAAAAAAAAAAAAAAAAAAAAGGTTGGGGTGCGTGCAGAAAACCTCCTCGTGTGCCTGACGGCTGCTGGTTCCTTACGAATGCGTTCGGGGGAAAGAGCAGTTGTCGGGCCGGTGCACCCTGGGCACGGCCAATAGTCTCTCCATGTCGGAGGGGCTATTGTCTGTGGCGGATTTCTGCGGGGGAGGGGGAGCTTGTTGCTCCACGACGGTTCCTCCACGTGTCCCTCTGATTATCAGAGGGCACTGTGGAGGAACGTCTGAGTTGGGGTCGCTCCTGTCCGATCGACAGTCGTCGATTGGCGAAGGATGCGACCAATGCCGCTGCGGTGCAGGCGCACCAAAGCGGCAGTTGCTCTCTCTTCACGGAGCAATCCTGAAGAGAGAGTTCCCGACGGGTCCGCTGAGTCGGGTTGTCCGGACAGCGGACGGAGGCATGCTTAATGCCGCCGTCGGGGGCTCGGCTTAACCGCCCGGCCCAGAGGAAGGATACCTCTAAGATAAAAAAACCCCCAATCCTAAGCTCTGAAGCGCGGTGAGAGGATGCATGGCTGGAGGGAGTCCAGTCGTTAGCGCTTCCCCTGCAGAGCACCTGCCGCACTCTGCAGTATGTAGGCTTACCGGGTACCTAGGCTCTGCCCGGTGGACATACTTACCTATATCAACTCGTGGGAACTACATGGATACAGTTAAAACCCAAAACACAAAAAATGATGGTGGGCCAGTTATGGCGCAGATTGAAGACTCTGCCGAAAGTGGCAGCGAAAGCCAAGGAGGCTTACGCACCCCCTCCAAATTCTGGGGGAAGCGTTCGCGCGGGGAGGGTTTGAATCCCTCCTCAAGCGAGGAGGAATTGTCGGCTGCAAAATTGCCGACATCTCGGAGAGGTGGTCGCGCAGCGATGAGTGGATCGTCCACTCGTCTGCCGCAGCGCGACCAAAAGGGTCGTTTTTTGCGGCCCGCTACGCCGATCTCAGCGGTCCGCTTGGATCGACCCGAGGAAGAGAGCGACGAGACCATGCTCGCTGACCTGAGCGGAGATTCCGCTGCGTCCCCGCTGTTGCTAGACAGCAACAAAGCGGAGATTAACGCCGCAAAGCGGGCGCAGCGGAAGGCGGTCGCGGCCGATGAGGTCGGTGAGCTGGCTCGGCAGGCTCGAGAGCGGCGGGCCGCTCAGGCGGCCTCCGGGGAGGGTGTAACGGCGGCGGCACTCGGCCGCCAGGTTCTGGACGGCGTGGACGTTGTCCTGAAAGTTGCCACGAAGTCGGGCAGCTTGAAGGGCACGTTCACGCGCGCCCTAAAAGAGGCGGCAGATGGCATCAGGGAGGCGGTTGGGGTCCTCCTTGAAAGAACGAGCTCTGAGGAGACGGCGAAGCTGTGGGAGGAGAACAGCCGTCTCCGAGCAGAGATGGAGGACCTCAAGCGGGAGGTTGCCGCACAGAGGGGGTCCGCCCCTTCAAAGAAGCGTATGGCTCCCGCAGCTGCCGGCTCTCGGGCAGTTGCGTCTCCGCCGTCAGCCCCTGCCCCTGCACTGTCAACCGATGCGGACGTCGAACGGATCGTTCGCATCTGCATGCAGCAGTGCGGGGGCATGATGAATGCCCGCCTGGAGGCCTTGGAAACAAGGCTCCTCCCGGCCCAGACCCTCCGGCCACCGCTAGCGGCGGACAGGCGGAGGATGGAGGAGGCCGCAAGGCCAGGGCCGTCGACCGTGGCAGCTGGAAAGGGGGGCAAAAAGCCCGCGGAGGGGCCTAAAAAGCCCGCGGAGGGTGTGTCAGCACCCCCCTCCAGCTCAACTGCGACTCCGGCGACCGCGTCCGACCCAACAGAGGCTTGGACGACGGTCGTCAAACGGGGTCGCAAGAAGAAGGCGGCGCCGCCGGCTCAGCCCAAGCCCGCGCCCAAAAGGAAAAGGAGGTCCCGAAAGGGTAAGGCCCCACGTTCTGCGGCTGTGGTAATAACATTGCAGCCGGCAGCTATCGAGAGGGGCCTTACCTACAAGGAGGTCCTTGAACAGGCGAAGGCCAAGGTCGCGTTCCCCGACCTTGGCACACCGACCGGCTTCAGGATGAAGTCGGCGGTTACGGGGGCGCGTCTGTTCGAGGTGTCGGGACCCTCGGGCAGCGAGAAGGCGGACATCCTGGCCGCCAAACTGAGGGAGGTCCTCAAGGATGAGGACGTCCGAGTGTCCAGGCCCGTAAAGACCGCCGATTTGCGCGTCGATGGCCTGGACGACTCGACGACCCCAGAGGAGGTCGTGGCGGCCGTCGCTCGAAGCGGTGGATGTCCGCCGGGCGACGTGCGGGCGGGCGAGATTCGCGCCGACGCTGCCGGGCTCGGCGCCATTACGGTGAAGTGCCCGGTAGCGGCGGCAAACAAGATAGCCGTCAGCGGACGGCTATTGGTGGGATGGGTTGCGGCACGAGTGAAGCTGCTGCAACCCAGGGCTATGCGGTGCTACCGCTGCCTTGACGTTGGGCACGTCAGGGCACGTTGCGCCGCCGCAACTGACCGCAGCGAGCAATGCTATCGCTGCGGTAAGCCCGGCCACAAGGCGGCAGCGTGCTCCGCGACGCCAAACTGCAGCCTCTGCACGGATGCAGGGAGGCCCGCGGGGCACGTCGTCGGCAGAAAGGCCTGCCCGCCCGCCCCAAAAAAGGGCAACAAGAAGGGGACAACCAAGGCTGTCGGGGGCCCTTTACACCCCCCTCAGCCTGGTTGCTCTTCGGCCGACTCCCGGCCTAAGAATGGTGCCGAGGGAATGGATTGTGCGTAATGGCACAATTCCATTTCCTCCAGGGCAATATCAACCACTCTGCCAGGGCTCAGGATCTCTTACTCCAGAGCATGGCAGAGTGGTCGATCCATGTGGCTGTGGTCGCCGAGCCGTATTACGTCCCCCCCCGAGATGATTGGGTGGGTGACCTGGACGGCTCGGTGGCCATCATCGGCGGGGCTCTTGTCGACCCGTCCCGAGGTCACGGCTGGGTGGCCGCCCTCGCGGACGGCGTTGGCATTGTTGGGGCGTATTTCTCGCCCAACAAGAGCCTCGCCGACTTCGAGAGCTTCCTTGTCGAGTTGGGTGCCGTCGTGAACCGGTACCACCCTCGCCCGGTGCTGCTGCTCGGGGATCTCAACGCCAAGTCTGCGGCATGGGGATCCCCGGTCACCGATGTCAAGGGCGAGGCGTTGGAGGAGTGGGCGGTCACGACCGGCTTGACCGTCCTGAATCGGGGCTCGGTCTACACGTGCGTGCGACAGCGGGGTGGTTCTATAGTGGACGTTTCGTTCGCTAGCCCCTCTGTCGCAAGCCGTGTCCGCGATTGGCGTGTCGCCGTGGAGGTGGAGACGTTGTCGGATCATCGATATATCCGTTTCAACGTCTCCCCCCAGACCGCGGGCGGCCGCAATCCAACGGCCCCGCGAACGGACGGTCCGCGTTGGGCGCGCAAGCGCCTCGACAGGGAGCTACTCGAGGAGGCCGCTATTGTGCAGGCCTGGATCCGGGAGTCGGCAACGACCGGACCCGTCGACGTCGAAGAGGAGGCGCAGTGGTTTCACGGGGCGATGACGCAAATTTGCGACGCGTCAATGCCCCGGGTCCACACACAACCCAGAAGGCGCCAGGTGTACTGGTGGTCCGCCGAGATCGCGCAGTTGCGCGACTCGTGCGTGGAGGTCAGGCGCCAGTACACCCGATACCGGAGAAGACGTCGTCGGGTCCCTGACGAAGAAGCCGCGCGGTATGAGGTGTATCGCGCGGCTAAGAAGGCTCTGTGGCTGGCCATCGGCGAGGCGAAGACGCGAGCCAGGGAGGAGATGTTGGAGACTCTAAACGGGGATCCGTGGGGGCGTCCTTATCGCTCGGTTCGAGGTAAACTCGGACCATGGGCGCCCCCGCTCACGGAGAGTCTCCAACCCGAGCTGCTGGAGGACGTGGTCGCAGCCCTCTTCCCGGCACGAGCGGAGCACGCTCCGCCGCCGATGGCTCTGCCCACAGCCGCAGAGCCCGAAGAGGACGCCAGCGTCCCAGAGGTGACACAACCAGAGATGAGGGCGGCCGTGACACGGCTCCGGGCAAAGAACACTGCCCCGGGGCCCGACGGGATTCACGGCTGCGCGTTAGTACTCGCTCTGAAGGAGCTGGAGCCCCGACTGAGAGGACTCTACTCGGCGTGCCTTGAGCAGGGCCAGTTTCCCGCTCAGTGGAAATCTGGTCGTCTGGTCCTGCTCAGGAAAGCGGGGCGCCCTGCGGACTCGCCGTCCGCGTACCGGCCCATAGTGCTGCTCGACGAGGTGGGAAAGCTGTTTGAGCGGATAGTCTCAGCCCGCCTCGTCAGCCACTTGTGCGGAGAGGGGCCGGACCTGGCCGAATGCCAGTACGGCTTTCGGCAAGGGCGCTCCACTGTGACGGCGATATCCCGAGTGAGAGTCCTGGCGGAGGAAGCGGTGTCGCGGGGCGGTGTGTTGTTGGCGGTGTCCTTGGACATCTCCAACGCCTTCAACACCCTGCCCTGGAGTTGTATTCGGGAGGCACTACGATATCATCGAGTGCCTTCCTACCTCCGCCGCGTCGTCGGGGCTTATTTGGCGGAAAGGTGTGTCACCTATCTGGGACGCGATGGCAGATACCAGCGCCCCATGTCGTGCGGTGTTCCGCAGGGTTCGGTCTTGGGCCCGCTCCTGTGGAACATCGGGTACGACTGGGTGCTGAGGGGCGAGCTCCGGCCGGGAGTGCAGCTGGTGTGTTACGCTGACGACACACTGGTCACTGCCCGGGGGAGCTCGCACAGGGAGGCAGCGTTGCTGGCGACGGCTGCGGTCTCACAGGTGGTGAGCCGCATACGGCGCCTCGGCCTGGAGGTGGCCCTCAACAAGTCGGAGGCCATTGTTTTTCATGGCCCCCGGCGAGCGCCGCCGCCGGGATCGCACATCGTGGTCGGGGGGGCCCGTATCGCTGTCGAGTCCACCATGAAGTACCTGGGATTGGTGCTCGACAGCCGGTGGGATTTCGGCCCCCACTTCCGGCGGCTGGCGCCCAAGTTGTTGGGCGCGGCGGGGGCGCTGTCAACGCTGCTTCCCAATCTGGGGGACCCGAGCACCGCCTGTAGGCGGTTGTACGTGGGGATCGTGCGATCGATGGCCCTTTATGGGGCCCCGATCTGGGCGGCTGACCTGACGGCCAGCACCATCACTGTTCTGCGGAGGCCGCAGAGGGTGATGGCCGTCAGAGTCATCAGGGGATATCGCACGATCTCCTACGAGGCGGCTTGCGCACTGGCCGGATCTCCGCCGTGGGACCTGGAGGCGAAAGTGCTCGCGTCACTGCACCGGTGGCGCGAGGACGCGCGGGCGCGCGGCGAGCGACTGACGCAACGACATTTGGAGCTGCGTCGGTCGCAGCTGCGCGAGGTCCTGGTGGCGGAATGGCGGGACAGGCTTTCGAGCCCTACCGCCGGCCTCATCACCATCGAGGCCATCCGGCCAGTGCTCGACCTGTGGCTCGGGAGAAGGCACGGCTCTCTGACGTTTCGTGCGACGCAGGTCCTCTCGGGGCATGGCTGCTTCGGGAGGTTCTTGTGTCGCATAGGCAGGGAGCCGGACGCTCGATGCCACCACTGCGTCGACTGTCGGGAGGACACGGCACGGCATACGCTGGCAGAGTGTGCAGCTTGGGAGGAGCCGCGCCGTGCCCTCATCTCTGTTGTAGGCGGTGACCTCTCGCTGCCGGCCGTAGTCCATGCTATGGTCGGCGGTGAGGAGTCCTGGGACGCGGTGGTCTCCTTCTGCGAGACAGTTATCGCGCAGAAGGAGGCTGCGGAAAGGGAGAGGGAGATCACAACCGCTCTCCCTGCCCGCAGCAGGCGCATCGGGCGTCGGAGGAGGGCATACGCTGCCCTCTTCCGGCCCCCCTAACTGGGTCCAGGGGCGGCGGACTTGGGGCTGTCCGTCGCCCCCCATTCATCCGGACCCGAGGTGGCGGCGCGTGGTGTTCCCGTGCGCCCCTCTTTGACGTAGCGAGGGGAGTCAAACACCTCACTCCCCTCGCCGACGCGAGGTGGCCCGCAGAGGCGGGCCGGCACCAGCCGGGGATTGCGGATGTCGCATACGTTCCCGCGATCCCCGGCGTAGGTGGAAGATGGAACACCGGGGTGGTTTTAGTCAGTAAGAGTCTGACAGACCCCTCCACCCGCCCCAGGGTGGAGGATTTCCATGAGGATTTCCCCCCGAGATCAAAAAAAAAAAAAAAAAAAAAGGTTAGGTTGGGGTGCGTGCAGAAAACCTCCTCGTGTGCCTGACGGCTGCTGGTTCCTTACGAATCCGTTCGGGGGAAAGAGCAGCTGTCGGGCCGGTGCACCCTGGGCACGGCCAATAGTCTCTCCATGTCGGAGGGGCTATTGTCTGTGGCGGATTTCTGCGGGGGAGGGGGAGCGTTTTGCTCCACGACGGTTCCTCCACGTGTCCCTCTGATTATCAGAGGGCACTGTGGAGGAACGTCTGAGTTGGGGTCGCTCCTGTCCGATCGACAGTCGTCGATTGGCGAAGGATGCGACCAATGCCGCTGCGGTGCAGGCGCACCAAAGCGGCAGTTGCTCTCTCTTCACGGAGCAATCCTGAAGAGAGAGTTCCCGGCGGGTCCGCTGAGTCGGGTTGTCCGGACAGCGGACGGAGGCATGTTTAATGCCGCCGTCGGGGGCTCGGCTTAACCGCCCGGCCCAGAGGAAGGATACCTCTAAGATAAAAAACCCCCAATCCTAAGCTCTGAAGCGCGGTGAGAGGATGCATGGCTGGAGGGAGTCCAGTCGTTAGCGCTTCCCCTGCAGAGCACCTGCCGCACTCTGCAGTATATAGGCTTACCGGGTATCTAGGCTCTGCCCGGTGGACATGTAGTACCTATATCTACTCGTGGGATTTTCATGGATACCCTTAAAACAAAACCGAAAAAGGACGGGCCAGTTATGGCGGAGATTGATGAGTCGTCTGCCGGAAGCGGCAGCGACTTGCAAGGAGGCTCGCGCGCTCCCTCAAAATTCTGGGGGAAGCGTTCGCGTGGGGAGGGTTTAAACCCCTCCTCAAGTGAGGAGGAGTTGTCGGCAGCCAAGGTGCCGACATCTCGAAGAGGTGGTCGCGCAGTGGTGCCACAGCGCGACCAAAGGGGTCGGTTCTTGCGGCCCGCTACGCCGATTCCGGCAGCAGCGGTCCGCATGGATCGGCCCGAAGAAGAGATGGAGAGCGACGACCTCCTCAGTGGTGATTCTGCTGCGTCCCCGCTGTTGCTGGAGAGCAACAAGGCGGAAGCCAATGCTGCAAAGCGGGCGCAACGAAAAGCAGTCGCGGCTGACGAGGTCGGCGAGCTGGCTCGGCAGGCCCGTGAGCGGCGGGCCGCTCAGGCGGCCTCCGGAGCGGGCTTAACGGCGGCGGCGCTCGGTCGCCAAGTTTTGGACGGCGTGGACGTGGTCCTAAAGGTTGCCACTAAATCTGGCAGCTTGAAGGGCACGTTCACCCGTGCCCTGAAGGAGGCGGCTGAGGGTATCAAGGAGGCGGCTGAGGTCCTCCTTGATCGTACCAGCTCTGAGGAGACGGCGAAGCTGTGGGAGGAGAACGGCCGTCTCCGAGCAGAGTTGGAGGACCTCAAAAGGGAGGTCGCCGCACAGAGGGCAGTGCGGCAGCGTGCAGCTCCTGCAGCTACCAGTCCTCCGGGAGTTGCGGCCCCGTCGTCGGCTCCTGCCCCTGCACTGTCGCCTGCTGCGGCGGAGATCGAGAAGATCGTCCGCATCTGCATGCAGCAGTGTGGGGGCATGATGAATGCCCGCCTGGAGGCCTTGGAGTCAAGGCTCCTCCCGGCACAGAACCTCCGGCCGCCGCTAGCGGCGGACAAACGGAGGAAGGAGGAGGCCGCCAGGCCTGGGCCGTCAACTGTGGCGGCAAACGCTGGAAAGGGGGGCAAAAAGCCCGCGGAGGGGCCCAAGAAGCCCGCGGAGGGTGCGTCAGCACCCCCTCCCAGCTCGACCACGACCCCGGCGACCGCATCCCAGCCCACGGAGGCTTGGACGACGGTCGTCAAACGGGGTCGTAAGAAGAAGGCGGCGCCGCCGGCTCAGCCCAAGCCGGCGCCCAAAAGAAAGAGGAGGTCCCGGAAGGGTAAGGCCCCACGCTCGGCTGCTGTGGTTATCACACTGCAGCCCGCAGCTATCGAGAGGGGCCTTACCTACAAGGAGGTCCTTGAACAGGCGAAGGCTAAGGTCGCATTTCCCGACCTCGGCACACCGACCGGCTTCAGGATGAAGTCGGCGGTTACGGGGGCGCGTCTGTTCGAGGTGTCGGGACCCTCGGGCAGCGAGAAGGCGGACATCCTGGCCGCCAAACTGAGGGAGGTCCTCAAGGATGAGGACGTCCGAGTGTCCAGGCCCGTAAAGACCGCCGATTTGCGCGTCGATGGCCTGGACGACTCGACGACCCCGGAGGAGGTCGTGGCGGCCGTCACTCGAAGCGGTGGATGTCCGCCGGGCGACGTGCGGGCGGGCGAGATTCGCGCCGACGCTGCCGGGCTCGGCACCATTACGGTTAAGTGCCCGGTAGCGGCGGCGAATAAAATAGCCGTCAGCGGACGGCTATTAGTGGGGTGGGTTGCAGCACGCGTCAAGCTGCTACAACCCAGGGCTATGCGGTGCTACCGCTGCCTTGACGTTGGGCACGTCAGGGCACGGTGCGCCGCCGCAACTGACCGCAGCGAGCAGTGCTATCGCTGCGGTAAGCCCGGCCACAAGGCGGCAGCGTGCTCCGCGACGCCAAACTGCAGCCTCTGCACGGATGCAGGGAGGCCCGCGGGGCACGTCGTCGGCAGAAAGGCCTGCCCGCCCGCCCCAAAAAAGGGCAACAAGAAGGGGACAACCAAGGCTGTCGGGGGCCCTTTACACCCCCCTCAGCCTGGTTGCTCTTCGGCCGACTCCCGGCCTAAGAATGGTGCCGAGGGAATGGATTGTGCGTAATGGCACAATTCCATTTCCTCCAGGGCAATATCAACCACTCTGCCAGGGCTCAGGATCTCTTACTCCAGAGCATGGCAGAGTGGTCGATCCATGTGGCTGTGGTCGCCGAGCCGTATTACGTCCCCCCCCGAGATGATTGGGTGGGTGACCTGGACGGCTCGGTGGCCATCATCGGCGGGGCTCTTGTCGACCCGTCCCGAGGTCACGGCTGGGTGGCCGCCCTCGCGGACGGCGTTGGCATTGTTGGGGCGTATTTCTCGCCCAACAAGAGCCTCGCCGACTTCGAGAGCTTCCTTGTCGAGTTGGGTGCCGTCGTGAACCGGTACCACCCTCGCCCGGTGCTGCTGCTCGGGGATCTCAACGCCAAGTCTGCGGCGTGGGGATCCCCGGTCACCGATGCCAAGGGCGAGGCGTTGGAGGAGTGGTCGGTCACGACCGGCTTGACCGTCCTGAATCGGGGCTCGGTCTACACGTGCGTGCGACAGCGGGGTGGTTCTATAGTGGACGTTTCGTTCGCTAGCCCCGCCGTCGCAAGCCGTGTCCGCGATTGGCGTGTCGCCGTGGAGGTGGAGACGTTGTCGGATCATAGATACATCCGTTTTGACGTCTCCTCACAGACCGCGGGCGGCCGCAATCCAACGGCCCCGCGAACGGACGGTCCGCGTTGGGCGCGCAAGCGCCTCGACAGGGAGCTACTCGAGGAGGCCGCTATTGTGCAGGCCTGGATCCGGGAGTCGGCAACGACCGGACCCGTCGACGTCGAAGAGGAGGCGCAGTGGTTCCACGGGGCGATGACGCAAATTTGCGACGCGTCAATGCCCCGGGTTCGCACACAACCCAGAAGGCGCCAGGTGTACTGGTGGTCCGCCGAGATCGCGCAGTTGCGCGACTCGTGCGTGGAGGTCAGGCGCCAGTACACCCGATACCGGAGAAGACGTCGTCGGGTCCCTGACGAAGAAGCCGCGCGGTATGAGGTGTACCGCGCGGCTAAGAAGGCTCTGTGGCTGGCCATCGGCGAGGCGAAGACGCGAGCCAGGGAGGAGATGTTGGAGACTCTAAACGGGGATCCGTGGGGGCGTCCTTATCGCTCGGTCCGAGGTAAACTCGGACCATGGGCGCCCCCGCTTACGGAGAGTCTCCAACCCGAGCTGCTGGAGGACGTGGTAGCAGCCCTCTTCCCGGCACGAGCGGAGCACGCTCCGCCGCCGATGGCTCTGCCCACAGCCGCAGAGCCCGAAGAGGACGCCAGCGTCCCAGAGGTGACACAACCAGAGTTGAGGGCGGCCGTGACACGGCTCCGGGCGAAGAACACTGCCCCGGGGCCCGACGGAATTCACGGCTGCGCGTTGGCCCTAGCTCTGAAGGAGCTGGAGCCCCGACTGAGAGGACTCTACTCGGCGTGCCTTGAGCAGGGCCAGTTTCCCACTCAGTGGAAATCTGGTCGTCTGGTCCTGCTCAGGAAAGCGGGGCGCCCTGCGGACTCGCCGTCCGCGTACCGGCCCATAGTGCTGCTCGACGAGGTGGGAAAGCTGTTTGAGCGGATAGTCTCAGCCCGCCTCGTCAGCCACTTGTGCGGAGAGGGGCCGGACCTGGCCGAATGCCAGTACGGCTTTCGGCAAGGGCGCTCCACTGTGACGGCGATATCCCGAGTGAGAGTCCTGGCGGAGGAAGCGGTGTCGCGGGGCGGTGTGTTGTTGGCGGTGTCCTTGGACATCTCCAACGCCTTCAACACCCTGCCCTGGAGTTGTATTCGGGAGGCACTACGATATCATCGAGTGCCTTCCTACCTCCGCCGCGTCGTCGGGGCTTATTTGGCGGAAAGGTGTGTCACCTATCTGGGACGCGATGGCAGATGCCAGCGCCCTATGTCGTGCGGTGTTCCACAGGGTTCGGTCTTGGGCCCGCTCCTGTGGAACATCGGGTACGACTGGGCGCTGAGGGGCGAGCTCCGGCCGGGAGTGCAGCTGGTGTGTTACGCTGACGACACACTGGTCACTGCCCGGGGGAGCTCGCACAGGGAGGCAGCGTTGCTGGCGACGGCTGCGGTCTCACAGGTGGTGAGCCGCATACGGCGCCTCGGCCTGGAGGTGGCCCTCAACAAGTCGGAGGCCATTGTTTTTCATGGCCCCCGGCGAGCGCCGCCGCCGGGATCGCACATAGTGGTCGGGGGGGCCCGTATCGCTGTCGAGTCCACCATGAAGTACCTGGGATTGGTGCTCGACAGCCGGTGGGATTTCGGCCCCCACTTCCGGCGGCTGGCGCCCAAGTTGTTGGGCGCGGCGGGGGCGCTGTCAACGCTGCTTCCCAATCTGGGGGACCCGAGCACCGCCTGTAGGCGGTTGTACGTGGGGATCGTGCGATCGATGGCCCTGTATGGGGCCCCGATCTGGGCGGCTGACCTGACGGCCAGCACCATCACTGTTCTGCGGAGGCCGCAGAGGGTGATGGCCGTCAGAGTCATCAGGGGATATCGCACGATCTCCTACGAGGCGGCTTGCGCACTGGCCGGATCTCCGCCGTGGGACCTGGAGGCAAAAGTGCTCGCGTCACAATACAGGTGGCGCGAGGACGCGCGGGCGCGCGGCGAGCGACTGACGCAGCGACACTTGGAGTTGCGTCGGTCGCAGCTGCGCGAGGTCCTAGTGGCGGAATGGCGGGACAGGCTTTCGAGCCCTACCGCCGGCCTCATCACCATCGAGGCCATCCGGCCAGTGCTCGACCTGTGGCTCGGGAGAAGGCACGGCTCCCTGTCGTTTCGTGCGACGCAGGTCCTCTCGGGGCATGGCTGCTTCGGGAGGTTCTTGTGTCGCATAGGCAGGGAGCCGGACGCTCGATGCCACCACTGCGTCGACTGTCGGGAGGACACGGTGCGGCATACGCTTGCAGAGTGTGCAGCTTGGGAGGAGCCGCGCCGTGCCCTCATCTCTGTTGTAGGCGGTGACCTCTCGCTGCCGGCCGTAGTCCATGCTATGGTCGGCGGTGAGGAGTCCTGGGACGCGGTGGTCTCCTTCTGCGAGACAGTTATCGCGCAGAAGGAGGCTGCGGAAAGGGAGAGGGAGATCACAACCGCTCTCCCTGCCCGCAGCAGGCGCATCGGGCGTCGGAGGAGGGCTTACGCTGCCCTCTTCCGGCCCCCCTAACTGGGTCCAGGGGCGGCGGACTTGGGGCTGTCCGTCGCCCCCCATTCATCAGTCTGGTCTTCGGCCCTGATGCGCTGGAGGTCAATGTGGACATGCCCTTTTGCTGTGACTCTTTGCCAGATGGTTGGCGAGGTGCTAAGTACGATGTGTCCAGTATGTGGATTTCTTGCCCTTTTCCTATACTTTATTTCTACTATTTCCGTCTCACCGTCGAGGCCGTGGAAAACGTCCCGATTCTGATTTTTGAAAGCCTTCAGGACGTCCTCATCAGTGTTGGCTAGTAGGACGTCCCTAAGGATCAGCATCGGTTTTTTATTTTTCACTTCCTCCACGGCGAGGCCGGTACCATCCTTCCTCAGTCTTTCTTTCACCTTGTCCCTTTCTTCCGTCGTCTCAAATCCCATAATCACCTTTCTATTCTTCGCTTTTCTTACCTTTTCCACTTTCACCCATCCTTCTTTCGCATCTATTACCTTTCTTACTTTGTCAAAGACTTCCTCTCCGGTGTCCTCCTCATTGCTGGAAGTGACCACGACTGAGTGCAACGTGCGCTTTTTCATCTCACTGTTGTTCCCGGCCGCGACCACCCCCGCGTATGTAGGAGTTCCCATGCTCTCTACCCTTTCTTTCTGAGCTTCAATGGCTACCTTTAGCTCTTCCATTTGCCTGTTGCTTTCCAGCAACAGCTTGGAGTGTTCCTCAATCTTTGCCATTAATTGGCTCGTCTCCTGCTCTGGTGGTGCTGAGTCTGAAGCTTCATATACGGGCTCCTCTTTTCCCTTACCTGACTCCTTAGCTTTAAGCATGGCCTTGGTGGGGAGGGCGCGTCCACTTTCTACTTCGGCATCCTTTACGAGCTGAAACAGTCTCTCTACTTGGGCTTTGATTTCCTCTTTCGTTTCCTTTTTGGTGGATTTTGAGTTGGTCAGACTTAGTTTCGCCCTCATTAAACACGCTTTGGCCTCAGTTATCCTGGTGTTTCGTGCGTTGGGCTTTGATGCTGGCGGGGTCACGCTCCCTGTGAAGGCTCTACTTGTCGCAGATGTTAGGTCGACTTTCTGTACTGGCTCGTTAGCCGTCTTTTTAATCGGGGAAATTGATTTCCTCGTCTCGCTCAATCCCGCCTCCCATTCGCCTACACTTCTTCTTACACTAAGCTGTGGAGAGGAGGGTCCAGCCTCTTCCCTAGTCTTCTGCGGGCTTTTGTTTTGCGGATTTACTGATGCCTTCTTAATGGGTGTTCGTATTCCAATCATTTTGTCAGAAATTTTAGGAGCTAGTTTACGTCAAGAAATTAAGGGGGTATTGTAAAGGATACCCGAGTCAACAAAACAACATAAAATATGTAGAATAAAAATATCAATAAGATACTTGTTTCAGGTGATGTTTGCGGCAAGGAGGTCAACGGTGCGCTTCAGTTACTCTCTGCAAAGGTAAGTATAATATTATGATTATTACTGCGTCAACAGTCACACACGATAATTTTTTAGCCAACAAACAAGAAACAAAAACTCGTTTTTTTAAAATTTTTGTAGAGTCTGGCTCTATCTATGTCTAAAAATAAATCTAAGACCTTAGTCTGGCGTCTGAAGGCTTTCACAAACCAAGTTCATCAAAAAAAAAAAATTAAAATTTAAATCGTAAATTTTTTTGAGACTCTACGTAGAGTCAATTTCTACCCGCGACTGGACAGGTATCCCCGAGCCCTTTCCAACAAACCCAAACACGGCAACCCTAGGCCAGAGGGTTCCCGAGAAAACCCGGTTCAAAATTCTGGTTGTCAAAACAAGATGGCGCCCAAAATTCGGTTACCATTGGTTTTCTCCGGAACCGTCCGTCCAAATACCACCGTGTTCGGGCTCCTCTGATTGAGCTCGTCGAGACCTATCGAGTGAAGTGGGTTTCAGTCTTGAAAATTCTTGGTTCTCGAAAACTCCCGAAAGTAGCTTATCGGGTAGGGAGGAACCAGCCACAGTCCCCAAAGAAAACCCGAAGCCTCTACGACCCCTGGTTCGGGAGCTATCCGAGTTTGAAAAATGGTTTGACAATTCAAGAACTGTCAAAGTTAATCTTCAAATCGGTACAACTCGCCCTCCACTAGTCGCAGAATAGTCGAGTTTGGGCTTGTTCGGCTTGGCTCGTCCCGCTCCGACGCGCAAGGTTGTTTTCAGGCACCTGAAATTTCTCAGCGCCAAACCGCCCGCAACTAAGTGTATCGGGTAGAATTTGTCTCCCCAAACACCACTGTGAAACCGGCAACTCTCTGCGACCACCAGATCCGGAGCTATGGCGGACCAAACTTTTCCAAGATGGCCGCTCAGCTGTCAAATGCCAACTTAAAGTGGCTATAGCTCCGCAACCGTTTGTCACAGAGAACTGTGGTTTCGAATGTGGTGCCTGGCTTGTCTTTCCCTATCCGTCTCAAATGGTTTCAGGGCCGAAAAATTTCAGGTCCTGAAAACGCCTGAAAGTGAACACAAAATATTCCCACTAGAATTCCACTGTGACCTGTGGAAACCCGGGGTTTTTACGACCAATAGCCTCAGAGATAATTGAATTTTTGTGCGGCAACCGGAAAAACCAAAATGGCCGTCAGAAGCTATTTTCTTCGTTTCTGAAGCTATTGGGGGCAAATTTGGGCTTAAACTAAACACAATACGCTTTCTAAAGATGATTCTAAGGTCAATTTTAATTTATTTCTATTAGTTTAAATTTTATATCAAAAAATAAGAAAAAATTTAATATCTCTCTATTCGTAATACATAAAAATCTGAAAAAAACTGTAAAATTTATGTTAAATGTAGGGCTTTCTTAAAAGTAAACTAAATTTAAATTTTTGAAAAGTTTTTCATACAAAAATTTTGAAAAATTAAAAAAATTTTGAAAATCTTCGATATTTCGATAAATAATCTAAGTAAAAATCTTAACTTAATGTAGGCTTCTTCTCCAAATAAGCGCGCAGCAGGATCAGCAATAAAAAAGTGGGGTCCTGCCTGAAGAATTTTCAGGACAGAGGGTCAAAGTTTGAACTTTCTAATGTAATAATCTTCGTTCCCGGTGGGGATAAAAATCTGGTCTTTTCGATTTTTCCCTTATCTGAGTAGGGTCCGTCTACTGCCAAAAGATTAATTCTCTGTGGTGTCTGGATCAACAACCACGTGGTCCAAGTTGAGGTTATCTTTCGTGGTTTTCTTCAATTTTCTCCGCGGTTTGTCAGTGGATTTTCGCACGAAGCGTGTCAAAAGAAGCGCCTTGATGCCTCCCAATGTATTGTGCCGGAAAAATAGTGCAGCTGTGTGAGACTCCGGAGTTACAGGGCTCTGAAGTTTTCTGAACTCCAAAATTCTTGGGTTTTTCCAGGTTAACTTTTGAGTGCGTGTTTTCCGAAGAAAAATGTTTCCACCAGTGGATGCACTGCACAAAGACACAACTTTTGGTATATCACTCGTCACTGTACGGTGGAAAAATACCACTTTTTCCGATTTTTAACTGCGGAGCGGCTCTTAAAACGATCCGACCACCACGAGGGTTGGGGGGGAACTGGTTAGGTTAGGTTAGGTTAGGTTGGGGGGGGTGCGTGCAGAAAACCTCCTCGTGTGCCTGACGGCTGCTGGTTCCTTACGAATGCGTTCGGGGGAAAGAGCAGTTGTCGGGCCGGTGCACCCTGGGCACGGCCAATAGTCTCTCCATGTCGGAGGGGCTATTGTCTGTGGCGGATTTCTGCGGGGGAGGGGGAGCTTGTTGCTCCACGACGGTTCCTCCACGTGTCCCTCTGATTATCAGAGGGCACTGTGGAGGAACGTCTGAGTTGGGGTCGCTCCTGTCCGATCGACAGTCGTCGATTGGCGAAGGATGCGACCAATGCCGCTGCGGTGCAGGCGCACCAAAGCGGCAGTTGCTCTCTCTTCACGGAGCAATCCTGAAGAGAGAGTTCCCGACGGGTCCGCTGAGTCGGGTTGTCCGGACAGCGGACGGAGGCATGTGTAATGCCGCCGTCGGGGGCTCGGCTTAACCGCCCGGCCCAGAGGAAGGATACCTCTAAGATAAAAAACCCCCAATCCTAAGCTCTGAAGCGCGGTGAGAGGATGCATGGCTGGAGGGAGTCCAGTCGTTAGCGCTTCCCCTGCAGAGCACCTGCCGCACTCTGCAGTATGTAGGCTTACCGGGTATCTAGGCTCTGCCCGGTGGACATGTAGTACCTATATCTACTCGTGGGATTTATATGGATACCCAAAACCCCAAAAACCCAAACAACGATGATGGGCCAGCAATGGCGGAGATTGACGAGTCGTCTGCCGGTAGCGGCAGTGAGACTCAAGGAGGTTCACGCGCTCCCTCAAAATTCTGGGGGAAGCGTTCGCGTGGGGCGAGCTTAAACCCCTCGTCAAGTGAAGAGGAATTGTCGGCTGCCAAGATGCCGACATCTCGAAGAGGTGGTCGCGTAGTGGTGGGTGGACCATCCACCCGGCTGCCACAGCGCGACCAGAAAGGTCGGTTCTTGCGGCCCGCTACGCCAATCCCGGCGATCCGCAAAGATCGGCCCGAAGAGGTGCAGAGCGACGAGACCATGCTCGCTGACCTGAGCGGAGATTCCGCTGCGTCCCCGCTGTTGCTAGATAGCAACAAAGCGGAGGTCAACGCTGCAAAGCGGGCGCAGCGGAAGGCGGTCGCGGCCGATGAGGTCGGCGAGCTGGCTCGACAAGCTCGAGAGCGGCGGGCTGCTCAGGCGGCCTCTGGAGCCGGCGTAACGGCGGCGACACTAAGTCGCCAGGTTCTGGACGCCGTGGACGTTGTCCTGAAGGTTGCCACGAAATCGGGCAGCTTGAAGGGCACGTTCACGCGCGCCCTGAAAGAGGCGGCTGACGGTATCAAGGAGGCAGTTGGGGTCCTCCTTGAACGAACTAGCTCTGAGGAGACGGCGAAGCTGTGGGAGGAGAACGGCCGTCTCCGTAATGAGCTGGAGGACCTCAAACGGGAGGTTGCTGCACAGAGGGGGTCTGCCCCTCAACAGAAGCGTGTGGCTCCCGCAGCTTCCGGCTCTCGGGCAGTTGCGTCTCCGCCGTCAGCCCTTGCCCCTGCACTGTCGCCTGATGCGGACGTCGAACGGATCGTCCGCATCTGCATGCAGCAGTGCGGGGGCATGATGAATGCCCGCCTGGAGGCCTTGGAAACAAGGCTCCTCCCGGCCCAGAGCCTCCGGCCACCGCTAGCGGCGGACAGGCGGAGGATGGAGGAGACCGCAAGGCCAGGGCCGTCGAACGTGGCAGCTGGAAAGGGGGGTAAAAAGCCCGCGGAGGGGCCCAAAAAGCCCGCGGAGGGTGTGTCAGCACCCCCTTCCTGCTCAACTGCGACCCCGGCGACCGCGTCCCAACCCATGGAGGCTTGGACGACGGTCGTCAGAAGGGGTCGGAAGAAGAAAGCGGCGCCACCAGCAACGGCTCAGCCCAAGCCCGCGCCGAGGAAAAAGAAGAGGAGGTCCCGAAGGGGTAAGGCCCCACGCTCCGCGGCTGTGGTATTGACACTACAGCCTGCAGCCATCGAGCGGGGTCTTACTTATAAGGAGGTCCTCGCGCAGGCGAAGGCCAACGTCGCGTTTCCCGACCTTGGCACACCGACCGGCTTCAGGATGAAGTCGGCGGTTACGGGGGCGCGGCTGTTCGAGGTGTCTGGCCCCTCGGGCAGTGAAAAGGCGGACATCCTGGCCACCAAATTGCGGGAAGTCCTCCGGGAAGAGGACGTCCGAGTGTCCAGGCCAGTGAAGACCGCTGAACTGCGAGTCGAGGGCCTGGACGACTCGACGACCCCAGAAGAGGTCGTGGCGGCCGTTGCACGAAGCAGTGGATGTCCGCCGGGTGATGTGCGGGCGGGCGAGATCCGCGCCGACGCTGCCGGGCTCGGCGCCATTACGGTGAAGTGCCCGGTAGCGGCGGCGAACAGGATCGCCGTCAGTGGCCGGCTTTTGGTAGGGTGGGTTGCAGCACGCGTCAAGCTGCTGCAACCCAGGGCTATGCGGTGCTACCGCTGCCTCGACGTTGGGCACGTCAGGGCACGGTGCGCCGCCGCAACTGACCGCAGCGAGCAGTGCTATCGCTGCGGTAAGCCCGGCCACAAGGCGGCAACGTGCTCCGCGACGCCAAACTGCAGCCTCTGTACGGATGCAGGGAGGCCCGCGGGGCACGTCGTCGGCAGAAAGGCCTGCCCGCCCGCCGCGAAGAAGGGCAACAAGAAGGGGACAACCAAGGCTGTCGGGGGCCCTTTACACCCCCCTCAGCCTGGTTGCTCTTCGGCCGACTCCCGGCCTAAGAATGGTGCCGAGGGAATGGATTGTGCGTAATGGCACAATTCCATTTCCTCCAGGGCAATATCAACCACTCTGCCAGGGCTCAGGATCTCTTACTCCAGAGCATGGCAGAGTGGTCGATCCATGTGGCTGTGGTCGCCGAGCCGTATTACGTCCCCCCCCGAGATGATTGGGTGGGTGACCTGGACGGCTCGGTGGCCATCATCGGCGGGGCTCTTGTCGACCCGTCCCGAGGTCACGGCTGGGTGGCCGCCCTCGCGGACGGCGTTGGCATTGTTGGGGCGTATTTCTCGCCCAACAAGAGCCTCGCCGACTTCGAGAGCTTCCTTGTCGAGTTGGGTGCCGTCGTGAACCGGTACCACCCTCGCCCGGTGCTGCTGCTCGGGGATCTCAACGCCAAGTCTGCGGCGTGGGGATCCCCGGTCACCGATGTCAAGGGCGAGGCATTGGAGGAGTGGGCGGTCACGACCGGCTTGACCGTCCTGAATCGGGGCTCGGTCTACACGTGCGTGCGACAGCGGGGTGGTTCTATAGTGGACGTTTCGTTCGCTAGCCCCGCTGTCGCAAGCCGTGTCCGCGATTGGCGTGTCGCCGTGGAGGTGGAGACGTTGTCGGATCACAGATATATCCGTTTCAACGTCTCCCCCCAGACCGCGGGCGGCCGCAATCCAACGGCCCCGCGAACGGACGGTCCGCGTTGGGCGCGAAAGCGCCTCGACAGGGAGCTACTCGAGGAGGCTGCTATTGTGCAGGCCTGGATCCGGGAGTCGGCAACGACCGGACCCGTCGACGTCGAAGAGGAGGCGCAGTGGTTCCACGGGGCGATGACGCAAATTTGCGATGCGTCAATGCCCCGGGTTCGCACACAACCCAGAAGGCGCCAGGTGTACTGGTGGTCCGCCGAGATCGCGCAGTTGCGCGACTCGTGCGTGGAGGTCAGGCGCCAGTACACCCGATACCGGAGAAGACGTCGTCGGGTCCCTGACGAAGAAGCCGCGCGGTATGAGGTGTACCGCGCGGCTAAGAAGGCTCTGTGGCTGGCCATCGGCGAGGCGAAGACGCGAGCCAGGGAGGAGATGTTGGAGACTCTAAACGGGGATCCGTGGGGGCGTCCTTATCGCTCGGTCCGAGGTAAACTCGGACCATGGGCGCCCCCGCTTACGGAGAGTCTCCAACCCGAGCTGCTGGAGGACGTGGTAGCAGCCCTCTTCCCGGCACGAGCGGAGCACGCTCCGCCGCCGATGGCTCTGCCCACAGCCGCAGAGCCCGAAGAGGACGCCAGCGTCCCAGAGGTGACACAACCAGAGTTGAGGGCGGCCGTGACACGGCTCCGGGCAAAGAACACTGCCCCGGGGCCCGACGGGATTCACGGCTGCGCGTTAGTACTCGCTCTGAAGGAGCTGGAGCCCCGACTGAGAGGACTCTACTCGGCGTGCCTTGAGCAGGGCCAGTTTCCCGCTCAGTGGAAATCTGGTCGTCTGGTCCTGCTCAGGAAAGCGGGGCGCCCTGCGGACTCGCCGTCCGCGTACCGGCCCATAGTGCTGCTCGACGAGGTGGGAAAGCTGTTTGAGCGGATAGTCTCAGCCCGCCTCGTCAGCCACTTGTGCGGAGAGGGGCCGGACCTGGCCGAATGCCAGTACGGCTTTCGGCAAGGGCGCTCCACTGTGACGGCGATATCCCGAGTGAGAGTCCTGGCGGAGGAAGCGGTGTCGCGGGGCGGTGTGTTGTTGGCGGTGTCCTTGGACATCTCCAACGCCTTCAACACCCTGCCCTGGAGTTGTATTCGGGAGGCACTACGATATCATCGAGTGCCTTCCTACCTCCGCCGCGTCGTCGGGGCTTATTTGGCGGAAAGGTGTGTCACCTATCTGGGACGCGATGGCAGATGCCAGCGCCCTATGTCGTGCGGTGTTCCACAGGGTTCGGTCTTGGGCCCGCTCCTGTGGAACATCGGGTACGACTGGGCGCTGAGGGGCGAGCTCCGTCCGGGAGTGCAGCTGGTGTGTTACGCTGACGACACACTGGTCACTGCCCGGGGGAGCTCGCACAGGGAGGCAGCGTTGCTGGCGACGGCTGCGGTCTCACAGGTGGTGAGCCGCATACGGCGCCTCGGCCTGGAGGTGGCCCTCAACAAGTCGGAGGCCATTGTTTTTCATGGCCCCCGGCGAGCGCCGCCGCCGGGATCGCACATTGTGGTCGGGGGGGCCCGTATCGCTGTCGAGTCCACCATGAAGTATCTGGGATTGGTGCTCGACAGCCGGTGGGATTTCGGCCCCCACTTCCGGCGGCTGGCGCCCAAGTTGTTGGGCGCGGCGGGGGCGCTGTCAACGCTGCTTCCCAATCTGGGGGACCCGAGCACCGCCTGTAGGCGGTTGTACGTGGGGATCGTGCGATCGATGGCCCTATATGGGGCCCCGATCTGGGCGGCTGACCTGACGGCCAGCACCATCACTGTTCTGCGGAGGCCGCAGAGGGTGATGGCCGTCAGAGTCATCAGGGGATATCGCACGATCTCCTACGAGGCGGCTTGCGCACTGGCCGGATCTCCGCCGTGGGACCTGGAGGCGAAAGTGCTCGCGTCACTGCACAGGTGGCGCGAGGACGCGCGGGCGCGCGGCGAGCGACTGACGCAGCGACACCTGGAGTTGCGTCGGTCGCAGCTGCGCGAGGTCCTGGTGGCGGAATGGCGGGACAGGCTTTCGAGCCCTACCGCCGGCCTCATCACCATCGAGGCCATCCGGCCAGTGCTCGACCTGTGGCTCGGGAGAAGGCACGGCTCTCTGACGTTTCGTGCGACGCAGGTCCTCTCGGGGCATGGCTGCTTCGGGAGGTTCTTGTGTCGCATAGGCAGGGAGCCGGACGCTCGATGCCACCACTGCGTCGACTGTCGGGAGGACACGGTGCGGCATACGCTTGCAGAATGTGCAGCTTGGGAGGAGCCGCGCCGTGCCCTCATCTCTGTTGTAGGCGGTGACCTCTCGCTGCCGGCCGTAGTCCATGCTATGGTCGGCGGTGAGGGGTCCTGGGACGCGGTGGTCTCCTTCTGCGAGACAGTTATCGCGCAGAAGGAGGCTGCGGAAAGGGAGAGGGAGATCACAACCGCTCTCCCTGCCCGCAGCAGGCGCATCGGGCGTCGGAGGAGGGCATACGCTGCCCTCTTCCGGCCCCCCTAACTGGGTCCAGGGGCGGCGGACTTGGGGATGTCCGTCGCCCCCCACTCATCCGGACCCGAGGTGGCGGCGCGTGGTGTTCCCGTGCGCCCCTCTTTGACGTAGCGAGGGGAGTTAAACACCTCACTCCCCTCGCCGACGCGAGGTGGCCCGCAGAGGCGGGCCGGCACCAGCCGGGGATTGCGGATGTCGCATACGTTCCCGCGATCCCCGGCGCAGGTGGAAGATGGAACACCGGGGTGGTTTTAGTCAGTAAGAGTCTGACAGACCCCTCCACCCGCCCCAGGGTGGAGGATTTCCATGAGGATTTCCCCCCGAGATCAAAAAAAAAAAAAAAGGTTAGGTTGGGGTGCGTGCAGAAAACCTCCTCGTGTGCCTGACGGCTGCTGGTTCCTTACGAATGCGTTCGGGGGAAAGAGCAGTTGTCGGGCCGGTGCACCCTGGGCACGGCCAATAGTCTCTCCATGTCGGAGGGGCTATTGTCTGTGGCGAATTTCTGCGGGGGAGGGGGAGCATGTTGCTCCACGACGGTTCCTCCACGTGTCCCTCTGATTCGCAGAGGGCACTGTGAAGGAACGTCTGAGTTGGGGTCGCTCCTGTCCGATCGACAGTCGTCGATTGGCGAAGGATGCGACCAATGCCGCTGCGGTGCAGGCGCACCAAAACGGCAGTTGCTCTCTCTTCACGGAGCAATCCTGAAGAGAGAGTTCCCGGCGGGTCCGCTGAGTCGGGTTGTCCGGACAGCGGACGGAGGCATGCTTAATGCCGCCGTCGGGGGCTTGGCTTAACCGCCCGGCCCAGAGGATGGATACCTCTAAGATAAAAAACCCCCAATCCTAAGCTCTGAAGCGCGGTGAGAGGATGCATGGCTGGAGGGAGTCCAGTCGTTAGCGCTTCCCCTGCAGAGCACCTGCCGCACTCTGCAGTATATAGGCTTACCGGGTATCTAGGCTCTGCCCGGTGGACATGTAGTACCTATATCTACTCGTGGGAACTTTATGGATACCCAAAATAAAAATCAAAAAGTTGTCGGGCCAGTAATGGCTGTGATGGACGAGTCGTCTGCCGGAAGCGGCAGTGAGACTCAAGGAGGTTCACGCACTCCCTCCAAATTCTGGGGGAAGCGTTCGCGTGGGGAGGGTTTAAACCCCTCCTCAAGCGAGGAAGAGTTGTCGGCCGCCAAGGTGCCGACATCTAGAAGGGGTGGTCGCGCAGTGATGCCACAACGCGACCAGAGGGGTCGGTTCTTGCGGCCCGCTACGCCGATCCCGGCGGCAGCGGTCCGCATGGATCGGCCCGAAGTAGGAATGGAGAGCGACGAGCTCCTGAGTGGCGATTCCGCTGCATCCCCGCTATTGCTGGAGAGCAACAAGGCGGAAGCTAACGCTGCAAAGCGGGCGCAGCGGAAGGCGGTCGCTGCCGATGAGGTCGGCGAGCTAGCTCGGCAGGCTCGAGAGCGGCGGGCCGCTCAAGCGGCCTCTGGAGAGGGCTTAACGGCGGCGGCGCTCAGTCGCCAAGTTTTGGACGGCGTGGACGTTGTCCTAAAAGTTGCCACAAAATCTGGCAGCTTGAAGGGCACGTTCACCCGTGCCCTAAAGGAGGCGGCTGAGGGCATCAGGGAGGCGGTTGGGGTCCTCCTTGACAGAACAAGCTCCGAGGAGACGGCGAAGCTGTGGGAGGAGAACGGCCGTCTCCGTAATGAGCTGGAGGACCTCAAGCGGGAGGTTGCCGCACAGAGGGGGTCTGCCCCTTCAAAGAAGCGTGTGGCTCCGGTAGTTGCCGCCTCTCCGGTGGTTGCCTCCCCGCCGTCGACCCCTGCCCCCACAATTGCACCCGATGCGGACATCGAACGGATCGTCCGCATCTGCATGCAGCAATGTGGGGGCATGATGAATGCCCGCCTGGAGGCCTTGGAGTCAAGGCTCCTCCCGGCACAGAACCTCCGGCCGCCGCTAGCGGCGGACAAACGGAGGATGGAGGAGGCCGCAAGGCCTGGGCCGCCAGCCATGGCGGCCAAAGCTGGAAAGGGGGGCAAAAAGCCCGCGGAGGGGCCCAAGAAGCCCGCGGAGGGTGCGTCAGCACCCCCTCCCAGCTCGACAGCGACCCCGGCGACCGCATCCCAGCCCACGGAGGCTTGGACGACGGTCGTCAAACGGGGTCGTAAGAAGAAGGCGGCGCCACCAGCAACGGCTCAGCCCAAGCCCGCGCCGAGGAAAAAGAAGAGGAGGTCCCGAAGGGGTAAGGCCCCACGCTCCGCGGCTGTGGTATTAACACTACAGCCTGCAGCCATCGAGCGGGGTCTTACCTATAAGGAGGTCCTCGCGCAGGCGAAGGCCAACGTCGCGTTTCCCGACCTTGGCACACCGACCGGCTTCAGGATGAAGTCGGCGGTTACGGGGGCGCGGCTGTTCGAGGTGTCTGGCCCCTCAGGCAGCGAAAAGGCGGACATCCTGGCCGCCAAATTGCGGGAAGTCCTCAGGGAAGAGGACGTCCGAGTGTCCAGGCCAGTCAAGACCGCTGAACTGCGAGTCGAGGGCCTGGACGACTCGACGACCCCAGAGGAGGTCGTGGCGGCCGTTGCACGAAGCGGTGGATGTCCGCCGGGTGACGTGCGGGCGGGCGAGATCCGTGCCGACGCTGCCGGGCTCGGCGCCATTACTGTGAGGTGTCCGGTAGCGGAGGCGAACAGGATCGCCGTCAGTGGCCGGCTTTTGGTAGGGTGGGTTGCAGCACGCGTCAAGCTGCTGCAACCCAGGGCTATGCGGTGCTACCGCTGTCTCGACGTTGGGCACGTCAGGGCACGGTGCGCCGCCGCAACTGACCGCAGCGAGCAGTGCTATCGCTGCGGTAAGCCCGGCCACAAGGCGGCAGCGTGCTCCGCGACGCCAAACTGCAGCCTCTGCACGGATGCAGGGAGGCCCGCGGGGCACGTCGTCGGCAGAAAGGCCTGCCCGCCCGCCCCAAAAAAGGGCAACAAGAAGGGGACAACCAAGGCTGTCGGGGGCCCTTTACACCCCCCTCAGCCTGGTTGCTCTTCGGCCGACTCCCGGCCTAAGAATGGTGCCGAGGGAATGGATTGTGCGTAATGGCACAATTCCATTTCCTCCAGGGCAATATCAACCACTCTGCCAGGGCTCAGGATCTCTTACTCCAGAGCATGGCAGAGTGGTCGATCCATGTGGCTGTGGTCGCCGAGCCGTATTACGTCCCCCCCCGAGATGATTGGGTGGGTGACCTGGACGGCTCGGTGGCCATCATCGGCGGGGCTCTTGTCGACCCGTCCCGAGGTCACGGCTGGGTGGCCGCCCTCGCGGACGGCGTTGGCATTGTTGGGGCGTATTTCTCGCCCAACAAGAGCCTCGCCGACTTCGAGAGCTTCCTTGTCGAGTTGGGTGCCGTCGTGAACCGGTGCCACCCTCGCCCGGTACTGCTGCTCGGGGATCTCAACGCCAAGTCTGCGGCGTGGGGATCCCCGGTCACCGATGTCAAGGGCGAGGCGTTGGAGGAGTGGGCGGTCACGACCGGCTTGACCGTCCTAAATCGGGGCTCGGTCTACACGTGCGTGCGACAGCGGGGTGGTTCTATAGTGGACGTTTCGTTCGCTAGCCCCGCTGTCGCAAGCCGTGTCCGCGATTGGCGTGTCGCCGTGGAGGTGGAGACGTTGTCGGATCACAGATACATCCGTTTCAACGTCTCCCCCCAGACCGCGGGCGGCCGCAATCCAACGGCCCCGCGAACGGACGGTCCGCGTTGGGCGCGAAAGCGCCTCGACAGGGAGCTACTCGAGGAGGCTGCTATTGTGCAGGCCTGGATCCGGGAGTCGGCAACGACCGGACCCGTCGACGTCGAAGAGGAGGCGCAGTGGTTCCACGGGGCGATGACGCAAATTTGCGATGCGTCAATGCCCCGGGTTCGCACACAATCCAGAAGGCGCCAGGTGTACTGGTGGTCCGCCGAGATCGCGCAGTTGCGCGACTCGTGCGTGGAGGTCAGGCGCCAGTACACCCGATACCGGAGAAGACGTCGTCGGGTCCCTGACGAAGAAGCCGCGCGGTATGAGGTGTACCGCGCGGCTAAGAAGGCTCTGTGGCTGGCCATCGGCGAGGCGAAGACGCGAGCCAGGGAGGAGATGTTGGAGACTCTAAACGGGGATCCGTGGGGGCGTCCTTATCGCTCGGTCCGAGGTAAACTCGGACCATGGGCGCCCCCGCTTACGGAGAGTCTCCAACCCGAGCTGTTGGAGGACGTTGTGACAGCCCTCTTCCCGGCACGAGCGGAGCACGCTCCGCCGCCGATGGCTCTGCCCGCAGCCGCAGAGCCCGAAGAGAACGCCAGCGTCCCAGAGGTGACACAACCAGAGTTGAGGGCGGCCGTGACACGGCTCCGGGCAAAGAACACTGCCCCGGGGCCCGACGGGATTCACGGCTGCGCGTTAGTACTCGCTCTGAAGGAGCTGGAGCCCCGACTGAGAGGACTCTACTCGGCGTGCCTTGAGCAGGGCCAGTTTCCCGCTCAGTGGAAATCTGGTCGTCTGGTCCTGCTCAGGAAAGCGGGGCGCCCTGCGGACTCACCGTCCGCGTACCGGCCCATAGTGCTGCTCGACGAGGTGGGAAAGCTGTTTGAGCGAATAGTCTCAGCCCGCCTCGTCAGCCACTTGTGCGGAGAGGGGCCGGACCTGGCCGAATGCCAGTACGGCTTTCGGCAAGGGCGCTCCACTGTGACGGCGATATCCCGAGTGAGAGTCCTGGCGGAGGAAGCAGTGTCGCGGGGCGGTGTGTTGTTGGCGGTGTCCTTGGACATCTCCAACGCCTTCAACACCCTGCCCTGGAGTTGTATTCGGGAGGCACTACGATATCATCGAGTGCCTTCCTACCTCCGCCGCGTCGTCGGGGCTTATTTGGCGGAAAGGTGTGTCACCTATCTGGGACGCGATGGCAGATACCAGCGCCCCATGTCGTGCGGTGTTCCGCAGGGTTCGGTCTTGGGCCCGCTCCTGTGGAACATCGGGTACGACTGGGTGCTGAGGGGCGAGCTCCGGCCGGGAGTGCAGCTGGTGTGTTACGCTGACGACACACTGGTCACTGCCCGGGGGAGCTCGCACAGGGAGGCAGCGTTGCTGGCGACGGCTGCGGTCTCACAGGTGGTGAGCCGCATACGGCGCCTCGGCCTGGAGGTGGCCCTCAACAAGTCGGAGGCCATTGTTTTTCATGGCCCCCGGCGAGCGCCGCCGCCGGGATCGCACATCGTGGTCGGGGGGGCCCGTATCGCTGTCGAGTCCACCATGAAGTACCTGGGATTGGTGCTCGACAGCCGGTGGGATTTCGGCCCCCACTTCCGGCGGCTGGCGCCCAAGTTGTTGGGCGCGGCGGGGGCGCTGTCAACGCTGCTTCCCAATCTGGGGGACCCGAGCACCGCCTGTAGGCGGTTGTACGTGGGGATCGTGCGATCGATGGCCCTTTATGGGGCCCCGATCTGGGCGGCTGACCTGACGGCCAGCACCATCACTGTTCTGCGGAGGCCGCAGAGGGTGATGGCCGTCAGAGTCATCAGGGGATATCGCACGATCTCCTACGAGGCGGCTTGCGCACTGGCCGGATCTCCGCCGTGGGACCTGGAGGCGAAAGTGCTCGCGTCACTACATAAGTGGCGCGAGGGCGCGCGGGCGCGCGGCGAAAGACTGACGCAGCATCACTTGGAGCTGCGTCGGTCGCAGCTGCGCGAGGTCCTGGTGGCGGAATGGCGGGACAGGCTTTCGAGCCCTACCGCCGGCCTCATCACCATCGAGGCCATCCGGCCAGTGCTCGACCTCTGGCTCGGGAGAAGGCACGGCTCCCTGTCGTTCCGTGCGACGCAGGTCCTCTCGGGGCATGGCTGCTTCGGGAGGTTCTTGAGTCGCATAGGCAGGGAGCCGGACGCTCGATGCCACCACTGCGTCGACTGTCGGGAGGACACGGTGCGGCATACGCTTGCAGAGTGTGCAGCTTGGGAGGAGCCGCGCCGTGCCCTCATCTCTGTTGTAGGCGGTGACCTCTCGCTGCCGGCCGTAGTCCATGCTATGGTCGGCGGTGAGGAGTCCTGGGACGCGGTGGTCTCCTTCTGCGAGACAGTTATCGCGCAGAAGGAGGCTGCGGAAAGGGAGAGGGAGATCACAACCGCTCTCCCTGCCCGCAGCAGGCGCATCGGGCGTCGGAGGAGGGCTTACGCTGCCCTCTTCCGGCCCCCCTAACTGGGTCCAGGGGCGGCGGACTTGGGGCTGTCCGTCGCCCCCCATTCATCCGGACCCGAGGTGGCGGCGCGTGGTGTTCCCGTGCGCCCCTCTTTGACGTAGCGAGGGGAGTCAAACACCTCACTCCCCTCGCCGACGCGAGGTGGCCCGCAGAGGCGGGCCGGCACCAGCCGGGGATTGCGGAAGTCGCATACGTTCCCGCGATCCCCGGCGTAGGTGGGAGATGGAACACCGGGGTGGTTTTAGTCAGTAAGAGTCTGACAGACCCCTCCACCCGCCCCAGGGTGGAGGATTTCCATGAGGATTTCCCCCCGAGATCAAAAAAAAAAAAAAAAAAAAGGTTAGGTTGGGGTGCGTGCAGAAAACCTCCTCGTGTGCCTGACGGCTGCTGGTTCCTTACGAATGCGTTCGGGGGAAAGAGCAGTTGTCGGGCCGGTGCACCCTGGGCACGGCCAATAGTCTCTCCATGTCGGAGGGGCTATTGTCTGTGGCGGATTTCTGCGGGGGAGGGGGAGCTTGTTGCTCCACGACGGTTCCTCCACGTGTCCCTCTGATTATCAGAGGGCACTGTGGAGGAACGTCTGAGTTGGGGTCGCTCCTGTCCGATCGACAGTCGTCGATTGGCGAAGGATGCGACCAATGCCGCTGCGGTGCAGGCGCACCAAAGCGGCAGTTGCTCTCTCTTCACGGAGCAATCCTGAAGAGAGAGTTCCCGACGGGTCCGCTGAGTCGGGTTGTCCGGACAGCGGACGGAGGCATGTTTAATGCCGCCGTCGGGGGCTCGGCTTAACCGCCCGGCCCAGAGGAAGGTTACCTCTAAGATAAAAAACCCCCAATCCTAAGCTCTGAAGCGCGGTGAGAGGATGCATGGCTGGAGGGAGTCCAGTCGTTAGCGCTTCCCCTGCAGAGCACCTGCCGCACTCTGCAGTATGTAGGCTTACCGGGCATCTAGGCTCTGCCCGGTGGACATTCACGACCTATATTATCTCGTGGGAACAGAAATGGACTACACAAATAATAAAAATAAAAAAGATGTCGGGCCAGTAATGGCGGAGAATGAGGAGTCTGCCGAAAGTGGCAGCGAAAGCCAAGGAGGCTCACGCACCCTCTCCAAATTTTGGGGGAAGCGTTCGCGTGGGGAGGGTTTAAACCCCTCCTCAAGCGAGGAGGAGCTGTCGGCCGCAAAAGTGCCGACATCTCGGAGAGGTGGTCGCGCAGTGGTGCCACAGCGCGACCAAAGGGGTCGGTTCTTGCGGCCCGCTACGCCGAACCCGGCGGCAGCGGTTGGCATGGATCGGCCCGAAGAGATGGAGAGCGACGAGCTCCTGAGCGGAGATTCCGCTGCGTCCCCGCTGTTGCTAGACAGCAACAAAGCGGAGATTAACGCCGCAAAGCGGGCGCAGCGGAAGGCGGTCGCGGCCGACGAGGTCGGCGAGCTGGCTCGGCAGGCTCGAGAGCGGCGGGCCGCTCAGGCGGCCTCCATGGAGGGCGTAACGGCGGCGGCACTCGGCCGCCAAGTTTTGGACGGCGTGGACGTTGTCCTGAAAGTTGCCACGAAGTCGGGCAGCTTGAAGGGCACGTTCACGCGCGCCCTAAAAGAGGCGGCTGATGGAATCAGGGAGGCGGTTGGGGTCCTCCTTGAAAGAACCAGCTCTGAGGAGACGGCGAAGCTGTGGGAGGAGAACAGCCGTCTCCGAGCAGAGATGGAGGACCTCAAGAGGGAGGTTGCCGCACAGAGGGGGTCCGCCCCTTCAAAGAAGCGTGTGGCTCCAGCAGTTGCCGCCTCTCCGGTGGTTGCGTCCCCGCCGTCGGCCCCTGCCCCTACAATTGCGCCCGATGCGGACATCGAACAGATCGTCCGCATCTGCATGCAACAGTGTGGGGGCATGATGAATGCCCGCCTGGAGGCCTTGGAGTGCAGGCTCCTCCCGGCCCAGAACCTCCGGCCGCCGCTAGCGGCGGACAAACGGAGGATGGAGGAGGCCGCAAGGCCAGGGCCGTCGGCCGTGGCGGCTGGAAAGGGGGGTAAAAAGACCGCGGAGGGGCCCAAGAAGCCCGCGGAGGGTGCGTCAGCACCCCCCTCCAGCTCAACTGCGACCCCGGCGACCGCGTCCGACCCAACAGAGGCTTGGACAACGGTCGTCAAAAGGGGTCGCAAGAAGAAGGCGGCGCCGCCGGCAAAACCTCAGCCCAAGCCTGCGCCGAAGAAAAAGAGGAGGTCCCGAAAGGGAAAGGCCCCACGCTCTGCGGCTGTGGTACTCACACTGCAGCCCGCAGCTATCGAGAGGGGCCTTACCTATAAAGAGGTCCTCGCGCAGGCGAAGGCCAAGGTCGCTTTCCCCGACCTTGGCACACCGACCGGCTTCAGGATGAAGTCGGCGGTTACGGGGGCGCGGCTGTTCGAGGTGTCGGGACCCTCGGGCAGCGAGAAGGCGGACATCCTGGCCGCCAAATTGAGGGAGGTCCTCAAAGAAGAGGACGTCCGAGTGTCCAGGCCAGTGAAGACCGCAGATTTGCGCGTCGAGGGCCTGGACGACTCGACGACCCCGGAGGAGGTCGTGGCGGCCGTCGCTCGAAGCGGTGGATGTCCGCCGGGCGACGTGCGGGCGGGCGAGATCCGCGCCGACGCTGCCGGGCTCGGCGCCATTACGGTGAAGTGCCCGGTAGCGGCGGCGAACAGGATCGCCGTCAGTGGCCGGCTTTTGGTAGGGTGGGTTGCAGCACGCGTCAAGCTGCTGCAACCCAGGGCTATGCGGTGCTACCGCTGCCTCGACGTTGGGCACGTCAGGGCACGGTGCGCCGCCGCAACTGACCGCAGCGAGCAGTGCTATCGCTGCGGTAAGCCCGGCCACAAGGCGGCAGCGTGCTCCGCGACGCCAAACTGCAGCCTCTGCACGGATGCAGGGAGGCCCGCGGGGCACGTCGTCGGCAGAAAGGCCTGCCCGCCCGCCCCAAAAAAGGGCAACAAGAAGGGGACAACCAAGGCTGTCGGGGGCCCTTTACACCCCCCTCAGCCTGGTTGCTCTTCGGCCGACTCCCGGCCTAAGAATGGTGCCGAGGGAATGGATTGTGCGTAATGGCACAATTCCATTTCCTCCAGGGCAATATCAACCACTCTGCCAGGGCTCAGGATCTCTTACTCCAGAGCATGGCAGAGTGGTCGATCCATGTGGCTGTGGTCGCCGAGCCGTATTACGTCCCCCCCCGAGATGATTGGGTGGGTGACCTGGACGGCTCGGTGGCCATCATCGGCGGGGCTCTTGTCGACCCGTCCCGAGGTCACGGCTGGGTGGCCGCCCTCGCGGTCAGGCGCCAGTACACCCGATACCGGAGAAGACGTCGTCGGGTCCCTGACGAAGAAGCCGCGCGGTATGAGGTGTATCGCGCGGCTAAGAAGGCTCTGTGGCTGGCCATCGGCGAGGCGAAGACGCGAGCCAGGGAGGAGATGTTGGAGACTCTAAACGGGGATCCGTGGGGGCGTCCTTATCGCTCGGTCCGAGGTAAACTCGGACCATGGGCGCCCCCGCTCACGGAGAGTCTCCAACCCGAGCTGCTGGAGGACGTGGTCGCAGCCCTCTTCCCGGCACGAGCGGAGCACGCTCCGCCGCCGATGGCTCTGCCCACAGCCGCAGAGCCCGAAGAGGACGCCAGCGTCCCAGAGGTGACACAACCAGAGTTGAGGGCGGCCGTGACACGGCTCCGGGCGAAGAACACTGCCCCGGGGCCCGACGGAATTCACGGCTGCGCGTTGGCCCTAGCTCTGAAGGAGCTGGAGCCCCGACTGAGAGGACTCTACTCGGCGTGCCTTGAGCAGGGCCAGTTTCCCGCTCAGTGGAAATCTGGTCGTCTGGTCCTGCTCAGGAAAGCGGGGCGCCCTGCGGACTCGCCGTCCGCGTACCGGCCCATAGTGCTGCTCGACGAGGTGGGAAAGCTGTTTGAGCGGATAGTCTCAGCCCGCCTCGTCAGCCACTTGTGCGGAGAGGGGCCGGACCTAGCCGAAAGCCAGTATGGCTTTCGGCAAGGGCGCTCCACTATCACGGCGATATCGCGAGTGAGAGTCCTGGCGGAGGAAGCAGTGTCGCAGGGCGGTGTGTTGTTGGCGGTGTCCTTGGACATCTCCAACGCCTTCAACACCCTGCCCTGGAGTTGTATTCGGGAGGCACTACGATATCATCGAGTGCCTTCCTACCTCCGCCGCGTCGTCGGGGCTTATTTGGCGGAAAGGTGTGTCACCTATCTGGGACGCGATGGCAGATGCCAGCGCCCTATGTCGTGCGGTGTTCCACAGGGTTCGGTCTTGGGCCCGCTCCTGTGGAACATCGGGTACGACTGGGCGCTGAGGGGCGAGCTCCGGCCGGGAGTGCAGCTGGTGTGTTACGCTGACGACACACTGGTCACTGCCCGGGGGAGCTCGCACAGGGAGGCAGCGTTGCTGGCGACGGCTGCGGTCTCACAGGTGGTGAGCCGCATACGGCGCCTCGGCCTGGAGGTGGCCCTCAACAAGTCGGAGGCCATTGTTTTTCATGGCCCCCGGCGAGCGCCGCCGCCGGGACCGCACATTGTGGTCGGGGGGGCCCGTATCGCTGTCGAGTCCACCATGAAGTATCTGGGATTGGTGCTCGACAGCCGGTGGGATTTCGGCCCCCACTTCCGGCGGCTGGCGCCCAAGTTGTTGGGCGCGGCGGGGGCGCTGTCAACGCTGCTTCCCAATCTGGGGGACCCGAGCACCGCCTGTAGGCGGTTGTACGTGGGGATCGTGCGATCGATGGCCCTGTATGGGGCCCCGATCTGGGCGGCTGACCTGACGGCCAGCACCATCACTGTTCTGCGGAGGCCGCAGAGGGTGATGGCCGTCAGAGTCATCAGGGGATATCGCACGATCTCCTACGAGGCGGCTTGCGCACTGGCCGGATCTCCGCCGTGGGACCTGGAGGCGAAAGTGCTCGCGTCACTGCACCGGTGGCGCGAGGACGCGCGGGCGCGCGGCGAGCGACTGACGCAACGACATTTGGAGCTGCGTCGGTCGCAGCTGCGCGAGGTCCTGGTGGCGGAATGGCGGGACAGGCTTTCGAGCCCTACCGCCGGCCTCATCACCATCGAGGCCATCCGGCTAGTGCTCGACCTCTGGCTCGGGAGAAGGCACGGCTCCCTGTCGTTCCGTGCGACGCAGGTCCTCTCGGGGCATGGCTGCTTCGGGAGGTTCTTGTGTCGCATAGGCAGGGAGCCGGACGCTCGATGCCACCACTGCGTCGACTGTCGGGAGGACACGGTGCGGCATACGCTTGCAGAATGTGCAGCTTGGGAGGAGCCGCGCCGTGCCCTCATCTCTGTTGTAGGCGGTGACCTCTCGCTGCCGGCCGTAGTCCATGCTATGGTCGGCGGTGAGGGGTCCTGGGACGCGGTGGTCTCCTTCTGCGAGACAGTTATCGCGCAGAAGGAGGCTGCGGAAAGGGAGAGGGAGATCACAACCGCTCTCCCTGCCCGCAGCAGGCGCATCGGGCGTCGGAGGAGGGCATACGCTGCCCTCTTCCGGCCCCCCTAACTGGGTCCAGGGGCGGCGGACTTGGGGATGTCCGTCGCCCCCCACTCATCCGGACCCGAGGTGGCGGCGCGTGGTGTTCCCGTGCGCCCCTCTTTGACGTAGCGAGGGGAGTTAAACACCTCACTCCCCTCGCCGACGCGAGGTGGCCCGCAGAGGCGGGCCGGCACCAGCCGGGGATTGCGGATGTCGCATACGTTCCCGCGATCCCCGGCGCAGGTGGAAGATGGAACACCGGGGTGGTTTTAGTCAGTAAGAGTCTGACAGACCCCTCCACCCGCCCCAGGGTGGAGGATTTCCATGAGGATTTCCCCCCGAGATCAAAAAAAAAAAAAAAAAAAAGGTTAGGTTAGGTTAGGTTAGGTTCTCGCCGTCCGCGTACCGGCCCATAGTGCTGCTCGACGAGGTGGGAAAGCTGTTTGAGCGGATAGTCTCAGCCCGCCTCGTCAGCCACTTGTGCGGAGAGGGGCCGGACCTAGCCGAAAGCCAGTATGGCTTTCGGCAAGGGCGCTCCACTATCACGGCGATATCGCGAGTGAGAGTCCTGGCGGAGGAAGCAGTGTCGCAGGGCGGTGTGTTGTTGGCGGTGTCCTTGGACATCTCCAACGCCTTCAACACCCTGCCCTGGAGTTGTATTCGGGAGGCACTACGATATCATCGAGTGCCTTCCTACCTCCGCCGCGTCGTCGGGGCTTATTTGGCGGAAAGGTGTGTCACCTATCTGGGACGCGATGGCAGATGCCAGCGCCCTATGTCGTGCGGTGTTCCACAGGGTTCGGTCTTGGGCCCGCTCCTGTGGAACATCGGGTACGACTGGGTGCTGAGGGGCGAGCTCCGTCCGGGAGTGCAGCTGGTGTGTTACGCTGACGACACACTGGTCACTGCCCGGGGGAGCTCGCACAGGGAGGCAGCGTTGCTGGCGACGGCTGCGGTCTCACAGGTGGTGAGCCGCATACGGCGCCTCGGCCTGGAGGTGGCCCTCAACAAGTCGGAGGCCATTGTTTTTCATGGCCCCCGGCGAGCGCCGCCGCCGGGATCGCACATCGTGGTCGGGGGGGCCCGTATCGCTGTCGAGTCCACCATGAAGTACCTGGGATTGGTGCTCGACAGCCGGTGGGATTTCGGCCCCCACTTCCGGCGGCTGGCGCCCAAGTTGTTGGGCGCGGCGGGGGCGCTGTCAACGCTGCTTCCCAATCTGGGGGACCCGAGCACCGCCTGTAGGCGGTTGTACGTGGGGATCGTGCGATCGATGGCCCTGTATGGGGCCCCGATCTGGGCGGCTGACCTGACGGCCAGCACCATCACTGTTCTGCGGAGGCCGCAGAGGGTGATGGCCGTCAGAGTCATCAGGGGATATCGCACGATCTCCTACGAGGCGGCTTGCGCACTGGCCGGATCTCCGCCGTGGGACCTGGAGGCGAAAGTGCTCGCGTCACTGCACCGGTGGCGCGAGGACGCGCGGGCGCGCGGCGAGCGACTGACGCAACGACATTTGGAGCTGCGTCGGTCGCAGCTGCGCGAGGTCCTGGTGGCGGAATGGCGGGACAGGCTTTCGAGCCCTACCGCCGGCCTCATCACCATCGAGGCCATCCGGCCAGTGCTCGACCTGTGGCTCGGGAGAAGGCAAGGCTCTCTGACGTTTCGTGCGACGCAGGTCCTCTCGGGGCATGGCTGCTTCGGGAGGTTCTTGTGTCGCATAGGCAGGGAGCCGGACGCTCGATGCCACCACTGCGTCGACTGTCGGGAGGACACGGCACGGCATACGCTTGCAGAGTGTGCAGCTTGGGAGGAGCCGCGCCGTGTCCTCATCTCTGTTGTAGGCGGTGACCTTTCGCTGCCGGCTGTAGTCCATGCTATGGTCGGCGGTGAGGAGTCCTGGGACGCGGTGGTCTCCTTCTGCGAGACAGTCATCGCGCAGAAGGAGGCTGCGGAAAGGGAGAGGGAGATCACAACCGCTCTCCCTGCCCGCAGCAGGCGCATCGGGCGTCGGAGGAGGGCATACGCTGCCCTCTTCCGGCCCCCCTAACTGGGTCCAGGGGCGGCGGACTTGGGGATGTCCGTCGCCCCCCACTCATCCGGACCCGAGGTGGCGGCGCGTGGTGTTCCCGTGCGCCCCTCTTTGACGTAGCGAGGGGAGTTAAACACCTCACTCCCCTCGCCGACGCGAGGTGGCCCGCAGAGGCGGGCCGGCACCAGCCGGGGATTGCGGATGTCGCATACGTTCCCGCGATCCCCGGCGTAGGTGGAAGATGGAACACCGGGGTGGTTTTAGTCAGTAAGAGTCTGACAGACCCCTCCACCCGCCCCAGGGTGGAGGATTTCCATGAGGATTTCCCCCCGAGATCAAAAAAAAAAAAAAAAAAAAGGTTAGGTTAGGTTAGGTTAGGTTAGGTTACAGGCTTTCGAGCCCTACCGCCGGCCTCATCACCATCGAGGCCATCCGGCCAGTGCTCGACCTGTGGCTCGGGAGAAGGCACGGCTCTCTGACGTTTCGTGCGACGCAGGTCCTCTCGGGGCATGGCTGCTTCGGGAGGTTCTTGTGTCGCATAGGCAGGGAGCCGGACGCTCGATGCCACCACTGCGTCGACTGTCGGGAGGACACGGCGCGGCATACGCTTGCAGAGTGTGCAGCTTGGGAGGAGCCGCGCCGTGCCCTCATCTCTGTTGTAGGCGGTGACCTCTCGCTGCCGGCCGTGGTCCATGCTATGGTCGGCGGTGAGGAGTCCTGGGACGCGGTGGTCTCCTTCTGCGAGACAGTCATCGCGCAGAAGGAGGCTGCGGAAAGGGAGAGGGAGATCACAACCGCTCTCCCTGCCCGCAGCAGGCGCATCGGGCGTCGGAGGAGGGCATACGCTGCCCTCTTCCGGCCCCCCTAACTGGGTCCAGGGGCGGCGGACTTGGGGATGTCCGTCGCCCCCCACTCATCCGGACCCGAGGTGGCGGCGCGTGGTGTTCCCGTGCGCCCCTCTTTGACGTAGCGAGGGGAGTTAAACACCTCACTCCCCTCGCCGACGCGAGGTGGCCCGCAGAGGCGGGCCGGCACCAGCCGGGGATTGCGGATGTCGCATACGTTCCCGCGATCCCCGGCGTAGGTGGAAGATGGAACACCGGGGTGGTTTTAGTCAGTAAGAGTCTGACAGACCCCTCCACCCGCCCCAGGGTGGAGGATTTCCATGAGGATTTCCCCCCGAGATCAAAAAAAAAAAAAAAAAAAGGTTAGGTTAGGTTGGGGTGCGTGCAGAAAACCTCCTCGTGTGCCTGACGGCTGCTGGTTCCTTACGAATGCGTTCGGGGGAAAGAGCAGTTGTCGGGCCGGTGCACCCTGGGCACGGCCAATAGTCTCTCCATGTCGGAGGGACTATTGTCTGTGGCGGATTTCTGCGGGGGAGGGGGAGCTTATAGCTCCACGACGGTTCCTCCACGTGTCCCTCTGATTATCAGAGGGCACTGTGGAGGAACGTCTGAGTTGGGGTCGCTCCTGTCCGATCGACAGTCGTCGATTGGCGAAGGATGCGACCAATGCCGCTGCGGTGCAGGCGCACCAAAGCGGCAGTTGCTCTCTCTTCACGGAGCAATCCTGAAGAGAGAGTTCCCGACGGGTCCGCTGAGTCGGGTTGTCCGGACAGCGGACGGAGGCATGTCTAATGCCGCCGTCGGGGGCTCGGCTTAACCGCCCGGCCCAGAGGAAGGATACCTCTAAGATAAAAAACCCCCAATCCTAAGCTCTGAAGCGCGGTGAGAGGATGCATGGCTGGAGGGAGTCCAGTCGTTAGCGCTTCCCCTGCAGAGCACCTGCCGCACTCTGCAGTATGTAGGCTTACCGGGCATCTAGGCTCTGCCCGGTGGACATTCACGACCTATATTATCTCGTGGGAACAGAAATGGACTACACAAATAATAAAAATAAAAAAGATGTCGGGCCAGTAATGGCGGTGATGGACGAGTCGTCTGCCGGAAGCGGCAACGACTTGCAAGGAGGCTCACGCGCTCCCTCAAAATTTTGGGGGAAGCGGTCGCGCGGGGAGGGTGTTAATCCCTCCTCGAGCGAGGAGGAACTGTCGGCCGCAAAAGTGCCGACATCCCGGAGAGGTGGTCGCGCAGTGATTCCACAGCGCGACCAAAAGGGTCGATTCTTGCGGCCCGCTACGCCGATGCCGGCGGCGGCCGTCCGCATGGAGCCCGAAGAGCTGGAGAGTGACGAGCTGCTGAGCGAAGATTCCGCTGCGTCCCCGCTATTGCTAGAGAGCAATAAAGCGGAAGCTAACGCTGCAAAGCGGGCGCAGCGGAAGGCGGTCGCTGCCGATGAGGTCAGCGAGCTAGCTCGGCAGGCTCGAGAGCGGCGGGCCGCTCAAGTGGCCTCTGGAGAGGGCTTAACGGCGGCGGCGCTCAGTCGCCAAGTTTTGGACGGCGTGGACGTGATCCTTAAGGTTGCCACTAAATCTGGCAGCTTGAAGGGCACGTTCACCCGTGCCCTGAAGGAGGCGGCTGAGGGCATCAAGGAGGCGGTTGGGGTCCTCCTTGATCGAACTAGCTCTGAGGAGACGGCGAAATTGTGGGAGGAGAACGGCCGTCTCCGAGCAGAGATGGAGGACCTCAAGAGGGAGGTCGCCGCACAGAGGGGGTCTGCCCCTCAACAGAAGCGTGCGGCTCCTGCAGCTGCCGGCTCTCGGGCAGTTGTGGCCCCGCCGTCGGCCCCTGCCCCTGCACAAGCACCCGATGCGGACATCGAAAAGATTGTCCGCATCTGCATGCAACAGTGTGGGGGCATGATGAATGCCCGCCTGGAGGCCTTGGAGTCAAGGCTCCTCCCGGCGCAGAACCTCCGGCCACCGCTTGCGGCGGACAGGCGGAGGATGGAGGAGGCCACAAGGCCCGGGCCCCCAGCCGAGGCGGCCAGAGCTGGTAGGGGGGGCAAAAAGCCCGCGGAGGGGCCCAAGAAGCCCGCGGAGGGTGCGTCAGCACCCCCTCCCAGCTCGACTGCGACCCCGGCGACCGCATCCCAGCCCACGGAGGCTTGGACGACGGTTGTCAAACGGGGTCGCAAGAAGAAGGCGGCGCCGCCAGCTCAGCCCAAGCCCGCGCCTAAAAGGAAAAGGAGGTCCCGGAAGGGTAAGGCCCCACGCTCGGCTGCTGTGGTTATCACACTGCAGCCCGCAGCTATCGAGAGGGGCCTCACCTACAAGCAGGTCCTCGAACAGGCGAAGGCTAAGGTCGCATTTCCCGACCTCGGCACACCGACCGGCTTCAGGATGAAGTCGGCGGTTACAGGGGCGCGTCTGTTCGAGGTGTCGGGACCCTCGGGCAGCGAGAAGGCGGACATCCTGGCCGCCAAACTTAGGGAAGTCCTCAGGGAAGAGGACGTCCGAGTGTCCAGGCCCGTGAAGACCGCTGATTTGCGCGTCGATGGCCTGGACGACTCGACGACCCCGGAGGAGGTCGTGGCGGCCGTCGCCCGAATCGGTGGATGTCCGCCGGGCGACGTGCGGGCGGGCGAGATTCGCGCCGACGCTGCCGGGCTCGGCACCATAACGGTGAAGTGCCCGGTAGCGGCGGCGAATAAAATAGCCGTCAGCGGACGGCTATTGGTGGGGTGGGTTGCAGCACGCGTCAAGCTGCTGCACCCCAGGGCTATGCGGTGCTACCGCTGCCTCGACGTTGGGCACGTCAGGGCACGGTGCGCCGCCGCAACTGACCGCAGCGAGCAGTGCTATCGCTGCGGTAAGCCCGGCCACAAGGCGGCAGCGTGCTCCGCGACGCCAAACTGCAGCCTCTGCACGGATGCAGGGAGGCCCGCGGGGCACGTCGTCGGCAGGAAGGCCTGCCCGCCCGCCCCAAAATTGGGCAACAAGAAGGGGACAACCAAGGCTGTCGGGGGCCCTTTACACCCCCCTCAGCCTGGTTGCTCTTCGGCCGACTCCCGGCCTAAGAATGGTGCCGAGGGAATGGATTGTGTTTAATGGCACAATTCCATTTCCTCCAGGGCAATATCAACCACTGTGCCAGGGCTCAGGATCTCTTACTCCAGAGCATGGCAGAGTGGTCGATCCATGTGGCTGTGGTCGCCGAGCCGTATTACGTCCCCCCCCGAGATGATTGGGTGGGTGACCTGGACGGCTCGGTGGCCATCATCGGAGGGGCTCTTGTCGACCCGTCCCGAGGTCACGGCTGGGTGGCCGCCCTCGTGGACGGCGTTGGCATTGTTGGGGCGTATTTCTCGCCCAACAAGAGCCTCGCCGACTTCGAGAGCTTCCTTGTCGAGTTGGGTGCCGTCGTGAACCGGTACCACCCTCGCCCGGTGCTGCTGCTCGGGGATCTCAACGCCAAGTCTGCGGCGTGGGGATCCCCGGTCACCGATGTCAAGGGCGAGGCGTTGGAGGAGTGGGCGGTCACGACCGGCTTGACCGTCCTGAATCGGGGCTCGGTCTACACGTGCGTGCGACAGCGGGGTGGTTCTATAGTGGACGTTTCGTTCGCTAGCCCCTCTGTCGCAAGCCGTGTCCGCGATTGGCGTGTCGCCGTGGAGGTGGAGACGTTGTCGGATCATCGATATATCCGTTTCAACGTCTCTCCCCAGACCGCGGGCGGCCGCAATCCAACGGCCCCGCGAACGGACGGTCCGCGTTGGGCGCGCAAGCGCCTCGACAGGGAGCTACTCGAGGAGGCCGCTATTGTGCAGGCCTGGATCCGGGAGTCGGCAACGACCGGACCCGTCGACGTCGAAGAGGAGGCGCAGTGGTTTCACGGGGCGATGACGCAAATTTGCGACGCGTCAATGCCCCGGGTCCACACACAACCCAGAAGGCGCCAGGTGTACTGGTGGTCCGCCGAGATCGCGCAGTTGCGCGACTCGTGCGTGGAGGTCAGGCGCCAGTACACCCGATACCGGAGAAGACGTCGTCGGGTCCCTGACGAAGAAGCCGCGCGGTATGAGGTGTATCGCGCGGCTAAGAAGGCTCTGTGGCTGGCCATCGGCGAGGCGAAGACGCGAGCCAGGGAGGAGATGTTGGAGACTCTAAACGGGGATCCGTGGGGGCGTCCTTATCGCTCGGTCCGAGGTAAACTCGGACCATGGGCGCCCCCGCTCACGGAGAGTCTCCAACCCGAGCTGCTGGAGGACGTGGTCGCAGCCCTCTTCCCGGCACGAGCGGAGCGCGCTCCGCCGCCGATGGCTCTGCCCACAGCCGCAGAGCCCGAAGAGGACGCCAGCGTCCCAGAGGTGACACAACCAGAGATGAGGGCGGCCGTGACACGGCTCCGGGCAAAGAACACTGCCCCGGGGCCCGACGGGATTCACGGCTGCGCGTTAGTACTCGCTCTGAAGGAGCTGGAGCCCCGACTGAGAGGACTCTACTCGGCGTGCCTTGAGCAGGGCCAGTTTCCCGCTCAGTGGAAATCTGGTCGTCTGGTCCTGCTCAGGAAAGCGGGGCGCCCTGCGGACTCGCCGTCCGCGTACCGGCCCATAGTGCTGCTCGACGAGGTGGGAAAGCTGTTTGAGCGGATAGTCTCAGCCCGCCTCGTCAGCCACTTGTGCGGAGAGGGGCCGGACCTGGCCGAATGCCAATACGGCTTTCGGCAAGGGCGCTCCACTGTGACGGCGATATCCCGAGTGAGAGTCCTGGCGGAGGAAGCGGTGTCGCGGGGCGGTGTGTTGTTGGCGGTGTCCTTGGACATCTCCAACGCCTTCAACACCCTGCCCTGGAGTTGTATTCGGGAGGCACTACGATATCATCGAGTGCCTTCCTACCTCCGCCGCGTCGTCGGGGCTTATTTGGCGGAAAGGTGTGTCACCTATCTGGGACGCGATGGCAGATGCCAGCGCCCTATGTCGTGCGGTGTTCCACAGGGTTCGGTCTTGGGCCCGCTCCTGTGGAACATCGGGTACGACTGGGCGCTGAGGGGCGAGCTCCGGCCGGGAGTGCAGCTGGTGTGTTACGCTGACGACACACTGGTCACTGCCCGGGGGAGCTCGCACAGGGAGGCAGCGTTGCTGGCGACGGCTGCGGTCTCACAGGTGGTGAGCCGCATACGGCGCCTCGGCCTGGAGGTGGCCCTCAACAAGTCGGAGGCCATTGTTTTTCATGGCCCCCGGCGAGCGCCGCCGCCGGGATCGCACATCGTGGTCGGGGGGGCCCGTATCGCTGTCGAGTCCACCATGAAGTACCTGGGATTGGTGCTCGACAGCCGGTGGGATTTCGGCCCCCACTTCCGGCGGCTGGCGCCCAAGTTGTTGGGCGCGGCGGGGGCGCTGTCAATGCTGCTTCCCAATCTGGGGGACCCGAGCACCGCCTGTAGGCGGTTGTACGTGGGGATCGTGCGATCGATGGCCCTATATGGGGCCCCGATCTGGGCGGCTGACCTGACGGCCAGCACCATCACTGTTCTGCGGAGGCCGCAGAGGGTGATGGCCGTCAGAGTCATCAGGGGATATCGCACGATCTCCTACGAGGCGGCTTGCGCACTGGCCGGATCTCCGCCGTGGGACCTGGAGGCGAAAGTGCTCGCGTCACTGTATAGGTGGCGCGAGGGCGCGCGGGCGCGCGGCGAGCGACTGACGCAGCGACACCTGGAGTTGCGTCGGTCGCAGCTGCGCGAGGTCCTGGTGGCGGAATGGCGGGACAGGCTTTCGAGCCCTACCGCCGGCCTCATCACCATCGAGGCCATCCGGCCAGTGCTCGACCTGTGGCTCGGGAGAAGGCACGGCTCTCTGACGTTTCGTGCGACGCAGGTCCTCTCGGGGCATGGCTGCTTCGGGAGGTTCTTGTGTCGCATAGGCAGGGAGCCGGACGCTCGATGCCACCACTGCGTCGACTGTCGGGAGGACACGGTGCGGCATACGCTTGCAGAGTGTGCAGCTTGGGAGGAGCCGCGCCGTGCCCTCATCTCTGTTGTAGGCGGTGACCTCTCGCTGCCGGCCGTAGTCCATGCTATGGCCGGCGGTGAGGAGTCCTGGGACGCGGTGGTCTCCTTCTGCGAGACAGTTATCGCGCAGAAGGAGGCTGCGGAAAGGGAGAGGGAGATCACAACCGCTCTCCCTGCCCGCAGCAGGCGCATCGGGCGTCGGAGGAGGGCATACGCTGCCCTCTTCCGGCCCCCCTAACTGGGTCCAGGGGCGGCGGACTTGGGGATGTCTGTCGCCCCCCATTCATCCGGACCCGAGGTGGCGGCGCGTGGTGTTCCCGTGCGCCCCTCTTTGACGTAGCGAGGGGAGTCAAACACCTCACTCCCCTCGCCGACGCGAGGTGGCCCGCAGAGGCGGGCCGGCACCAGCCGGGGATTGCGGATGTCGCATACGTTCCCGCGATCCCCGGCGTAGGTGGAAGATGGAACACCGGGGTGGTTTTAGTCAGTAAGAGTCTGACAGACCCCTCCACCCGCCCCAGGGTGGAGGATTTCCATGAGGATTTCCCCCCGAGATCAAAAAAAAAAAAAAAAAAGGTTAGGTTAGGTTGGGGTGCGTGCAGAAAACCTCCTCGTGTGCCTGACGGCTGCTGGTTCCTTACGAATGCGTTCGGGGGAAAGAGCAGTTGTCGGGCCGGTGCACCCTGGGCACGGCCAATAGTCTCTCCATGTCGGAGGGGCTATTGTCTGTGGCGGATTTCTGCGGGGGAGGGGGAGCTTGTTGCTCCACGACGGTTCCTCCACGTGTCCCTCTGATTATCAGAGGGCACTGTGGAGGAACGTCTGAGTTGGGGTCGCTCCTGTCCGATCGACAGTCGTCGATTGGCGAAGGATGCGACCAATGCCGCTGCGGTGCAGGCGCACCAAAGCGGCAGTTGCTCTCTCTTCACGGAGCAATCCTGAAGAGAGAGTTCCCGACGGGTCCGCTGAGTCGGGTTGTCCGGACAGCGGACGGAGGCATGCTTAATGCCGCCGTCGGGGGCTCGGCTTAACCGCCCGGCCCAGAGGAAGGATACCTCTAAGATAAAAAACCCCCAATCCTAAGCTCTGAAGCGCGGTGAGAGGATGCATGGCTGGAGGGAGTCCAGTCGTTAGCGCTTCCCCTGCAGAGCACCTGCCGCACTCTGCAGTATGTAGGCTTACCGGGTACCTAGGCTCTGCCCGGTGGACATACTTACCTATATCAACTCGTGGGAACTACATGGATACAGTTAAAACCCAAAAAACAAAAAATGATGGTGGGCCAGTTATGGCGCAGATTGAGGACTCTGCCGAAAGTGGCAGCGAAAGCCAAGGAGGCTTACGCACCCCCTCCAAATTCTGGGGGAAGCGTTCGCGCGGGGAGGGTTTGAATCCCTCCTCAAGCGAGGAGGAATTGTCGGCTGCAAAAGTGCCGACATCTCGGAGAGGTGGTCGCGCAGCGATGAGTGGATCGTCCACTCGTCTGCCGCAGCGCGACCAAAAGGGTCGTTTTTTGCGGCCCGCTACGCCGATCCCAGCGGTCCGCTTGGATCGACCCGAGGAAGAGAGCGACGAGACCATGCTCGCTGACCTGAGCGGAGATTCCGCTGCGTCCCCGCTGTTGCTAGACAGCAACAAAGCGGAGATTAACGCCGCAAAGCGGGCGCAGCGGAAGGCGGTCGCGGCCGATGAGGTCGGTGAGCTGGCTCGGCAGGCTCGAGAGCGGCGGGCCGCTCAGGCGGCCTCCGGGGAGGGCGTAACGGCGGCGGCACTCGGCCGCCAGGTTCTGGACGGCGTGGACGTTGTCCTGAAAGTTGCCACGAAGTCGGGCAGCTTGAAGGGCACGTTCACGCGCGCCCTAAAAGAGGCGGCAGATGGCATCAGGGAGGCGGTTGGGGTCCTCCTTGAAAGAACGAGCTCTGAGGAGACGGCGAAGCTGTGGGAGGAAAACAGCCGTCTCCGAGCAGAGATGGAGGACCTCAAGCGGGAGGTTGCCGCACAGAGGGGGTCCGCCCCTTCAAAGAAGCGTATGGCTCCCGCAGCTGCCGGCTCTCGGGCAGTTGCGTCTCCGCCGTCAGCCCCTGCCCCTGCACTGTCAACCGATGCGGACGTCGAACGGATCGTCCGCATCTGCATGCAGCAGTGCGGGGGCATGATGAATGCCCGCCTGGAGGCCTTGGAAACAAGGCTCCTCCCGGCCCAGAACCTCCGGCCACCGCTAGCGGCGGACAGGCGGAGGATGGAGGAGGCCGCAAGGCCAGGGCCGTCGACCGTGGCAGCTGGAAAGGGGGGCAAAAAGCCCGCGGAGGGGCCTAAAAAGCCCGCGGAGGGTGTGTCAGCACCCCCCTCCAGCTCAACTGCGACTCCGGCGACCGCGTCCGACCCAACAGAGGCTTGGACGACGGTCGTCAAACGGGGTCGCAAGAAGAAGGCGGCGCCGCCGGCTCAGCCCAAGCCCAGGCCCAAAAGGAAAAGGAGGTCCCGAAAGGGTAAGGCCCCACGTTCTGCGGCTGTGGTAATAACACTGCAGCCGGCAGCTATCGAGAGGGGCCTTACCTACAAGGAGGTCCTTGAGCAGGCGAAGGCCAAGGTCGCGTTCCCCGACCTTGGCACACCGACCGGCTTCAGGATGAAGTCGGCGGTTACGGGGGCGCGTCTGTTCGAGGTGTCGGGACCCTCGGGCAGCGAGAAGGCGGACATCCTGGCCGCCAAACTGAGGGAGGTCCTCAAGGATGAGGACGTCCGAGTGTCCAGGCCCGTAAAGACCGCCGATTTGCGCGTCGATGGCCTGGACGACTCGACGACCCCAGAGGAGGTCGTGGCGGCCGTCGCTCGAAGCGGTGGATGTCCGCCGGGCGACGTGCGGGCGGGCGAGATCCGCGCCGACGCTGCCGGGCTCGGCGCCATTACGGTGAAGTGCCCGGTAGCGGCGGCAAACAAGATAGCCGTCAGCGGACGGCTATTGGTGGGATGGGTTGCGGCACGAGTGAAGCTGCTGCAACCCAGGGCTATGCGGTGCTACCGCTGCCTTGACGTTGGGCACGTCAGGGCACGTTGCGCCGCCGCAACTGACCGCAGCGAGCAATGCTATCGCTGCGGTAAGCCCGGCCACAAGGCGGCAGCGTGCTCCGCGACGCCAAACTGCAGCCTCTGCACGGATGCAGGGAGGCCCGCGGGGCACGTCGTCGGCAGAAAGGCCTGCCCGCCCGCCCCAAAAAAGGGCAACAAGAAGGGGACAACCAAGGCTATCGGGGGCCCTTTACACCCCCCTCAGCCTGGTTGCTCTTCGGCCGACTCCCGGCCTAAGAATGGTGCCGAGGGAATGGATTGTGCGTAATGGCACAATTCCATTTCCTCCAGGGCAATATCAACCACTCTGCCAGGGCTCAGGATCTCTTACTCCAGAGCATGGCAGAGTGGTCGATCCATGTGGCTGTGGTCGCCGAGCCGTATTACGTCCCCCCCCGAGATGATTGGGTGGGTGATCTGGACGGCTCGGTGGCCATCATCGGCGGGGCTCTTGTCGACCCGTCCCGAGGTCACGGCTGGGTGGCCGCCCTCGCGGACGGCGTTGGCATTGTTGGGGCGTATTTCTCGCCCAACAAGAGCCTCGCCGACTTCGAGAGCTTCCTTGTCGAGTTGGGTGCCGTCGTGAACCGGTACCACCCTCGCCCGGTGCTGCTGCTCGGGGATCTCAACGCCAAGTCTGCGGCGTGGGGATCCCCGGTCACCGATGTCAAGGGCGAGGCGTTGGAGGAGTGGTCGGTCACGACCGGCTTGACCGTCCTGAATCGGGGCTCGGTCTACACGTGCGTGCGACAGCGGGGTGGTTCTATAGTGGACGTTTCGTTCGCTAGCCCCGCTGTCGCAAGCCGTGTCCGCGATTGGCGTGTCGCCGTGGAGGTGGAGACGTTGTCGGATCATCGATATATCCGTTTCAACGTCTCCCCCCAGACCGCGGGCGGCCGCAATCCAACGGCCCCGCGAACGGACGGTCCGCGTTGGGCGCGCAAGCGCCTCGACAGGGAGCTACTCGAGGAGGCCGCTATTGTGCAGGCCTGGATCCGGGAGTCGGCAACGACCGGACCCGTCGACGTCGAAGAGGAGGCGCAGTGGTTTCACGGGGCGATGACGCAAATTTGCGACGCGTCAATGCCCCGGGTCCACACACAACCCAGAAGGCGCCAGGTGTACTGGTGGTCCGCCGAGATCGCGCAGTTGCGCGACTCGTGCGTGGAGGTCAGGCGCCAGTACACCCGATACCGGAGAAGACGTCGTCGGGTCCCTGACGAAGAAGCCGCGCGGTATGAGGTGTATCGCGCGGCTAAGAAGGCTCTGTGGCTGGCCATCGGCGAGGCGAAGACGCGAGCCAGGGAGGAGATGTTGGAGACTCTAAACGGGGATCCGTGGGGGCGTCCTTATCGCTCGGTCCGAGGTAAACTCGGACCATGGGCGCCCCCGCTCACGGAGAGTCTCCAACCCGAGCTGCTGGAGGACGTGGTCGCAGCCCTCTTCCCGGCACGAGCGGAGCACGCTCCGCCGCCGATGGCTCTGCCCACAGCCGCAGAGCCCGAAGAGGACGCCAGCGTCCCAGAGGTGACACAACCAGAGTTGAGGGCGGCCGTGACACGGCTCCGGGCGAAGAACACTGCCCCGGGGCCCGACGGAATTCACGGCTGCGCGTTGGCCCTAGCTCTGAAGGAGCTGGAGCCCCGACTGAGAGGACTCTACTCGGCGTGCCTTGAGCAGGGCCAGTTTCCCGCTCAGTGGAAATCTGGTCGTCTGGTCCTGCTCAGGAAAGCGGGGCGCCCTGCGGACTCGCCGTCCGCGTACCGGCCCATAGTGCTGCTCGACGAGGTGGGAAAGCTGTTTGAGCGGATAGTCTCAGCCCGCCTCGTCAGCCACTTGTGCGGAGAGGGGCCGGACCTGGCCGAAAGCCAGTATGGCTTTCGGCAAGGGCGCTCCACTATCACGGCGATATCGCGAGTGAGAGTCCTGGCGGAGGAAGCAGTGTCGCGGGGCGGTGTGTTGTTGGCGGTGTCCTTGGACATCTCCAACGCCTTCAACACCCTGCCCTGGAGTTGTATTCGGGAGGCACTACGATATCATCGAGTGCCTTCCTACCTCCGCCGCGTCGTCGGGGCTTATTTGGCGGAAAGGTGTGTCACCTATCTGGGACGCGATGGCAGATGCCAGCGCCCTATGTCGTGCGGTGTTCCACAGGGTTCGGTCTTGGGCCCGCTCCTGTGGAACATCGGGTACGACTGGGCGCTGAGGGGCGAGCTCCGGCCGGGAGTGCAGCTGGTGTGTTACGCTGACGACACACTGGTCACTGCCCGGGGGAGCTCGCACAGGGAGGCAGCGTTGCTGGCGACGGCTGCGGTCTCACAGGTGGTGAGCCGCATACGGCGCCTCGGCCTGGAGGTGGCCCTCAACAAGTCGGAGGCCATTGTTTTTCATGGCCCCCGGCGAGCGCCGCCGCCGGGATCGCACATAGTGGTCGGGGGGGCCCGTATCGCTGTCGAGTCCACCATGAAGTACCTGGGATTGGTGCTCGACAGCCGGTGGGATTTCGGCCCCCACTTCCGGCGGCTGGCGCCCAAGTTGTTGGGCGCGGCGGGGGCGCTGTCAACGCTGCTTCCCAATCTGGGGGACCCGAGCACCGCCTGTAGGCGGTTGTACGTGGGGATCGTGCGATCGATGGCCCTGTATGGGGCCCCGATCTGGGCGGCTGACCTGACGGCCAGCACCATCACTGTTCTGCGGAGGCCGCAGAGGGTGATGGCCGTCAGAGTCATCAGGGGATATCGCACGATCTCCTACGAGGCGGCTTGCGCACTGGCCGGATCTCCGCCGTGGGACCTGGAGGCGAAAGTGCTCGCGTCACTGTATAGGTGGCGCGAGGGCGCGCGGGCGCGCGGCGAGCGACTGACGCAGCGACACCTGGAGTTGCGTCGGTCGCAGCTGCGCGAGGTCCTGGTGGCGGAATGGCGGGACAGGCTTTCGAGCCCTACCGCCGGCCTCATCACCATCGAGGCCATCCGGCCAGTGCTCGACCTGTGGCTCGGGAGAAGGCACGGCTCTCTGACGTTTCGTGCGACGCAGGTCCTCTCGGGGCATGGCTGCTTCGGGAGGTTCTTGTGTCGCATAGGCAGGGAGCCGGACGCTCGATGCCACCACTGCGTCGACTGTCGGGAGGACACGGCGCGGCATACGCTGGCAGAGTGTGCCGCTTGGGAGGAGCCGCGCCGTGCCCTCATCTCTGTTGTAGGCGGTGACCTCTCGCTGCCGGCCGTAGTCCATGCTATGGTCGGCTGTGAGGAGTCCTGGGACGCGGTGGTCTCCTTCTGCGAGACAGTTATCGCGCAGAAGGAGGCTGCGGAAAGGGAGAGGGAGATCACAACCGCTCTCCCTGCCCGCAGCAGGCGCATCGGGCGTCGGAGGAGGGCATACGCTGCCCTCTTCCGGCCCCCCTAACTGGGTCCAGGGGCGGCGGACTTGGGGATGTCCGTCGCCCCCCACTCATCCGGACCCGAGGTGGCGGCGCGTGGTGTTCCCGTGCGCCCCTCTTTGACGTAGCGAGGGGAGTCAAACACCTCACTCCCCTCGCCGACGCGAGGTGGCCCGCAGAGGCGGGCCGGCACCAGCCGGGGATTGCGGAAGTCGCATACGTTCCCGCGATCCCCGGCGTAGGTGGGAGATGGAACACCGGGGTGGTTTTAGTCAGTAAGAGTCTGACAGACCCCTCCACCCGCCCCAGGGTGGAGGATTTCCATGAGGATTTCCCCCCGAGATCAAAAAAAAAAAAAAAAAGGTAAGGTTAGGTTAGGTTAGGTTAGGTTAGGTTGGGGTGCGTGCAGAAAACCTCCTCGTGTGCCTGACGGCTGCTGGTTCCTTACGAATGCGTTCGGGGGAAAGAGCAGTTGTCGGGCCGGTGCACCCTGGGCACGGCCAATAGTCTCTCCATGTCGGAGGGACTATTGTCTGTGGCGGATTTCTGCGGGGGAGGGGGAGCTTTTGGTGCTCCACGACGGTTCCTCCACGTGTCCCTCTGATTATCAGAGGGCACTGTGAAGGAACGTCTGAGTCGGGGTCGCTCCTGTCCGATCGACAGTCGTCGATTGGCGAAGGATGCGACCAATGCCGCTGCGGTGCAGGCGCACCAAAGCGGCAGTTGCTCTCTCTTCACGGAGCAATCCTGAAGAGAGAGTTCCCGACGGGTCCGCTGAGTCGGGTTGTCCGGACAGCGGACGGAGGCATGTGTAATGCCGCCGTCGGGGGCTTGGCTTAACCGCCCGGCCCAGAGGAAGGATACCTCTAAGATAAAAAACCCCCAATCCTAAGCTCTGAAGCGCGGTGAGAGGATGCATGGCTGGAGGGAGTCCAGTCGTTAGCGCTTCCCCTGCAGAGCACCTGCCGCACTCTGCAGTATATAGGCTTACCGGGTATCTAGGCTCTGCCCGGTGGACATGTAGTACCTATATCTACTCGTGGGAACTTTATGGATACCCAAAACCACAAAATACAAAAAGAGGATGGGCCAGTTATGGCGGAGAAGGACGAGTCGTCTGCCGGAAGCGGCAGCGACTATCAAGGAGGCTCGCGCGCTCCCTCAAAATTTTGGGGGAAGCGGTCGCGCGGGGAGGGATTGAATCCCTCCTCAAGTGAAGAGGAGCTGTCGGCCGCAAAGGTGCCGACATCTCGGAGAGGTGGTCGCGCAGTGGTGCCACAGCGCGACCAAAGGGGTCGGTTCTTGCGGCCCGCTACGCCGATCCCGGCGGCAGCGGTCCGCATGGATCGGCCCGATGAAGGAATGGAGAGCGACGAGCTCTTGAGCGGCGATTCCGCTGCGTCCCCGCTATTGCTGGAGAGCAACAAGGCGGAAGCTAACGCTGCAAAGCGGGCGCAGCGGAAAGCAGTCGCGGCGGACGAGGTCGGGGAGCTGGCTCGGCAGGCTCGTGAGCGGCGGGCCGCTCAGGCGGCCTCCGGAGCGGGCTTAACGGCGGCGGCGCTCAGTCGCCAAGTTTTGGACGGCGTGGACGTGGTCCTGAAAGTTGCCACTAAATCTGGCAGCTTGAAGGGCACGTTCACCCGTGCCCTGAAGGAGGCGGCTGAGGGCATCAAGGAGGCGGCTGAGGTCCTCCTTGATCGTACCAGCTCTGAGGAGACGGCGAAGCTGTGGGAGGAGAACGGCCGTCTCCGAGCAGAGTTGGAAGACTTGAAAAGGGAAGTCGCCGCACAGAGGCAAGTCCGGCAGCGTGCAGCTCCTGCAACTACCAGTTCTCCGGTAGTTGCGGCCCCGTCGTCGGCCCCTGCCCCTGCACTGTCGCCTGCTGCGGAGATCGAGAAGATCGTCCGCATCTGCATGCAGCAGTGTGGGGGCATGATGAATGCCCGCCTGGAGGCCTTGGAGTCAAGGCTCCTCCCGGCACAGAACCTCCGGCCGCCGCTAGCGGCGGACAAACGGAGGAAGGAGGAGGCCGCCAGGCCTGGGCCGTCAACTGTGGCGGCAAACGCTGGAAAGGGGGGCAAAAAGCCCGCGGAGGGGCACAAGAAGCCCGCGGAGGGTGCGTCAGCACCCCCCTCCAGCTCAATTGCGACCCCGGCGACCGCGTCCAACCCAACAGAGGCTTGGACAACGGTCGTCAAAAGGGGTCGCAAGAAGAAGGCGGCGCCACCGGCAACGGCTCAGCCCAAGCCCGCGCCCAAGAGAAAGAGGAGGTCCCGAAAGGGTAAGGCCCCACGCTCTGCGGCTGTGGTGATAACACTGCAGCCCGCAGCTATCGAGAGGGGCCTTACCTACAAGGAGGTCCTCGAGAAGGCGAAGGCCAAAGTCGCGTTCCCCGACCTTGGCACACCGACCGGCTTCAGAATGAAGTCGGCGGTTACGGGGGCGCGGCTGTTCGAGGTGTCGGGACCCTCGGGCAGTGAGAAGGCGGACATCCTGGCCGCCAAACTGAGGGAGGTCCTCAACGATGAGGACGTCCGAGTGTCCAGGCCCGTAAAGACCGCCGATTTGCGCGTCGATGGGCTGGACGACTCGACGACCCCGGAGGAGGTCGTGGCGGCCGTCGCTCGAAGCGGTGGATGTCCGTCGGGCGACGTGCGGGCGGGCGAGATCCGCGCCGACGCTGCCGGGCTCGGCGCCATTACGGTGAAGTGCCCGGTAGCGGCAGCGAATAAAATAGCCGTCAGCGGACGGCTATTGGTGGGGTGGGTTGCAGCACGCGTCAAGCTGCTGCAACCCAGGGCTATGCGGTGCTACCGCTGCCTCGACGTTGGGCACGTCAGGGCACGGTGCGCCGCCGCAACTGACCGCAGCGAGCAGTGCTATCGCTGCGGTAAGCCCGGCCACAAGGCGGCAGCGTGCTCCGCGACGCCAAACTGCAGCCTCTGTACGGATGCAGGGAGGCCCGCGGGGCACGTCGTCGGCAGAAAGGCCTGCCCGCCCGCCCCAAAGAAGGGCAGTAAGAAGGGGACAACCAAGGCTGTCGGGGGCTCTTTACACCCCCCTCAGCCTGGTTGCTCTTCGGCCGACTCCCGGCCTAAGAATGGTGCCGAGGGAATGGATTGTGCGTAATGGCACAATTCCATTTCCTCCAGGGCAATATCAACCACTCTGCCAGGGCTCAGGATCTCTTACTCCAGAGCATGGCAGGGTGGTCGATCCATGTGGCTGTGGTCGCCGAGCCGTATTACGTCCCCCCCCGAGATGATTGGGTGGGTGACCTGGACGGCTCGGTGGCCATCATCGGCGGGGCTCTTGTCGACCCGTCCCGAGGTCACGGCTGGGTGGCCGCCCTCGCGGACGGCGTTGGCATTGTTGGGGCGTATTTCTCGCCCAACAAGAGCCTCGCCGACTTCGAGAGCTTCCTTGTCGAGTTGGGTGCCGTCGTGAACCGGTACCACCCTCGCCCGGTGCTGCTGCTCGGGGATCTCAACGCCAAGTCTGCGGCGTGGGGATCCCCGGTCACCGATGTCAAGGGCGAGGCGTTGGAGGAGTGGTCGGTCACGACCGGCTTGACCGTCCTGAATCGGGGCTCGGTCTACACGTGCGTGCGACAGCGGGGTGGTTCTATAGTGGACGTTTCGTTCGCTAGCCCCTCTGTCGCAAGCCGTGTCCGCGATTGGCGTGTCGCCGTGGAGGTGGAGACGTTGTCGGATCACAGATATATCCGTTTCAACGTCTCCCCCCAAACCGCGGGCGGCCGCAATCCAACGGCCCCGCGAACGGACGGTCCGCGTTGGGCGCGAAAGCGCCTCGACAGGGAGCTACTCGAGGAGGCTGCTATTGTGCAGGCCTGGATCCGGGAGTCGGCAACGACCGGACCCGTCGACGTCGAAGAGGAGGCGCAGTGGTTCCACGGGGCGATGACGCAAATTTGCGATGCGTCAATGCCCCGGGTTCGCACACAACCCAGAAGGCGCCAGGTGTACTGGTGGTCCGCCGAGATCGCGCAGTTGCGCGACTCGTGCGTGGAGGTCAGGCGCCAGTACACCCGATACCGGAGAAGACGTCGTCGGGTCCCTGACGAAGAAGCCGCGCGGTATGAGGTGTACCGCGCGGCTAAGAAGGCTCTGTGGCTGGCCATCGGCGAGGCGAAGACGCGAGCCAGGGAGGAGATGTTGGAGACTCTAAACGGGGATCCGTGGGGGCGTCCTTATCGCTCGGTCCGACGTAAACTCGGACCATGGGCGCCCCCGCTTACGGAGAGTCTCCAACCCGAGCTGCTGGAGGACGTGGTAGCAGCCCTCTTCCCGGCACGAGCGGAGCACGCTCCGCCGCCGATGGCTCTGCCCACAGCCGCAGAGCCCGAAGAGGACGCCAGCGTCCCAGAGGTGACACAACCAGAGTTGAGGGCGGCCGTGACACGGCTCCGGGCGAAGAACACTGCCCCGGGGCCCGACGGAATTCACGGCTGCGCGTTGGCCCTAGCTCTGAAGGAGCTAGAGCCCCGACTGAGAGGACTCTACTCGGCGTGCCTTGAGCAGGGCCAGTTTCCCGCTCAGTGGAAATCTGGTCGTCTGGTCCTGCTCAGGAAAGCGGGGCGCCCTGCGGACTCACCGTCCGCGTACCGGCCCATAGTGCTGCTCGACGAGGTGGGAAAGCTGTTTGAGCGGATAGTCTCAGCCCGCCTCGTCAGCCACTTGTACGGAGAGGGGCCGGACCTGGCCGAATGCCAGTACGGCTTTCGGCAAGGGCGCTCCACAGTGACGGCGATATCCCGAGTGAGAGTCCTGGCGGAGGAAGCGGTGTCGCGGGGCGGTGTGTTGTTGGCGGTGTCCTTGGACATCTCCAACGCCTTCAACACCCTGCCCTGGAGTTGTATTCGGGAGGCACTGCGATATCATCGAGTGCCTTCCTACCTCCGCCGCGTCGTCGGGGCTTATTTGGCGGAAAGGTGTGTCACCTATCTGGGACGCGATGGCAGATGCCAGCGCCCCATGTCGTGCGGTGTTCCACAGGGTTCGGTCTTGGGCCCGCTCCTGTGGAACATCGGGTACGACTGGGTGCTGAGGGGCGAGCTCCGGCCGGGAGTGCAGCTGGTGTGTTACGCTGACGACACACTGGTCACTGCCCGGGGGAGCTCGCACAGGGAGGCAGCGTTGCTGGCGACGGCTGCGGTCTCACAGGTGGTGAGCCGCATACGGCGCCTCGGCCTGGAGGTGGCCCTCAACAAGTCGGAGGCCATTGTTTTTCATGGCCCCCGGCGGGCGCCGCCGCCGGGATCGCATATCGTTGTCGGGGGGGCCCGTATCGCTGTCGAGTCCACCATGAAGTACCTGGGATTGGTGCTCGACAGCCGGTGGGATTTCGGCCCCCACTTCCGGCGGCTGGCGCCCAAGTTGTTGGGCGCGGCGGGGGCGCTGTCAACGCTGCTTCCCAATCTGGGGGACCCGAGCACCGCCTGTAGGCGGTTGTACGTGGGGATCGTGCGATCGATGGCCCTGTATGGGGCCCCGATCTGGGCGGCTGACCTGACGGCCAGCACCATCACTGTTCTGCGGAGGCCGCAGAGGGTGATGGCCGTCAGAGTCATCAGGGGATATCGCACGATCTCCTACGAGGCGGCTTGCGCACTGGCCGGATCTCCGCCGTGGGACCTGGAGGCGAAAGTGCTCGCGTCACTACACAGGTGGCGCGAGGACGCGCGGGCGCGTGGCGAGCGACTGACGCAGCGACACCTGGAGTTGCGTCGGTCGCAGCTGCGCGAGGTCCTGGTGGCGGAATGGCGGGACAGGCTTTCGAGCCCTACCGCCGGCCTCATCACCATCGAGGCCATCCGGCCAGTGCTCGACCTCTGGCTCGGGAGAAGGCACGGCTCCCTGTCGTTCCGTGCGACGCAGGTCCTCTCGGGGCATGGCTGCTTCGGGAGGTTCTTGTGTCGCATAGGCAGGGAGCCGGACGCTCGATGCCACCACTGCGTCGACTGTCGGGAGGACACGGCGCGGCATACGCTTGCAGAGTGTGCAGCTTGGGAGGAGCCGCGCCGTGCCCTCATCTCTGTTGTAGGCGGTGACCTCTCGCTGCCGGCCGTGGTCCATGCTATGGTCGGCGGTGAGGAGTCCTGGGACGCGGTGGTCTCCTTCTGCGAGACAGTTATCGCGCAGAAGGAGGCTGCGGAAAGAGAGAGGGAGATCACAACCGCTCTCCCTGCCCGCAGCAGGCGCATCGGGCGTCGGAGGAGGGCATACGCTGCCCTCTTCCGGCCCCCCTAACTGGGTCCAGGGGCGGCGGACTTGGGGCTGTCCGTCGCCCCCCATTCATCCGGACCCGAGGTGGCGGCGCGTGGTGTTCCCGTGCGCCCCTCTTTGACGTAGCGAGGGGAGTCAAACACCTCACTCCCCTCGCCGACGCGAGGTGGCCCGCAGAGGCGGGCCGGCACCAGCCGGGGATTGCGGATGTCGCATACGTTCCCGCGATCCCCGGCGTAGGTGGGAGATGGAACACCGGGGTGGTTTTAGTCAGTAAGAGTCTGACAGACCCCTCCACCCGCCCCAGGGTGGAGGATTTCCATGAGGATTTCCCCCCGAGATAAAAAAAAAAAAAAAAAAAAAAGGTTAGGTTAGGTTAGGTTAGGTTAGGTTAGGTTAGGTTAGGTTAGGTTAGGTTAGGTTAGGTTAGGTTAGGTTAGGTTAGGTTAGGTTAGGTTAGGTTAGGTTAGGTTAGGTTGGGGTGCGTGCAGAAAACCTCCTCGTGTGCCTGACGGCTGCTGGTTCCTTACGAATGCGTTCGGGGGAAAGAGCAGTTGTCGGGCCGGTGCACCCTGGGCACGGCCAATAGTCTCTCCATGTCGGAGGGGCTATTGTCTGTGGCGGATTTCTGCGGGGGAGGGGGAGCTTATGTAGCTCCACGACGGTTCCTCCACGTGTCCCTCTGATTATCAGAGGGCACTGTGGAGGAACGTCTGAGTTGGGGTCGCTCCTGTCCGATCGACAGTCGTCGATTGGCGAAGGATGCGACCAATGTCGCTGCGGTGCAGGCGCACCAAAGCGGCAGTTGCTCTCTCTTCACGGAGCAATCCTGAAGAGAGAGTTCCCGACGGGTCCGCTGAGTCGGGTTGTCCGGACAGCGGACGGAGGCATGTCTAATGCCGCCGTCGGGGGCTCGGCTTAACCGCCCGGCCCAGAGGAAGGATACCTCTAAGATAAAAAACCCCCAATCCTAAGCTCTGAAGCGCGGTGAGAGGATGCATGGCTGGAGGGAGTCCAGTCGTTAGCGCTTCCCCTGCAGAGCACCTGCCGCACTCTGCAGTATATAGGCTTACCGGGTATCTAGGCTCTGCCCGGTGGACATGTAGTACCTATATCTACTCGTGGGAACTTTATGGATACCCAAACCAAAAATACACCAAGCGAAGATAGGCCAGTCATGGCGGAGATGGACGCGTCGTCTGCCGGTAGCGGCAGCGACACTCTAGGAGGCTCACGCGCTCCCTCGAAATTTTGGGGGAAGCGTTCTCGCGGGGAGGGGTTAAACCCCTCCTCAAGTGAAGAGGAATTGTCGGCCGCCAAGGTGCCGACATCTAGAAGAGGTGGTCGTGCTGTGGTTCCACAGCGCGACCAAAGGGGTCGGTTCTTGCGGCCCGCTACGCCGATCCCGGCGGCAGCGGCCCGCATGGATCGGCCCGAAGAGATAGACAGCGACGAGCTGCAAAGCGGCGATTCCGCTGCGTCCCCGCTGTTGCTAGACAGCAACAAAGCGGAGATCAACGCCGCAAAGCGGGCGCAGCGGAAGGCGGTCGCGGCCGATGAGGTCGGCGAGCTGGCTCGGCAGGCTCGAGAGCGGCGGGCCGCTCAGGCGGCCTCCATGGAGGGCGTAACGGCGGCGGCACTCGGCCGCCAGGTTTTGGACGGCGTGGACGTTGTCCTGAAAGTTGCCACGAAGTCGGGCAGCTTGAAGGGCACGTTCACGCGCGCCCTAAAAGAGGCGGCTGATGGAATCAGGGAGGCGGTTGGGGTCCTCCTTGAAAGAACCAGCTCTGAGGAGACGGCGAAGCTGTGGGAGGAGAACGGCCGTCTCCGCAATGAGCTGGAGGACCTCAAAAGGGAGGTTGCTGCACAGAGGGGGTCTGCCCCTCAACAGAAGCGTGCGGCTCCCCTAGCTGCCGGCTCTCGGGCAGTTGCGTCTCCGCCGTCAGCCCCTGCCCCTGCACAAGCACCCGATGCGGACATCGAAAAGATTGTCCGCATCTGCATGCAACAGTGTGGGGGCATGATGAATGCCCGCCTGGAGGCCTTGGAGACAAGGCTCCTCCCGGCCCAGAACCTCCGACCACCGCTAGCGGCGGACAGGCGGAGGATGGAGGAGGCCACAAGGCCCGGGCCCCCAGCCGTGGCGGCCAGAGTTGGTAGGGGGGGCAAGAAGCCCGTGGAGGGGCCCAAGAAGCCCGCGGAGGGTGCGTCAGCACCCCCTCCCAGCTCGACTGCGACCCCGGCGACCGCATCCCAGCCCACGGAGGCTTGGACGACGGTCGTCAAACGGGGTCGCAAGAAGAAGGCGGCGCCGCCGGCTCAGCCCAAGCCCGCGCCTAAAAGGAAGAGGAGGTCCCGGAAGGGTAAGGCCCCACGCTCGGCTGCTGTGGTAATCACACTGCAGCCCGCAGCTATCGAGAGGGGCCTGACCTACAAGCAGGTCCTCGAACAGGCGAAGGCTAAGGTCGCATTTCCCGACCTCGGCACACCGACCGGCTTCAGGATGAAGTCGGCGGTTACGGGGGCGCGTCTGTTCGAGGTGTCGGGACCCTCGGGCAGCGAGAAGGCGGACATCCTGGCCGCCAAACTGAGGGAGGTCCTCAAGGATGAGGACGTCCGAGTGTCCAGGCCCGTAAAGACCGCCGATTTGCGCGTCGATGGCCTGGACGACTCGACGACCCCGGAGGAGGTCGTGGCGGCCGTCGCTCGAAGCGGTGGATGTCCGCCGGGCGACGTGCGGGCGGGCGAGATCCGCGCCGACGCTGCCGGGCTCGGCGCCATTACGGTGAAGTGCCCGGTAGCGGCGGCAAATAAGATAGCCGTCAGCGGACGGCTATTGGTGGGGTGGGTTGCAGCACGCGTCAAGCTGCTGCAACCCAGGGCTATGCGGTGCTACCGCTGCCTCGACGTTGGGCACGTCAGGGCACGGTGCGCCGCCGCAACTGACCGCAGCGAGCAATGCTATCGCTGCGGTAAGCCCGGCCACAAGGCGGCAGCGTGCTCCGCGACGCCAAACTGCAGCCTCTGCACGGATGCAGGGAGGCCCGCGGGGCACGTCGTCGGCAGAAAGGCCTGCCCGCCCGCCGCAAAGAAGGGCAACAAGAAGGGGACAACCAAGGCTGTCGGGGGCCCTTTACACCCCCCTCAGCCTGGTTGCTCTTCGGCCGACTCCCGGCCTAAGAATGGTGCCGAGGGAATGGATTGTGCGTAATGGCACAATTCCATTTCCTCCAGGGCAATATCAACCACTCTGCCAGGGCTCAGGATCTCTTACTCCAGAGCATGGCAGAGTGGTCGATCCATGTGGCTGTGGTCGCCGAGCCGTATTACGTCCCCCCCCGAGATGATTGGGTGGGTGACCTGGACGGCTCGGTGGCCATCATCGGCGGGGCTCTTGTCGACCCGTCCCGAGGTCACGGCTGGGTGGCCGCCCTCGCGGACGGCGTTGGCATTGTTGGGGCGTATTTCTCGCCCAACAAGAGCCTCGCCGACTTCGAGAGCTTCCTTGTCGAGTTGGGTGCCGTCGTGAACCGGTACCACCCTCGCCCGGTGCTGCTGCTCGGGGATCTCAACGCCAAGTCTGCGGCGTGGGGATCCCCGGTCACCGATGCCAAGGGCGAGGCGTTGGAGGAGTGGGCGGTCACGACCGGCTTGACCGTCCTGAATCGGGGCTCGGTCTACACGTGCGTGCGACAGCGGGGTGGTTCTATAGTGGACGTTTCGTTCGCTAGCCCCGCTGTCGCAAGCCGTGTCCGCGATTGGCGTGTCGCCGTGGAGGTGGAGACGTTGTCGGATCACAGATATATCCGTTTCAACGTCTCCCCCCAGACCGCGGGCGGCCGCAATCCAACGGCCCCGCGAACGGACGGTCCGCGTTGGGCGCGAAAGCGCCTCGACAGGGAGCTACTCGAGGAGGCTGCTATTGTGCAGGCCTGGATCCGGGAGTCGGCAACGACCGGACCCGTCGACGTCGAAGAGGAGGCGCAGTGGTTCCACGGGGCGATGACGCAAATATGCGATGCGTCAATGCCCCGGGTTCGCACACAACCCAGAAGGCGCCAGGTGTACTGGTGGTCCGCCGAGATCGCGCAGTTGCGCGACTCGTGCGTGGAGGTCAGGCGCCAGTACACCCGATACCGGAGAAGACGTCGTCGGGTCCCTGACGAAGAAGCCGCGCGGTATGAGGTGTACCGCGCGGCTAAGAAGGCTCTGTGGCTGGCCATCGGCGAGGCGAAGACGCGAGCCAGGGAGGAGATGTTGGAGACTCTAAACGGGGATCCGTGGGGGCGTCCTTATCGCTCGGTCCGAGGTAAACTCGGACCATGGGCGCCCCCGCTTACGGAGAGTCTCCAACCCGAGCTGCTGGAGGACGTGGTAGCAGCCCTCTTCCCGGCACGAGCGGAGCACGCTCCGCCGCCGATGGCTCTGCCCACAGCCGCAGAGCCCGAAGAGGACGCCAGCGTCCCAGAGGTGACACAACCAGAGTTGAGGGCGGCCGTGACACGGCTCCGGGCGAAGAACACTGCCCCGGGGCCCGACGGAATTCACGGCTGCGCGTTGGCCCTAGCTCTGAAGGAGCTGGAGCCCCGACTGAGAGGACTCTACTCGGCGTGCCTTGAGCAGGGCCAGTTTCCCGCTCAGTGGAAATCTGGTCGTCTGGTCCTGCTCAGGAAAGCGGGGCGCCCTGCGGACTCGCCGTCCGCGTACCGGCCCATAGTGCTGCTCGACGAGGTGGGAAAGCTGTTTGAGCGGATAGTCTCAGCCCGCCTCGTCAGCCACTTGTGCGGAGAGGGGCCGGACCTGGCCGAATGCCAGTACGGCTTTCGGCAAGGGCGCTCCACTGTGACGGCGATATCCCGAGTGAGAGTCCTGGCGGAGGAAGCGGTGTCGCGGGGCGGTGTGTTGTTGGCGGTGTCCTTGGACATCTCCAACGCCTTCAACACCCTGCCCTGGAGTTGTATTCGGGAGGCACTGCGTTTTCATCGAGTGCCTCCCTACCTCCGCCGCGTCGTCGGGGCTTATTTGGCGGAAAGGTGTGTCACCTATCTGGGACGCGATGGCAGATACCAGCGCCCCATGTCGTGCGGTGTTCCGCAGGGTTCGGTCTTGGGCCCGCTCCTGTGGAACATCGGGTACGACTGGGTGCTGAGGGGCGAGCTCCGGCCGGGAGTGCAGCTGGTGTGTTACGCTGACGACACACTGGTCACTGCCCGGGGGAGCTCGCACAGGGAGGCAGCGTTGCTGGCGACGGCTGCGGTCTCACAGGTGGTGAGCCGCATACGGCGCCTCGGCCTGGAGGTGGCCCTCAACAAGTCGGAGGCCATTGTTTTTCATGGCCCCCGGCGAGCGCCGCCGCCGGGATCGCACATTGTGGTCGGGGGGGCCCGTATCGCTGTCGAGTCCACCATGAAGTATCTAGGATTGGTGCTCGACAGCCGGTGGGATTTCGGCCCCCACTTCCGGCGGCTGGCGCCCAAGTTGTTGGGCGCGGCGGGGGCGCTGTCAACGCTGCTTCCCAATCTGGGGGACCCGAGCACCGCCTGTAGGCGGTTGTACGTGGGGATCGTGCGATCGATGGCCCTGTATGGGGCCCCGATCTGGGCGGCTGACCTGACGGCCAGCACCATCACTGTTCTGCGGAAGCCGCAGAGGGTGATGGCCGTCAGAGTCATCAGGGGATATCGCACGATCTCCTACGAGGCGGCTTGCGCACTGGCCGGATCTCCGCCGTGGGACCTGGAGGCGAAAGTGCTCGCGTCACTACACAGGTGGCGCGATGACGCGCGGGCGCGCGGCGAGCGACTGACGCAGCGACACCTGGAGTTGCGTCGGTCGCAGCTGCGCGAGGTCCTGGTGGCGGAATGGCGGGACAGGCTTTCGAGCCCTACCGCCGGCCTCATCACCATCGAGGCCATCCGGCCAGTGCTCGACCTCTGGCTCGGGAGAAGGCACGGCTCCCTGTCGTTTCGTGCGACGCAGGTCCTCTCGGGGCATGGCTGCTTCGGGAGGTTCTTGTGTCGCATAGGCAGGGAGCCGGACGCTCGATGCCACCACTGCGTCGACTGTCGGGAGGACACGGCACGGCATACGCTGGCAGAGTGTGCAGCTTGGGAGGAGCCGCGCCGTGCCCTCATCTCTGTTGTAGGCGGTGACCTCTCGCTGCCGGCCGTAGTCCATGCTATGGTCGGCGGTGAGGAGTCCTGGGACGCGGTGGTCTCCTTCTGCGAGACAGTTATCGCGCAGAAGGAGGCTGCGGAAAGGGAGAGGGAGATCACAACCGCTCTCCCTGCCCGCAGCAGGCGCATCGGGCGTCGGAGGAGGGCATACGCTGCCCTCTTCCGGCCCCCCTAACTGGGTCCAGGGGCGACGGACTTGGGGATGTCCGTCACCCCCCATTCATCCGGACCCGAGGTGGCGGCGCGTGGTGTTCCCGTGCGCCCCTCTTTGACGTAGCGAGGGGAGTCAAACACCTCACTCCCCTCGCCGACGCGAGGTGGCCCGCAGAGGCGGGCCGGCACCAGCCGGGGATTGCGGATGTCGCATACGTTCCCGCGATCCCCGGCGTAGGTGGAAGATGGAACACCGGGGTGGTTTTAGTCAGTAAGAGTCTGACAGACCCCTCCACCCGCCCCAGGGTGGAGGATTTCCATGAGGATTTCCCCCCGAGATCAAAAAAAAAAAAAAAAGGTTAGGTTAGGTTAGGTTAGGTTAGGTTAGGTTAGGTTAGGTTAGGTTAGGTTAGGTTAGGTTAGGTTAGGTTAGGTTAGGTTAGGTTAGGTTAGGTTTTTTTTTTTTTTTTTTTTTTTTTTTTTTTTTTTTTTTTTTTTTGGCAGGAGTGGGAAATCCTCATGGACGCCTCGACTGCCTCACACTGTGAGACGGTCGGGGCAGTGCCGGACTCTTACCGGCTAAAACCCACTCCTGCCACGCTAGTTGTCCTCTGCCATTGTCAGAGACCTTATTCAGCGATTTTTGAATGAATTAGACATTTTCTTTATTTCTTTGACCTTAAGTCTAAAGTACACTGCTAATGTAATACTAATATTGCGAATATATAACAGTACGCCTGCACTACACAAAAACCACGACGAAAAGTAAGGACATACAATGTGATATTACAACTATGTTACTGCTACAAATTAAACTTATTAAAATACTTTTTTTTTTTTTTTTTTTTTTTTTTTTTTTTTTTTTTTTTTTTTTTTTTTTTTCTATTAGTTTAGGTACTTATCTTATATACTTATTATATAATTAAGTATCCTATTTTCTAAGCAATCTTATTTCTATTATTTACTACTATTCCTATTTCTCTACAGTAATCTAACAAATGTTTTCTTTTCTTGCCTATCATTATGTTTGGTAGATTTTCAGCAGTTAAATCGGTGTCCATTTCTTGCTCCACCTTGTATCGTGCTCGTGCAGTTATTGGGCACTGGAACAAAATATGGGCAACCGTTTCGTCTATTCCGGGCTCACAGGCGCACGATGCATTCTCTTTACATTTGAAGCGTTTCAAGTATGCGGAGAACCCACCGTGCCCTGTGAGTATTTGTGTGATAACGCCTGTGGGTTCTATTTTGCGTACCACTCTGTACGCCGCAACCGCATCAGGGAAAAACATTTTTGTGCCGGAGGCTGTTACCCCGGACTTATATCTACCGTTCCATTCGTCAAGCGACCCCATGCGGATCTGTCGCTTGACGAATGAAACGGGGCACAGATCGTAGTCCGGCTTCTTCTTCGACCCCAGGGCGGCCTCCTTTGCGAGTTTGTCCGCTCGCTCATTGCCCTCCAATCCTGCGTGAGCTTTGATCCAGAACAAGGAGACACTCTTGTTCTGGAGTTTACAGCGTCTAATGATGTCTCTTGTTTCCACTGCTAGAGGATGGGGGGCACTGACGTTGGTAATGGTCTGGAGAGCCGCCATAGAGTCGCTGAAGATGCCGAACGTGCTTTCCCGGTGTTTTAGGGCCTCCGCAACCGCTCTCTTCAGGGCCAATAGTTCGGCCTGATAGACGGTACAGTAGGACGGCAAAGTAAGTTTGAGGGCCTTTGTTTCGGTGGCGTTATTCCACAAGGATAGCGCCGCTCCGACCTTGCCCTCAATCTTACTGCCGTCAGTGAATATACGCACAGCAAAATTGCTATGGTTGTTGTATTGTTCCTCGTCTACCAGGCTGCCGAACTGCAGAGTTGTCTGTTCCGCGGGATGCGGAGCCTCCAGAGCTGGAGCCATCCGTTCAACCTCCCTGTCTCCTAGTACGGGCTGGGGCACGCCCCTCTTGGCTTCGTAAAGTGAAGCAGCTTCCCTAATCCGAATGTCAAGAGGGAGTATCCCAGCCAGCACCAATGCTGAGTTGAGGGAGACTGTACGGTAGGCTCTACACAGCTTCTGAGCAAAACCTCTCTGCACCACATTCAGCTGCTTAATTATCCCTAACTTGTTAGCGGCTGGTGCCCATGCGCTCGCGGCGTACAGTAGGGTTGGTTCGACTGCCGCGGTATAAATAGTTCGGATCACTTCTGGGTGCAGACCCCAACTAACCCGGGCCGCTCTTGCTAGGTGTTTGTACATAGCTATCGCCTTCTTACAGGCGATAGCTATGTGTTTGTTAAAAGTGAGCTTCGAGTCAATTATTAGGCCCAATATTTTGACATCTTGGGACATTCCAATGTCGATCCCCCCCATGCTCAAGCGTGGCGTGTCGTATTTGAGCTTCCGCGTTAAAACCATCGCACATGTTTTATGCGGTGCGAATTTCAGCTTATTTCTGACACCCCACGCTCGAACATGTTCGAGAGCGGCATTGGCTTGTCCCTCGATTTCCACTGCCGTTTCACCATCGAAGACCATTACTACGTCGTCGGCGAATGCCTGGCAGTAGTGGCCTCCACCCTCCAACTCTTTCAGGAGTGGGTCCAGTAGAAGGTTCCATAGAATCGGTCCCCCGATAGACCCCTGAACGCAACCTTTGCTGGTCGACCTTTCGCTCTCTTCGCCTGCGTATCTCACCTTTACCCTCCTGTCACTGAGATAACTGCTCATTACTCGTCTCAAATTCACAGGACACTTTTCCTCAGCCAATCGTACTTTGATGGCAGGCCACCACGCACTATCGAAGGCTCCCTCTATGTCTAGTGACACGAGTGTGACAATTTTCTTTTGCGTCAGTTTTTCGCGGATGTACTGCACGAGAGTATAGAGGGAGTCCTCGGTGCTTTTTTGGGGCATAAAACCGTATTGGCGAGTACTAATCCTTGGAAGAAGGTAGTATTTGAGACGAGCAACCAGCATCTTCTCGTACACTTTCCCTAGGACAGGCAAGAGCCCAATCGGCCTGTACGACTTCGGTACGGTGTACGAGTCTTTGCCCGGCTTTCTGAGTACAACCACCGTCGCTTCCTTCCAGGCCTTCGGGAAGTGGTGGTGAGCCAGACATTTGTTAAGCAGTGCCAGGAAGAACGCAGGATCACAGTTTATGGCCTGGGAGCAAATGTCCGCTGTGAAGCCGTCGGCTCCCGGGGCCTTCTTTGGGTTAAACGACCGCATGGACCTATCAAGCTCACTTTGAGTAAACGGTGGGTCATGCTGTTCATCATGACTCCACTCGTTTACCGTCATTGCCAGTTCTCTTGTTTGGCGATGGTCCATGTTGTCGTCTTCCTCTCGGTCCGCGGGGTAGAACGTCTCGGCCAACAGCTTCACCGAGCCCCCTGCGTCCAGAGTCTCTCCTCCCATTTGTAGGGGCAAATCTTCCTCTCTATTTACTACCCTTCCCATGACTCTATAAATTCCTTCCCAGACCCCTTCTCTGGTCTGCTTACCGCAGAACCCCTTCCAACTTTCCTCGATAGCCTTCTTTGCAGCTATTTCATAGTTTTCCTTTTCTTTCAGGTACAGACTGACGACCATCGCTCTCCGGACCGGCGCTGCGTTCCTGATTCGGCGTCTCCTGGTAGCAACCAGCCTCTTCATCTCAGCGAGTTCCTCAGACCACCACGGCATGGTAAGTATTTCTTTTGACTTTTTTATAGGTATAGATTGTGAACATGCATCTGTAATGGCATGTGTATACGTGCGAATTGTCTGTTCTAATTTATCTATGTCGGTTATGTTTTTGAGTGCTTCTATATTTAAATTATTTTCTAGCATAATTTGAGACAGTTTCATATGAAACTGTCTCCAATTAGCCTTCTTGGTACTGTATTTTCGAGTTGTGCGTTCTATTCTAATTCCTTTTGATTTTTCCAGACTAATGCCGAAACCAATGCCGTTGTGGTCGGAACTCGTGAGACCCTCTTCTACACGCCAGCCATCTACCAGGTCCAGCATGTCCTCTGAACACGCCGTCACGTCCACGTGGCTGCTGTACCTGACACCGCCCCTCACGGTATCGAAAGTCGGGGTGTCTCCACTGTTGAGGACATGCAACCCCCACTCGCCCAATGCCCCACACATGAGCTCCCCCCTCGTGTCTTCGCTGCCGCTACCCCACCAAGTACTCTTCGCATTTGCGTCTCCTCCAATAACCAACCTGCCAGAGCCAATCTCTCGTTGTATGCGCTGCATTTGCTCCAGGTATGGCTCCACGGGCTTATCGGGTTCGAAGTAGAAGGACACCAGCGTGATCGTCCAGGCTCTGGTTCGGACTCCCACCACAACGATGTTGTTTGTGGTGAGTTGCGGGTACTGTACTATGTCCAAGTCGTGGTCAAGGACAACGATTGCCGCCTTTACAGTCCCTTCTCCTCCCTCAGAGCTCTGGAAAACCCTTACGCCCCGGTAGCCCTTCATCCTTCTCACTCGACCCACGTAGGGTTCCTGAAGCAATGCCACGGCCACTTTGCGCGTTTGCGCTTCCAAGAGGAGTTCGTCGGTGGCAAGTTGGCTGCGTTGCAGGTTGGCCTGGAAAATTTGGTACTTGGAGGCAGCTGTGGGGCCCTTAGCAATACGCTATAGAGGCTCGGGCTAGCGAGTCCCACTTGCGACGCACGGGGCACTCCGCGCTGAAGGCACTGTGCTCAGTGTTATCAAATTTGGCTCTGGTACAGTTAATGCACTTCGCTGCTTCGCCGAGCCGCCTGTCGGGGCAGTCCATCCTGAGATGCGGACCGCTGCAGTGACTGCACAGGTCGGCTGGATCTTTACAGAACCGCTTGCCGTGTCCGTATGCTAAACAGCGAGTGCACTGCACCAGAGGCGTCTGGTCTTCGACGCGCACAATCTGGAGGTCAATCCGGAGCTTTCCTCCTTCAAGGGCCCTCCTCCAGATTGTGGGAGAAACACCGAGCACAATGTGGTTTAAATGGGGGTTGCGTGTCCTCCTTCGGAATTTTACCGACATTCTGAGATCCTCGCCCTCGAGGCCGTGAAGGAGCTCCCGATTCTGATTCCTGAGGGCTTTGAGGACTTCCTCGTCATTGTGTACGAGTAACACGTCCCTCAGAATCAGAAGCGGGTTCCTGTTAGCCACTTCCTCGACGACGAGGTTCTCTCCGACTGCTTCAAGTCGCTCTTTGATCTTCCTCCTTTCCTCCTTTGTCCGACACCCCAGAATAATTTTCCTGTCTTTCGCTTTTCTAACGCGCTCTACTCGGACCCAACCCTCCTTCGCATCCACAGCCTTCCTCACTCTCTCCAAGATCTCGTCACCTGTTTCTATATCTCTTGCTGAGGAGACAACTACGGAGTGCAACGTCTCTCGCTCCGGCACCTGAACACTTGTCTGGCTTCTGTGCAAAGCCGCAACAGACGCGTATGTTTTCTCCTCAGCAGTGTTGTGGGAAACTGTGTTTTTGACGAGAGCATCTTTGAGGTCGTCCATTTTAGCCAGATGTTCTTTGATAAGGGCACTATTTTCCTCCAGCCTCAGAAAAAGTTCCCTTTGGCTGTCGTTTATCTCACTAGTTGTGGGCAAATTGGCATCGTCAGGCAATGGAGCGGTTGCAGGTGCTACAGTATGTTTCCCTTTCTCCGACTCCTTTACAATCTCGAAGAGCCGGTTTATAGCTCCAAGCACCTCCGTCTTAATTTCCGTTTTTAGGTTACGAGAGTTGCCCAAATGAAGCTTGGCTTTATTTAGGCAAGCTCTCGCTTCCGCAGTGAGGTTGGGGTACTTCTGCTCGGGCTTTCTGACTGTTGCTGCAGCATCCGCCGAGGCCCGACGCGTTCCCAAAGAACTGGGCATCTTTGTGGTGGTAGGAAGTGGTGGTGTAGTATCTGGCCTTGGGATGGCCGGGGACTTAGCCTGGGGCTCTGCCTTACCGGCCTCCCATTCCCCGATGCTTCTCCTCACGCTCAAAAGCGAAGTCCCAGCCTTCTCTGCGGATCGCGGCGAGTCCCTGGAACCCTGCGAGCTTGCACCTTGTTTGGCCGGCGTGCGAAACATGTTCAGTGTCGGGAGGATTTGATCACAACGTCAGAGGACAACTTTAATAATAAACGTACTGAATCCCTGTAAATGGGGGATCAGTCGATGATAATTAGGATAAATCAAGTGAAATAAATAACTAAAATATAGTCGAGTCACTAAAAATAAAAATAAAAAATTTAAAAGTCAACCTATTGTTGATTTTGGTCAATCTATAGGCACCTACCTGAATTATTGGCAATGTCTT